>JBBPCX010000035.1:6678023-6697405 GCA_037974365.1 Hydrocynus forskahlii
GGTCTAGATATACATGGCTTAGCATTACAGAGAAAAGTAACATGAATTTCTAGTCATTTCTAAATGCTCTGCCCTTCTAGAGTACAATAAATGTGTCGACAAAAGTTTGTTTGAACCATTGGTCATATTCAGACAGCTGGCATTTTTTAAAGCAAATATTTACAGGTGATATAGTTCTGATATCATTGTACATCCCTAGTTCAGACTACATTCGCCTCCAGGTAAGGTATTTTAGGGTGATGCCATAGAAGAACCACTTTCAATGGTTTGTTCTTGAAAACAGCTTGGAAGCACTGTTGAGTGTTTTAAATATTGAATAGTAAAAAGCCTCAATAACCCATTGTCTTTGATAGCATTTTTCAAACGACCCAATACTGGTGCATTGAGTCCAGAATGGCCACAATGCATATGCAAAGTGCTATGAGAATACATTTTTGCCATTTTTTCCACCTCTAGTTTAAATCATACGCAGTCTGTATGTGTCCTTTTTTCTGTTCTTGGATCTTCTGAAGTTTTGTCAGGGCACTGTGATAAATAGATTTGTGGAGAGTAGAGTAGATGAGAGGATCACTCTCTCCACCCCTTTGGCTCTCTGTCTCTTCTTCTCACCCAGTCCTCCCGATAACTTGCTCCTTTGCTCTCATTCGTCCTCCCTCTGTCTTTTCCTCTGTCAAACACTCTCTTGCTTTCACACTTTTCTGTCTTGCTGTTTTTAGATCTCACTGTCTGGTTCTTTATAAGTCTTACCGGTCTCTCTTACGATTTTGCACTCACTATCTTTCTCTGTCTCTGTCTGTCTCTCCCTCCTCATTCTCTCTCTCTCTCTCTCTCTCTCTTTCTGTCTCTCTCTCCCTCCTCTCTCTCTCTGTCTCTCTCTCCCTCCTCTCTCTCTGTCTCTCTCCCTCATTCTCTCTCTCTCTCCTTTCTCTCTCTCTCTCTCTCCCTTCTCTCTCTCTGCCTCTCTCTCCCTCTTATCTCTTTCTGTCTCTCTCTCTCACTTCTCTCTCTCCTTTCTCTCTCTCTCTCTCTCGCTCTCTCCCTTCTCTCTCTCTGTCTCACTTCTCTCTCTGTCTCGCTCTCCCTTCTCTCTCGCTCTCCCTTCTCCCCCCCATCCTCACCACTTTCAGTTTTGCTCTCTCTCTCTCTCTCTCCCTCTCTTGCTCACACTTTCTTGGGGATTTGCTCACTCTATTGCACCTCACCCCCGCAGTCTCGCTCGATCTCTCGTGTATTTTTGCTTCCTCTCTCTCTCTCTCTCTCTCTCTCTCTCTCTCTCTCTCTCTCTCTCTCTCTCATGCTCCTTTGCTCTCTCTCTCTTGCTCTCCCTCAGTCTCTCTCCCTCCCTCTCTCCTTGTTTTGTCTGTGTGACAGGAGATGACCTCTCGTCTGGCCAGCCGGGGCGGTCTGTTCGTAGCGCATTAGACAGGACTGAGGAAATGTAGAGTAGACAGAAGTTGGAGTGTATGAGTCGTGTTTATCCACAAACACAATCCGCCCATGCTCCAGCAAGGATACAAATTCATATATTTACTCTCAGTCCTGTTGGGCTTTTGCTTTGTAGTAGCATGTGCATTCTATACTGAGAGTAACCACTGTCTTCATCTCCTAACCACAGGATTGTATTTGTTTACCCTGGTGGTCCTCTTCTTCTTTTCTTTCTTTCTTTTCCCCATCTACCATTTTTGTCCCCCTCCTCTGTCCCAAAGACATTTGTGTGTTGCGTGGCGGTAAATGAAGCATTAGTTTTTCCTCCTGAGGGTTCTGTGGCTCCACAGCGTGGCACTCCTGGCTAAATGGTGCTGAAAGATTCATGTTAAAAGAATCACGTCTGCCACTGATGCGAGCAGATGTGGCATGTTTGTCATCTGACCTACTTTTGCCTGATTATGAATTAAAATTGTATGACCGAGTCTGGGGTGGCTGATGAAAGATGCGCAGAGGGGGGACTCGGCTGGAGCACGGGCCAGACAAAAGCTAGAATGTGGCCTTCGCTCTGAAGCCCACAGCGCACTAATGGACCTCTTTAATTCATCTTGGCTAGGGCCTCTCAATCTGAGCTCTTTCATGTTGTTTACAACACCAGGCAGAGTCCTTCGGCAAGGTCTGGCAATATGGCTGAAAACTGAATCGCAGTAATTTGATCAAATGGAAAAGCGTGTCATGATAACCTTCTTCACATTATAGTGGTGTGTGTTGATGAAAGCATCGGCAAATGTCAGAGCCGATGTTGAAGGAGCAGAGTGGTGATACAAGAAGAATGTAACAATTAATAGAAGTCAGTATTATACCAAAAAGCCTCATGCAAGTTGTGAATAAGCAATCTTGTCACACAAACAAAGCTGAAACTGGACCGGACCTGTTTGTGCTTTTGTTCGCACTCGATAAATGAAGCGACTCACAAACTGTGGATGTATATGTGTTTGAGAAATGTGGATGTCATTCTGTCCAATTTTGCTAGAGAAACTGTAAAGTGGATGATCTGAAGCTCCTCATTTATTAAAGTGTTGGCAGAATTGCTAGCATGCAACTGAAAGATGGACTTTTCTATAATGTGTGTATGGGCAGATAACCATCATTGCTAAATCCTGGTCATTCTGTACCGCTTTGCTTGTGCATGGCCAGTCACATTTACATCAATGTTAATAGACACCCCAAATGGTAATATGTGGTTTAGAAATTTCTCTATAACTTCCTGTCAAATCCCTTCCCTGGCTGTTGCAGATATGGAGCATGAGAAAAGCTGAACTAAAACATATTTCAAATTGGAAAATGTGTTTTTAACTTGGAATTTTCCATTTATTGGATTTTACAGTTAAATTCATCACGGTGAAATTTGTTCCTGCCTATAAATTGAACTGGGAAGAGCTGAGTGGAAACAACCTTAAACAACTTTAAAACATTATACCTACTAGTAAAATGATATGTTAGAATTCACAATTTTCCAAATTGGTTTTATTTTTAATAGCACTAAGAATATTTTTACTTGTTCACAATTCCTGACATTAAATAGGTTTACACAATGCAAAAAATTCATTTTTGACATTAAGCGAACTTAAACTTTTAAACTAACTTTTTTTTTTCAGTGACTTCACCTTCACCTTCACTTTAGACTTGGGAAATATATTAGAAGGGTCAAAGAATTGGTAATATCAGGCTTCAACTGTAGCGTACACTGCTGATGGGGTAATTACTGATTCACGCTTCTCAAAGCTGAGTTTTCTGATCTGTGTGCAGGACATACCTCCAGGTTATGGAGCTAAACAAAGCTTCTGTAGCTCTCTGGCCAGTTTTGGCTGCGGGTGGTCCTGTGTGAGAAAGCTCGAGATGCTCAGAGACTCCAGGCCTTACTGAGCCAGAATAACAATGTTACTGTCCCAAGGCAAGCAGTGAATCAGGAGGAATCATATCCTGTTGACCTTGCTGTAAGAGTTCTGATATATTTTATCATTGATTTTTCTGCTGTCTTCTGCTTCTCACTCTCATTTGTTCTCTCTTTCACTCTCTACAAACAGACACAAATAAAACGCTCCTTCTGGCATAATACGGCGCATTTAAAACCACGAGGAGGGAGCAGGCTACTGCCCGCAGCTCTATTAAATGTTTATTTCATGTATTTCGTCCAGAAAAAGGAAAAAAAAAACACTTTAGTAGTAGTGGGTCAGTCAAACTGGATCATAATCAATATTATAAATATTGATTACAATTGATTGTAATCAGTCTAGGTCAGTCTATTACAATTGATATCAGTCTAGAATGTCATAATATACACATTCAAAACAGTGTTCTTTAGATATTCAGATCAGATCTAAGGGCATGCCTGCTTCTGAAGCTTTCAAATATTTTACTGTTCTAGTGGCTTGCAGTATGGGAAACATCACAATTTGAAGATACCGTCACAAAACATTATTTGAATCTCAATCTCAGTTTGAATCAAAATCTCACTTTTTGCAGTATCTGATGAGCCGAAACTGGATTTGTTGAGATGGAACGAGTCCTGTCACAATAATGGAATGATTGCGTAGTTTTAACTACTAGTGTTAGCTAAGATGAGAAATTACAAAGGAAGACAGACAAAGATCACGCTCAAATAATCAAACATTACCCAGCACTGCCCTTTAAATGATACAGCATGACATTTCACTGTATGTGTAAAACCTGTGATTTGTCTCAAAATATTTTTTTCTTTCTCCACTTTACATCAATGTGCTTAAACCCAAGAGATGAAAATGCATATAAATGAAATTGTGTAAAACACAACAGTGGAAAACAACCACTGCCAGCCTGAATATTCACAAATATATCCAACATCTGCTAGCAGGTGTAATAACTGGAATGAGTAAAGAGCAACAGCACTGTCAAAGTAAAATGGTTTAAAAAAGGATCATTTTTCATTTGTTTTATATGCCTCATATGATTACATCCAGTAAAGAAGGACTAACTGCCTCTTAACAATCTAGCAAAATCTTAGATGTATGTTATGTGGAAGCATCTTAATCTGGTCAGTGAAGCCTTGATATGCTCATTATGGGTTATCATGATGTAATTTATGATGATAACACTATTATATCATCATATCACTCATCCCTAGCTTTTAAGTGTTGCTTCCAATGCCAGGGTTGTACATGTTTTACTGGTAGCTTCATCTTGCATTTCAGAAAAAGATCCTAAAATACACTTTTTCCTCTCTGTCCTTTCCCACAGTGGGGTGCTGTGTAGTATGCCCGAGTGCTCAGGGTTTTATCTGGCAGAACCGGAAAGGAAGAGAGCGTATAGCTTGTTGTTACTGTCAGAATGGAGGCCTTAGGTCGTGACCCTGTGACTTTGTGCAGCTGGGGCTCCTTATGGACCACGCTTGCATGTACTTTTGTGTGTGAATGTGTGTGTGTGTGTGTGTGTGTGTGTTTGTGTGTGTGTGTGTGTGTGTGTGTGTGTGTGTGTGTGTGCAGTAGCAGTTTGAGGATGCTCCCCAGAGGCCTGGTGAGAACAGTGCAGCGATACACTCCAACCGTCTGTCATTCATTCAGATGGGGCTCCAGTCTCCCTGACAGAAAGTGGACCACATTGCTGGGGTCATCAGAATGTTAGAGAAACAGAGAGGGGCTGGGTGCTTTAGAACTGTAGAGCTCAAATACTGCAATCCTGTTTAACCCCACAGACTCTCTGTTTAAACTGACCCATCCATGCTCCGACCACAAAGTGTAGTAAGTACTGTTTTTACGGAATGCCAGCAAAAATCCCATAAAACATAATGAGAAACTGTAGCAAACTTACAAAATGAATGAAAAATTATATATCCATATATATCCATATCATTGAGCTGAACTATGTTGTGAATTACCTAGGAAACTGCAATAAGGAATTTGTCAACATGCTAACATTAGCTCAAATACAGGACACAACAATAAACGCACACAAAAGGTGGAGGAGTCATGGCATTCAGAATTAGTGCTGCTAATTTTGTCTGTTCTGAGTATTATTGTGTTGTAAGTTACAACTTCATAAATTTGATTTTTCCAACTTTCTGTAAACCTACTGAAAGTTGCTGTAAAAGAATGTGTTATAACTAATGTGTTCTTTCCAGAGGAGTTATTGAATCTTTTTCTATTTACTTCGGATAAGCCTTAAATGAATAAATGATTAACAGGCGAACCGTAGAAATGATTAACTGACTGCTCTTTTCACCTGAAGATTAATAACAGTAAGGAGGCGAGGACGAGCACTTTATGTCATGAATGAATGTTGTGCTCTGCTGTTGTGTCTTGATGACATTAGGGTCATTCTCAGCATATTGAGAGAGGGTGAAAAAAACAGAACTTGTTGCATAACGTGTTCTCTCTTTTTCCGAGACTCGTTTACTATTAGCACGATGCTTTGCTTATGCAATCATATGAATTCATTCATCGTTGACAAACTAATTACAAGCCCCAGCTTTTAGATTACACATTGTGTTTTTTTCTTAAATCCCTGCAATGGCTTCTGTAATACAAGGCTTTATGTTATGAGAGGCATAGGATTCACTATTATATATGCAATATAACTGTGGCATTTTCATAGATTTACCTGTTGCCTTTCTGTGTTTTTAGATATAAAGCTGCCACAAATGGTCCATTGCAGCTATGCAATAGAACTTTAATGGACCATTTTTCTGTTGTTTTGACTATATGAAATGGAAGCATAATGGAAAGGTTCTGTAAAGATTCATAATATTAATAGTTGGACATATGGTTGTACTAATTATTCTTCAAGATTAATGCAAAAAAGTGGCAATTACTGCTGTTTATCCTACTATTCTCTGTTAATATAGTGAGGTCTTAGTACGGTAGTTTAGTTTCATGGACATGTAGAGAATATAATTTAACAAAGCCAGTTTATTTCATTTTGAGTCGCAAGCAACAGTTTAGCACAAGAAAATGTGCAAACAGGAATGAATCACATTAATTTAGTTTTATTGTTACTCTGATCAAACACATGAACAGTGCATGCAGAGATTAAGTGCACTCTGAATAAGCTCACCTGCTCATTCTGAAAACAAAGAAAACTAAAGTAACAGAGAAAACAACAGAAAACATGATAGTGCATGAAGTGCTCAGATTAAACACGCTAATGCATTTTACTATGACTAGAGTGGACATCCACACACTGTAACCAGTGTTAAAAGCAGCACTTTGATTAAGTCTTTGTTTTATTCTTTTGGGTAAAATACATTCGTTTTTGTCATATTTCACTCATTTGTTCATTATTAGTTTTAGTCTGGTTTTAGTTGATACATGTTTTAGTCACATTTTAATACCTTCTCTTCTGCCTCTGTATATCTCAGAGTACATATGTTCATCTATTCATTCATTCATTCATTCATTTTTTTAGGAATGTGAAATTCTATTTACAGTTACTTCCAGATTACCAGTCCACCTCTGTCTATTAGGACAGACATCCAACAAAATAGAGCCATCATTTAACATACTGATTTAATCAAAGGTACTCACTTTTTTCGATCCATCGATTTTAGTCTTGCTAGCTACTTGTACTTATTATTTTCTTTATTGTTGCGTGTTCTTGTAAGTGCTCTAAATTACGAATACTGAATTACGAGATTGGATTACAGGGTGGTAGTGGCCTAGTGGGTAAAACACTTGCCTGCGAACCCGATAACCACAAAGTTGCAGGTTTTAACCTAACTTTCTACCACTGTGTCTTTGAGCAAGACATTTAACCCTCAGTTGCTTCAGATGGACTGTCCCTGTAACTATTGATTGTAAGTTGCTCTGGCTAAGAGCATCAGCCAAATGCCCCCTTTATGAGATCAACAATAAGCTCTCCTCATATATACTCATATATACCTGAATTTAGGAGTTGATTCCTTGGCAAGATATTACCTATTACACTGACAAGTAGAGTAAGCAAGAAAAGACACTGTTTGCAGAGTTGCCAAGCATTAGGATGTAAGCTGCTGGTCTTGGAGATTATCATCTCGTTATCATTCGTCAAAGGAAATGGTTATATATTCTATCACAGGTTTTATTTTTAACTGTGCATTTGTATTTCGTTATATTAAACTCATTTTTGTCCTGGCAAGAAGTCCATTGATTAAAAATTTTCATCACAGAAATGAAGACTGGCTGTAACTCCTCTGGCTGCAGATTTAGCTGAGTTCAAAAGGACAAAGCTGAAGTTTCTGAATGTATCACAGGCTAGACGTTCAGTTTGATGGAGTTAATTGATGTGCTCGCCCTTACATGGAGGTTCTTTAAACTTTACGAAAAGCTCCTTAAAGCACATCTCTTTTACAAAAATGCTTCTGGCAAATGCTTCTATCATCCGTTTAAAGGTTCTTTAAGCAACTTTAGTGCTTCTCTTATGGAATCACTCCGGAGAAGCCTTTGCTAGCTTTATTTCTGAGAGTGGATAGCGAAGCCGATGAAGCCACACTTCATCTGCATTTTAGAAGATGATCCACGGCCTTATTTCATTCCCTGACAACCCACTAAAAAGTAAACAGCCCACCTCAGTGCCCATGAATCATGACCCGAGTTTGGAAGAAGAGGAGAGAAAGCAGAACTAAAAGATTCGTCTCCATTTGCATTTCCAATTGATGCATTTAAATGGCGTCATTTTCAGAGCGCTCACCGAGTGCTTTCACTTCTCAATATTTTATGCAAATGAGCAAATTAGCGTAGCTTAGTTGATGAGCGCACCAGCCCAGTGTTCTAAATCTTCGCCATGGAGGAGTGCTTCTCCTACTTCTTTGTTTTTATGGCTTCATATACACACACACACACATACACACACACACACACACACATACAGCGCTATGTGTTCAGAGTTTGTGAACTTGTCAGGCTGAGTTCAGAGCAGAGGGAGGGGAAGATGGATGATTTTTAAAGCGCGTCTTTGTCAGTTGTTTGTTTTTCTTGGAATTTTCCAGTTAAATTAACTCTGAAGTAGATGTCAGGAGTTATAATATTTTTTGCCACATTTTTTTTCCTTCATTTTTGTAGGCTACAGTCGACCCGTTTATTATTTTGATTTTGCCTGATCTTTGCTAGAATGAGATAAACAACTTGTACCTAAACCAAATTAATGTTATTTAGAAATGCCAGGTTTGCCTGTTAATGAGTAAATAGTGGAAACACTTCTCATACATATACATTATAGAGACAAAAGTCTTGGGACATACCTGTTTTTCAGGGTTTGGGGTCTAGGCTTCTTACTTTCAGTGAAGAACAATCTTAATGCTTGACCAAGACACTTTGGACAACGCAATGCTTCCAACTTTGTGGACCCAGTTTGGGGAAGAACCTTTTCTATTCCAGCATGACTGTGTCCCAGTGCACAAAGCGAGCTCCATAAAGACACCTTTGGGATGAACTGGAATGGAGATTGTGAGCCAGACCTTCTCATCCAACATCAGTGCCTGACCTCACCAATACTCTGCAGAATGAATGGACAGAAACTCTCTCAGAAACTCCAACATCGTGTGGAAGGTCTTCCAAGAAGTGTGGAAGCTGTTATATCTGCAAAGGAGGACCAATTCCATACTAAAATTTATGTATTTGAATGCAGTGTCATTAAAGTCCCTGTTGGTGTAATGGTTGGGTGTCCCAGTGCTTTCATCCATATAGTGTACCTCGTTACCACTAACATATACCTACCTAAACATTCATGATGGCTTATTTCAGCAGGTAATACAAAGTTGTTACAAAGACTGTTTTTATCCATTTTTATCTCATTTCACCTGTTTCTGTGTTTGTGTTTCATGCACACAGAGTGAGTTCTGGATTTTAAAAAAGGGAGATGAAAATTCTGCCAAAAAAGCGCCCATGGGCAAACTTGGCTCTGTGGAAATTGGAATCAGGTTGTGGCTAGAAATTCCGTATTGGCTCAGAAATTCCATACATATACAATTCCGGCTTACGAAGTCGGCACAGTACATCAACCTGGGCGCTGTGAGTCCAGGCCAAATGTTTTTTGAGACCCTGTTGGGATCTTTCAGTCTAACACGTGTACCCAGTCCTACCCAGTTAGAGAAATTCCTTATCACTTAACCTCCAAATAATCTGAATATCTGAGAAGAAGAACATCTGAAATGAGGATATCACCTCCAAACACAGTGAATAACATCAGATATTAAATATTTGAATATTTGAAGTTTTGCAATTATTTTACATCCAATTATTTTGTTTCTTTTCATTATTTTCTACCCAGTCTGTAAACATCTGTTAGTCAAAAGTAATAATACTAATTTGGTTTTTTTTTTTGCATGCTGAATACAAAGGCTGCAGGTGCTTTGAAAGATGACAGCTGGTTGAGTTACACCCTCATTTGTCCAAACCCACTACTCACACTTCATCAGTTTCAGGGTCAGGCATCAGTAGTGGAAGTTTAATATTTATTGAACTGTAAGAGCAGAATGGTGTCCAGATTCGCTGCAGTCTCCCTAATAAAGACAGAACAAAAACTATTGACTTTTGTTTGACTGTGCTATGTAATGAGAATATACATTTCCAGTTTAAGGGCTGTAGTTCTCTAATTCACCTTGGGGTTTTTTTTGTTCACTTTCCAAATATGAACTCCTCTGCAAATTACGTGTATTTCTTCATTAATTTTTTATAGCGGATTTTCAAAGTAGTGCAGCTTTATTTTCAAGGTTTTTCAAGGCATAGCCATGCTGAGCTTGGAGCATTTGACTTCAGTCCGAGAGCTGGTGCCCTCAACATTATATGTAAGGGAACCTCGCTGGGACCCTGTTGGCTGGATCAGGATGTGTGTGTGGGTATGTGTGTGTGTGTGTGGGGGGGGGGGTGACCCTTTGAACTGAATATCTATTCAAAGTGTTTTTAAAAAACGTTTACAAGGTCACACTTTCGTAAACAAAGCGCGACCCACGTACAGTGGTGGGTTACAATAAATCATAGGAGAAAACTATTTGAAAAATTGTTCAGTCGGCACAAAATGTGCTGTAATATTGATTATTTTAACTGTCTTGGACAGTGTACATTGAAAACATTGGGAATGACAAGATATGATTACTATTAGTCAAAGTACTGTTAAAAATTCAACTAAATATGTGTGTGTGTGTGTGTGTGTGTGTGTGTGTGTGTGTGTGTGTGTGTGTGAGAGTGTGTGTGTGTGTGTGTGTGTGTGTGTGTGTGTGTGTGTGTGTTATTTATGTACAGGAGCTTGCACCAGATGACTAAACAGCCAAACATTTTATGTGTAGTTTGATGAGTAATTAAAAAATATATATATATTATTTTAGTTAAAAAAAGGTACTAAAAATATTAATAAAAGTCTAAAATCTGGCCATTTTTGATTGTAATATCTTTTTTCTTTTTGTGCCAGAGGAGCCCTCTTGTGTTGCCTCTCATAAGAAACTGATAGGTCTGCTGCCGAGCCTCACGGATGTGCTCTTGAAGCCAAGGACAAGCAAGGATAGGAGGGCTTTAATACTACTGGATAATTTCTCTTCACTCCAGTTATACAAAGTTTTTCATGCAGATTTTGGGATTTGCCTTAGGCAGCCGAGACTTAGTGTGACGAAAGTGTTCTGAAAACCACTGTCATCTGCACCTATAGGGAAATACCAGTTCACATTCCATCGTCATCTGTAGGGAAAAGCCTGTCCTGTGTCTATGACAGTGTGACACAATGGACTCAATCTGACATATTGAAATGATGTCACATAATAATAATAATAATAATAATAATAATAATAATAATAATAACAATAATAATAATATTTATTATTATTATTATTATTACTATTATTGTTATTATTATTATTGCATACAAAGATGATTCTAATTTAAAATGTATTTTTACTTATTTTTTGTATATTTTATCAAGTCCAATTCTGCCACATTTTATTTATTTAATTATTCACAGTCCTTGATCAGAAAATGCTAGTCTCCCTTTGACATACTGAAATGGTGTAACATAATAGTAATAATAATAATAATAATAATAGTTACTATATTATTGTTATTGTTATCATTATTTTTCATTTATTTTTTGTTAATTTTATCAACAACCACTTTTGTCAATTTTTATTTATTTATTTATTCACAGCCCACACTCTGAAAATGCTATCCTTTTAATTATATGAACTTTTTCTGTGAACATCATCCACAGTTACTTGGAATCAAATACTAATATACACAACAGATATGCTTTAAAATGACTATTTTTGAGATTATAACAACAGTGACAGCATAGGAGCAGGTAGATCGATGGGGTGATCTTCTTAAATCAAAACTATCGGTTGGAACTGCTTTTATCGTATGTAATGCGTAACTACTTCACTCGAGTGGCGCCCCGTATATACATTAGCAGGCATGTAATTGTGGAATTGGAAGGTGTATTCCTCTGGGTTTACTATTAGGCTTAATACGTGGCCGAAAATCAACTTCTATTCTCTTCGGAGGTGTAGCTGTGATTTTGCAATGGTGCGTGATCAATGGAAATGAAATTACCCACTCCTCCAGCTGGACGGTCAATATTCTGCAAACAGCTCACGCTAAATGTCAGGCAACCACATATGCACTGCGAATCAATTCGAAGTGTGAGAAAGAATGAAGGGGCTCCAAATGGTGCATCAGTTTATCTGAAGGCAATTAGTAGCTTCTTGCTCTGTGTAGGAGTTGCCCTTTCACACTGATGGATAAACAGCTTCTTTTTTGCTAAGTAATGGCCATGAGTCTTAAGTTATTGATGATAAAACTGTTATCAGATCAGTATCCAAAGTCTTTTCAGAGGGGGATTGTTTTTTACGGCCCTGTCCATGGTCCTGAAGACCAGTGCATTACACTAGAGGAGAGTTTGGTAGTTCCTCTACTCAAACACACTCACAAAACCTGGCAATTAACAGGTGAATTGAACCAGGTGTGTTCAAGCAGAGGAATAACCAAAGTGTGCAGCCGGCAGCTCTCCAGGACTGGACCTGGGCACCCCGGCATTAATTTGAGCTTTTTGACTCATGACAAATGAGTGCGGACATGGGAAGAATCCTATTTTTTAACATTTATCTTGGTCAGTATCTGTAGTCCCGGGTAACTCAGATATTTAGGCCCCAAAACTGAAACCATGTATTTTTAATGCTCATATAAAAGATTTATTGAAAATCTTTAACTTTTGCCAGATATACAGCACTGTACTGCACTGCAGGCCAACTCTGCTATTTCCACAGGTGTGATTTAATAGGCATTGTTGCATGTGGGGATATAACTGGAAGCCTGCAGGCTGTCAATTGGGATCTCAATAAAGTGACTGTGTGTGTCGTGTGAAATTGATTCCATTATCTACACGTCCGAGCGGTTCCTGCCATCCATGCATCATCTCGAGCCCCCGTCCGTCTCGCTGCTCGCTCGTCGGCACTAATTACGACGCCCATCGCCATGAAAAATGAGTAATCGATATGGCACTGGTGCTGAAACATTCCCCCGGCACTATCGGTAAACATTTGCAGGCGGGCGCAGTGCCAGTGGTGGCTACGCTGGAAGCTTGGCTGCGGTGCTGGACTCTGCACGCTCTCACTGTGATTTATCAGCCAGAATCATCAGAGCTGATCCAGGCCCGCGTTCAGCCCTGGCCTCCTTAATGCTGCTAGATTGACCGTACATGTGATGGATAAACTGTTGTTCTGTGGCAGCCTATTGCTCTCGGCCGGGGCCCTGTCTGACTCCCTTTGTTGTCAACAAGGTGCTTTGCATTGAGTGCTGTCTATAAAGAGTTTGTGTAAATTAGTGAGGCTCGTCTGTGCTGTTGCCAGTTCTTCTGGTTGTCATGACAATGACCTGGACAGTGTTTCATGTTTTACTCTTTTTAACTAAATAACTAAGATGTATATATAAAATACAATAAAAATCTTCAGTAAAATGATTTACAATTTGTAAATAAGCAACTTGTTAATGTACAAATGTTTATTGAGGAAAAAGCTGAATGTTTTATTTCAGGAAAAGCTGAAAAAAAAATATTTATGAAGAGCCTGAAAGGAATGTCAAGCCTTCCTGTTATGGTGAGTTACTACTACTGATAAGCAATAGCTAAAATAGGTGATAAACATGTTGATCAACATGACAACTATGTAGGCTGCAATGTCATTTAAAGTTTGAAGGAGCTTGGTGGGAGTTTTATTGTCTTTTCGGTATTATGTGTGACAAGGTTTCCAGAACGAGCGAATGTGAAATGGTTACAGAACGTTTGTATCTGAAGCTAAATAACTAGTTGTATGTACCACTGTGATGTACAAAATGTTCAATCATTTTTCTTATTAAGTAGTAATAAACAGAACCCATACTTATAAACGGAATCTGTAATAACCCATAGTAATAAACAGAACCTATACTTTTTAACAGAGCCCGTAATGACTCAGTAATAAACAGAACCCATAATAACTCATAGTAATAAACAGAACCCATACTAAAATACAGACCCCGTAATAACCCATAGTAATAAACAGAACCCGTAATAATTCATAGTAATAAACAGAACCCATAGTAAAAAACAGAATCTATAATAACCCATAGTAATAAACAGAACCCATACTTATTAACAGAACCCGTAAGAACTCATAGTAATAAACAGAACCCATACTAATAAACAGAACCCATAGTAACCCATAGTAATAAACTGAACCCATACTAATAAACAGAATCTGTAATAACCCATATTAATAAACAGAACCCATAATTTAGGCTTACAATGTTCCAGGGACTAGCATTAGTAATGTGACACGGTGAGCTTGAGTGCATTTGTAATGGTAATGTAGCTTATTCTGATGAATCACACAGTGTGAAGTGTGTGTCTTTGGAGAGCAGCTGTAGTTTGGTTGAACAACACATGTTTTCTTCTGTAGAGACTGAGGGTACACTGTTATTGTGTTTCTGTGGAGCCTTCAGCCTTAATTGTGATTTTCCTTTTGCTGCCTTTTTGCATAGTTAGGGCCCTGTGGGTGAATTTCTGCCCTCTTCAGGTTAAGCTGAGAACTCACTGTAGTGGAAATGAAATGGAAATTGAAAATCGACAACAGAAAGCTGAAAGTACCCAGGACACTGGAGCTAGTGATCTCCCGTAATCCACCACTGATCTGCATCATTTATGGTCTGAAATGAAATGTTCTCACTCGCAAGATTTCGTCTGTCTCCTTTCGCTCTTTCCTTTAGATAGATTTATCCCCCCCACTGATTTGAAATATCTGGAGCTCAGAACAACAATCGCGGTCTGGTGAGTTTTAAAAGCCTCTTTTCTCTGATGAGCTCATCTGGTTTTGCTGCCTGTACTGTGGTGGCACTGATGTGCTGCTACATAATTCCCACAGACACACTAGCCCATAAAAAAAAAACGCAGTCTCCATTTTTTCATCTGCAGTTTTGCTTACGACCCATTCCTGGCTGGCTCCCTTTTTCCCACCCTTCCAGCCTGTAATTCTGGTTTCATTAACACAGCTACCATTTCTGAGGAGAAATCAAGTCTCAGTAGTCACTATCAGATGTCCAGGTCATTCATTAGTTGTTAGCCCACTGAGCAACAGAAGTCTTTTTTCTCGGTGAGACATGTTTTTGTATTATTCATGGATTATTACAGTTGTTGCTAAATAGGCTTTTTCCTCAGGAGTTTTATGTTTTCTAGTCATTTAATTGCAGGTACAAAAGGAATAGTTACAATATTTACAGACTGAAAATTTGAAAGCAGAAAGTGTTATAACAGCTGGAATGAGACTTTATCAGTGATTAAATAGACCACTTTGATTTGTCTTATGAAGATTTTGTGTTGCTTATGAAGATGATTGCTGCACAAAATTAAAGATGCATCGTGCCAGGAAAATGCATCTGATCATTTATTGCAATATTTCAGCCTTCAGTGCTGAGTTGCAGCTCATCTGCAGTTGGCATTTCCAAAGCACCAACCAGAAACTGGGCCACATTCTTTCAAATCTCACTTCATTCTGTGATTGTGTACCAACCAGACACTCTACATCTGTGTGTCTCTCCATATGTAGAGCTGACGCTGCTGTTCTGTCTAATTTCTGCACGTAACAACACTATTCTTGACATTGTCATGACTGCCAGCTCTGTCTCTACTAACAGATTCAGTATGTCTATAAAATGGTTTACTGGTTTATACATGATTAACCCTTAGAATTCTGCTGCAGCCATCACTGGTGAGCACACTTTGTGATAGCAGAATGTGTTTAGCTGTATTACCATGCGTATGTGCTGTTCTGGCTCAGAGTCCGCTCAGAGCCACACTGTCCCTGAAGCGAGCGAGGCTGCAAGCATGAATGGCAAATCCATGTTACAAGATTAGCCAGACATGTACACTCTACCTTCAAAATTGGAAACACTGTGTAATGCACAGAAAGGCTAATGATAGTATATTCTAAAACTGAGACCCCATGCACACCTTGTTTTTTTATTGCAGCTCGAGGTTTAGGATTATAATTCAGAATGAAACTGTGCTTAAGGTATGTTTAAAACTGAAGTAATCTAATTGCTCAAACCACTGGTGCATCTCTGGAGTTGGTCTTACTGACAAAATTGCAATTTTATAAGAAGGTCTTTTTCACAGATCACGAAAAACCAGAAACCAGAAAAGAATTTGTTGTAATACTGAATACTGATTTGCACACCATAGTCAGCTAGCAACTGTGTTTTTATCCAACTACCTGTTTAAGCATTTACCTACCAAGTAACAAGCTGTAAACAGTCTTAGGCCCAGTACATACATGCCATTAACATTGCAGGCAGAGCTGGTCAGTGGTCAGACCATTTATAAAGTATTGTTAAAGTATTGTGTTGCCAATATCAACAAACGTCTGTTTTATCAAATGGATTTTCACAACAAAGGAGAAAGCCGCTGTGTAATTTATTTTTTTCTCATCACATGTTTACAGGCTGTATTAGTCTGGCTGTACGTACTACAGGCTGTATGCAATGTACAAGGACGCGTGAAGAGACTCATGTAGTACGTGTGCATGGTACCATTCCTTCAGTCACGAAATTCTATCCTGCAAACGACTGCTGCATATGTCCATTTTCATTCAGTTTATCCTAGGACTTTACAGACACAAGGTATAAGCAGCATCTACGTGCTACATCATCAAGCTGTAGTAGAACTCATTCGGATTCTTTATTACACCAATGCCAGGCACCGTGGCGTTAACAGAGTGAGAAGAAGATGGAGAGGGGAGCGAGTGTAGACTATTTTCTCACTGTCTTTTGCAAGAGTAGTCCATAGCCTGTGGCCCGAACATGCTCTGTACTCGGGGCTGAGACACTTTCTCTCAGGATGTGAAGGGTCAGTCTATTCCCCTGTACCAGGCAGATATTCTCTGCCTCTGTGGCCTCTCTCTCACTCTATGTTGGCCCGCGCTGCTGATCCAGACACACGATTACGGGGTTCCATCTCCGCAGGTCAGGGCTGCACTATGAGCTGGGGGGGGCGGAGGCAGGGAAAATGTAATTTTGAAGTGGAGATGAGGTGGTGGTCGTCCCGCTGCCTCGACCTTGAAGCAATGAGCCAGCATTGCTTTTTTTTCTCCAGGCAGGTACCAATACAGCTACTGTAGCCTCCTCCTCTGCTTCTTCTTCTGCTATGTTTAACATAGCGGGCCATTATTCCCAGCAGGATCAAGGTTCATGGTTGGTGTGCAGTAAACACAGGCCTTGTGCGCATTCAGGTATTAAATGTGGAACTCTGTAGTCAAGTATGACTAACCTGTTGCTCAAAAGACAATGCAACGGTAACTTGCATCAGTCGGAAGGAAACGAGTGGAGGAAGAGATAATGTAATATCTGCAATGAAAACAAACCTGAATGGAAACAAACAATCCAAAAAACAATTCAGCTGAATGATATTTATTGTGTTTTTTCTGAACCATAGAGATTACTACTCTTATTTTACCTCTGTTCTATCTCTGTACTATTTACAAGTCATTAGTATATGTTACGCAATAAATGTTTTATTTACATTCGGTTTAGATTCCCAAGGCTGTACTAACAGTTTTGTTTTCATAAAAAAAAAAAAAAACAAGGCACACACACACAAAGCAAACAGCAACAGCTTTTCCGCTGAATACAAATTTTTTAAAAATGATCTCTTCTAGAATCCCTGCAATTGACAGAATGTCTACACTGGTTTGGAGTGAGAAATGATTAATGTCATGCTTTTTTTTGCAGACGATAGCTGTTAGTGCTGAGGGTTAAGCTATCTTTTGTCTTGGAGTTCTGAACCACAGCCAAAAGCTAAATAGTGAGCTAGACAGCCTCTCCATTCACACCACTTTCGAACAAAGGAGGACAAAGGACAAGTGCATTACCCAGCGGCTTTTACAGTCAGGCAACGCCGAATACCCTTGTGTTTCCTCACTAGTGTGGGACCAGGTAAACAAAAGCAAGCTGCTGGGTCAGTACAGCTTTGCTGCCGTGGATCTGTTCTCTACCCCGTAGTGTTGACCTGGATTCAGATTCACTTCAGGCCAGGGTGCAGATTCAGGGGTGTATGATCCTACCTAATTCAAACTTTGGGATTCATAAAGAATATCTGTAGCAATACTTTTAGCCGCGAACATGTGAGAACATTTTTCAACATCCCTACAGTGAGCCATACCATCCAATGATCTAATGAGTATAAGACTTCGACAAAACACTCTTACATTATCTAGAATCCCTGAACAAGCACTGTGGGTGCTGTTTAATTCACATTCTGCCTCAGGCCACTAGTAGTCAGTGGGTGATGCTTCTACAGGTTTGTTTGAAAAGTGCAGAGAGAGGAAACAGTGGAAATTTTGAATAGCTCTTTTGCCCACTGCACCCATGAGGCAAGGTAAATTTGATCAGTTGGATAAATGATAAATCAATGTCTAGCTTCAATGGTCTGTGCTACATTGAGAGCAGAGTGCCACACACACAATCGTACACACACATTTATGGAAAACGGTTTGATTGTGGCTCAAATGCATCAACCTCTCATCCCCCGGCTCTTTTTTTAATCCCTAGAGAGGTAATCAGGTTGTGGGGGAGGAAATTGCTTTTACCTTTTATACCGATGATGGATTTGATAATCTAAGGAATGCATTCTCTATGACGAGACTTTGATCCTCATGAAGTTCACTTGTCATCCGGCATCAGGGCAAAGCTAGAAAAAGTGCTACACCCAAGGATTACACAGACCCTTGAGGGGAAAAGTCAAACGAAGAACAAAACAACAATTCAACGAAATTCAAACTTTGACATTTTAGACTCGTATAATATGCAATAAAAATAAAGTGATATGAAAAGGGTAGATCAAAAGTACATTTCATACTGCGAGAGATATTATCTTGGTTAAAATCAATCCTCATAAATGCTGGGTGGGGGGAAAAAAATTAAACTGTGGATTTTGGGTCTCCCTGGAGACTGACTGTCGGTATTTTGTAGCGGCGCTGGTCCACACCAGGCTGTTTTTGAACTTATGCATAATGCATTCTGTCCTCTCCCGCTGCCTCCTGTGCCGCATATTTTAGTGGATTATAATCTATTACTAGGCCCCATGCTCCAGAAATCCATTCTAACTACTCCGCGGGTTAGGAAGGCCTTGCTTCTAAACCTCTAAACTCGTCATTCTAGTGTGTGCTTTGAGTGCTGGAGATGAATTTGCCATTAAAGACGTTTTAAACGAGTCTCGGGGAGTTAACATTGCCACAGCTTGGGGAGTTCATGCTCCCTCCTCGGTGCTGGATCCTCCAGTGACTGTTCCTGTAGTCCTCAAATTGGATTCCCAAAGAATTAAACAACAGAACACTGTGTTTAGATGAGAAATGAGTTTATTGACTTGTGTACCATTTATAACAATCTAATATTATTAGTACATTATTAACAAGAATAATTTTTGTCATTATCTCTCTCCCC
>JBBPCX010000035.1:6699274-6711535 GCA_037974365.1 Hydrocynus forskahlii
TGTGTGTGTAAAACCAGTAAACTAGTTAACTTAGCTATTCTTCTATTTATCTGTCTATCTATCTAGCTATCTGTCTGTCTATCTATCTATCTATCTATCTATCTCTCTATCTATACATTGATCAATTTAGATAAATAGATAGAGAGATAGATGGATACACAAACAGACAGCCAGACAAATAGAGGAATAATTAAGTTAACTAGTTTACTAGTTTGCTAGTTACTACTCTAATGATGCAATGCAACATCGTCACATGGTTTTGATTGGCTACTACTTAATGCAACTTTTCTTATAATGTCCAGATGTGAGCCTGTCCTGTTTTTATTCTCCTTTGTTTATCCTTAACCTTCCCTCTTAACTTTAATCATTTGTATCTGGCACACTAAAGTAACTCATGTTGTTGGCAATGAGGTCTACAGGCCAGTGTGTGTGAAAATGGATGTGATGCAGTAAATCAGAGGTTCGGCTTGGTTTTCGACAGAATTGTGTCAGGTGTTAATTGAGTTTGGAAAGTCGCTGGGAGCGCTGAGTGGGGTCAGACTTGAGTGGAAAGTTCTCGGGCTGCTTTTTGGTACAGTTTAAAATTTCAGGCTTGATTAAAGTAGCTTCGCTCGCAGCCATGTATGAGCCTTGCACTCCTCCTGCCCTACGTCCTCCATGCCCGCTCCCTCATGGCTTGTCTGCACAGAGCAGAATGGGAGTGTAAATTTGGCTTGGTTCGCATTTCTGCTTGACCACCCGTCTGTCTGCTTCTTTTGCTTTAAAAGCCCTGCTTCCCACAGAGGGCTCAGTTTCTCTCTTTATCCCCCTCCCTCTCTCTCGCTCTCTCTCTTTCTCACCCTCACACTAGCCCTCCCTCTCCCCCTCGCTCTTCTCTTTCTCTGTCTGTTTTAGGTATCAGAGTACAGGTCTCCCTGGTTGTGTAGCTAGACTCTCAGTAGTTCCCTCTCGCTCTGCAAGGTGCTGAATATACCTCCACTTTTGATACTCGTTTCCGAACCCTAGATCTGCAGCAATTAGCTGATAATATTTACATCGGCCAAAATTATAAGAAAATGGTAATATGAATTTTTACCTGGAATGTGGCATTTATACAATAAACAAATTATGTGAATCTAGCTACCAACAGAGGTGCCTTTATGGAATCTTACTGGCATAGTGATACACATTTTCAGGTCCAATACGATTTCCCGTTCAATAGTCAATATTCAGTTCAGTTTTAATAAAATGTCATACATGTCTTGCTTCTCTAATTAGAAACCCCACAGATTTACATGTAATCAGAGGAAAAGCCCAGTCAATTAAGAATGTGCACTTAGGTTTAACAAATGATAGCAAATGCTAGAGCACCTGATGAAAATCTGATCTTAACTTTGAACACATTTGATAATGTATTGAAATAACTTCTGTAATTTATTGAGTGGACAGCTGATCTGGGTAAAATGCTTTTCATAGACAGTCAGATTTCAGGTTGGATGTCACAGTAAGGAAGTGTCAGTTATAGCGACCAGCAGTATTTACTTTAAAAGCTCTCACGGATTGCTGGGCCGAATTTTGCAGGAAACGAAGAGGTGTGAATGAAGTAGACGCATTATGCTGTAAAACAGATGTGCCTTGATTTCTCTCATGGGATCTTTGAGAAACTATTTTAGGCTCAGAGCGACAGAGAGAGAGAGAGCGACAGACAGAGAGAGAGCGAGAGAAAGAGACAGAGGCCGGAAAACAACTGCTCCCTACCATTCTCATATCATGTTTGCTTGGGGCCTTCTTGGCCCTGAGTGATTGCCACAGAACACTATTTGTATTTGTGTATGAGCTCTGTTGTACCTGAGGGCACGCCCTTGATGTAGTCTCCCTCATGGCTGGGTAATAGTAGCACCTCTGTTCTGATGTGACGTGCCTGGCTTGCTGTGGCAGGGCCAGAGGGGAGAGGCGCTATATTTAACCAGCGTGTGGCGAACGGGGCTGCTAACTGTTTATTGCGCTGTTGTGTGAAGTCTCTCCATGTGTCTGCGGGCGAGCCGTAATTGGGCTTCGACTTGTTCTCTGTTCTGTGTCATTTATGTTTAATCTGCCTGGTTTATGCTTGTTTATTTATTCATTCGAGCAGATAGTCGCGGGTGACTGACTGGAGGTGGGGTAAGGTGTTCTTCGCTCGCTCTGTGTGCATGGGGAGACAAGTTAAGTGATGCGTGTTCGTTGGCTGTATTTGTAGACGGTGATTTGGTCAGTGATGGCCTGGCGGTGTGTGGTTTTCAAAACCCCGAGGCAGGAAACAGAAACTAAACAGAGAGATGTAGGCCATGATTACATTAACAGACATCACAGTGTCAACAGTCAGCTGCTGCTGCCACTGGTGCCTTCTGGCTCTCTCAGAGCTCATCAATCACGACTCCTTAAGAAAGCTCGGAAGGCGAAGCTTAGATGTCTGGCAGCTATGTTTTGACCCTTTAAAGCAATAGTTCATTAAATGTAGCAAAAATAAACACTATATCGCTAAAAACAGTACTTTCATCTGTCCAGTTTTATAGCTAGAGAGTATGCATGGGTCAGAAACCATAAAAGTAAGTCTGCTTAGGAACATTTAACAACTTGATGTGGTTTAGTGCAAGTGTGTGTTGACCTAAGCATATAATTTGCAAAGACCACCCTCTTCCATTGCTCTATGGCTCAGTTCACGTGGCTGTTGTAGATGCGTTTAGCAGTGGACAGGGGTTAGTATGGGCATTCTGACCGTTCTGCAGCTGCACAGCCCCGCGATCACCAAGATGTAATGTTCTGTGTGTTCTTACTCCTGACTATTATAGCACTCATTAACTTTTTAAGCAGTTTGTGCTACAGTAGCTTATCTGAGCGATCGGACTAGACGGGCTAGCCTTCATTTGTATCATTGAGCATTGGGCACCCGTGACCCTGTAACTGGTTCACCGGTTGTTTTTCCTTAGACCACTTCTGGTAGGTACTAAACAATACATAGTGGGAACACTCCACTAGACCTGCCATTTTAGAGATGCACTGATTCCAGTCATCTAGCCATCACAATTTAGCCCCTGTTAAAGTCATTCAGATCTTTACGCATGCACATTTTTCCTGCTTCCATCACATTAACTTCAAGAACTAATGTTTTGCTGCTTAACAAATCCCACCCCTCATCAGGTGCCATTGTAACTAGGTGATCAATGTTATTTACTTACCCTGTCAGTTATTTTAATAATGTGGCTAATCAGTGTACACACACACACACATACATACTGTATATACATATGGAGTAGAGTGAAGTGAATGTGAGTGTTGAACTTTCTGAAGAGTGAACAATATAGCTGGGGAGTGACTCATAATAAGTTTAATGCCATTGCAGTTTGCTAATTCTGCCTGAGGCAGGTCAGAAATTCATAATTCATTCAGCTGTGCAAAGTTTGCGTCTGAAATATTGGAATAATGTGTTTCAAAACCAGCAGTGTCCAACCACTTAATTTCCAAAGGCATTTGTAATACTGAGAGATTGATATGCGGCAAAACGAGGACTAATGTAATCAGTAGCTAGTGTAAATTGGATTGTAGGCGGGGTGGGGTAAGTTATTCATTCTTTGGAATATAAAATGGACAAAATTCAGGGTTGAAGACAACTGCTATGGATTATCTATTTTGATGGACAGTCTGTCATACCGTGGTAGAAAATACATGAACAAGTCTATTTGAGATAACTTCACAACTCGACACAGTGATGGTTTATACCCTTTGAGGTAAGTGTCTGCTGATTTAAATGTGTATTTTATGAGTGCTGCAGCATACTTTTTTAATTACTTTTTAGCCGCATAAGTAGATCCAGTGAAATAAATAAAGAAGCAAACTAAAAAAGTAGTTCCTTTTGTTTATCTTGACTGCACTCTTAATTAAATATTTCTATATGGCACCAAAAATGTTTTTTTGATATTTCGAGAACCATTAAGAGCAGGTTTTCCATTCATCACAACCATTTAACCAAGTAAAGAACTATCTGTACATTCCCATGTTTTTAAAGTGATTATGGTTCTATACTGAACCATTACCTTCATTATAAAAAGACAATTTAAAGGAGTAAAGATTTAGATTTAGGCATTTTAGGACATTTCATGCAAATTCTTTGGTCTGCTAGCAAAGTATTTCCAACCTCTGGTCCTGGAGGCCTGCTGTCCTGCACGTTTCAATGTTTTCCCTGCTTCCAAAACACCTAAACAGCTAAAATGTATAAATTTACTGGAAGTTGAGGAAGGTGTGTTAATGCAGGAGAAGCACTAAATTGCACAGGGCAGTGTATCTGTGCGTAGACTTTATTAGGACAAGACAGAAGACCTCAAGAGAGAAAATGAGGGTTTAGAGAAAATGAATTCCCTTTAATGATCTGTGTTCTGTAGGTCATATGGAAACACAGAGATCACCATCTCTCAAATGTAATCTGAGCTCTGGGCCTCAGGTATTTGCCTTACTGTTTCAGTAAACAATGTCCTAATGAAAAGCACTGATGGTGCTGGCCAAGGGTAAAGTGACAGAGGTCCCGTTACTCCGGGGTACAGGGAGCAGCGTTAATGAATAATTCACCAGCACGTTCCCAGCCTACTACGGGGTCATGCAGATGACATCACCGAGGGAGCGCATGGGTGTGAAAGGTGTGAGGACTGGTTCACCCTCTGTCTCTCTCTCTCTATCTCTCTCACTCTCTCTTCAACAGGATGTGATTAGATTAATTAGAGCGGGGAAAGAGGAGCGATGTGTGACACACCGGGCCGTGAAGGGTAGATGAGCCATTTCTTTCATTCAGCCATTGATCTGCTCTCCACCTGCTGTCACCCTTCCCTGCTCTCTCACTCTCTCTCTCTCTCTCTCTCTCTCTCTCTGCCTCGCTTGCTCACAGACTGAGTGATCCATTCACTGGAACTGATTGAATCCTTTCAGACAGATGTTGCTTATACACTTGTGCGGTGGCTTCATTCGTCCGCCCATTTCTTCCCTTCCCTTTCCCTCACTTTCACTCTTACATTTATATTCTCACTTTTTTTTGTCTTATCCCTCTCTCTCCTTCTTTCGCTCTTTCTCTTTCACTCTCTCTCTTTCACTCTCTCTCTCTCTCCCTCTTTCTCTATCTCTCTCTTTCACTCCTCTCTCTTTTTCACTCACTTACTCACTCTCACTCTCTCTCTCCCTCCTCTCTCTGCTTGTTATTAATGTAATGCTCCTTCACTGTGGTACATTCAGGGTCTGCCTCGTTGGTCAAGGTCAGTTTTATAGAAGAGTGACCTCAATCCCCCCTCCCCTCCTTATCTATCTTTTTATCTCTCATTCCCTCTCTCTCTCACTCTCCATATCCTTCTCTCATGGACACACTTCCCCCCTGTCTTGCTCTGTCTTCCCTCTCCTTCTCTGTCCGTGTCACTCTCCCTCTCTCCTCCTCTCACATCATCTCTCTTTTTCCCTCCCTGTAGCTTGTGTGATCTGATGGCAGTCTGCTGAACCAGGGGTTGAGACAGCTTGAGAAATTGTGACATGCCAAATGTAAAAAGGGATAGTGCATCTTCGTGCTAACTGAGCGCAGGTGCAGGAGAACAGAGAGCTGTGGCTCTCCCATCTCCCTGCATGATTCATGACCAGGTTCATCTGCCCAAGGTTTCGTATCCATCCTACTTACCGTCTCACTGGATGCAGTGCTCGTTACTAGTCAGATCGTCCGTGCATTCAATGTATGGTTCTGAGAAAAATCAAGAACTTTTCATTGGCACTGAACCTTTGTTAACTCTGAAGGGCAGCATGCATAAGACTACTTGACACCTACATTAGCCTTGCATGACAACTGACATGGACCTATACAGATGTTTATGAAAGCCTATACAAGTGTCAGTTGTCACTTTACTGATGTGAAAAGACAAATGCTACTTGTTGGCATTAACTTTTATAAATATTTGTCAGTTGTCTTGTAGATGTCATGTAAATAAAGTAAAGTAAAGTGGCACAACACAGTACACAGTGTGAACTTAGTTCTCTGCGTTTAACCCATTCACCAAGTGAAGCAGCAGGCAATCAGGAACACAGCGACCAGGGAGCAGTGTGTGTGGGGACGGTACATTGCTCAAGGGGACCTCAGTGGTGCCACTGGAAGTTCTGGGATTTGAACCCACAACCTTCCGATCACAGTGTCAACTCGCTAAGCACTAGGCCACCAGCTGCCCAATGTTATGTAGATTATGCCCTGTAAATGCTGCCTTTGTTGTTTGTGCAGGCTCCTTAAACTTTAAAAAGGTGCCTCACTCACACACATTTTATTATCTCATGTATGAAAATAATTGTGGAAACATCGCCTGAGAGATTCCTTGATGTAACAACCATGATTCTTCTACAACATTGTTCCAAAGAACTGTGTTTAGCCCATTTATAACTGAGGGCAAGTAATTTCAATGTAATAATATCCCACATTATTTTATTACGTTTAAAATGTTTTGTTCATATTTTAAACAGAATAACGTATTGTTCTTTCTTTTTCTTAGAACCATACATTGAATGCGCTAACGATCTCACCCAGTTAGACAATAAGTAGGATGGATACGAAACCTTGGGCAGGTAAACCTGGCCACGAATCATGCAGGGAGTCATAGGTCACTGAAGTCAGTTTTAATTAATGATTAAAAGTGCCATTTCTAGCTGAAGAAGAGGTTGAGGACTGTGTGGCTGAGTGTTCTAGACTAACCCAGCGGTTGCTGTGGCAGCATACAGCTTCTTCTGGTGCCTCGTCCCTGTCTAAACTGTCATATTTCATCTCCTGTGAGTGAAGCTTGCTATACTGCACACAGGTGTGTGTGTTTGTGTGTGTGCGTGTGTGTGTGTGTGTGTGTGTGTGTGTGTTCTTCACCTTAGCAAATCAGAGAGAGAGTCTTTCAGTAAACAGTGGGGGGTGAAGGCATAATTAAGGTGAGTGGAGGAGTCTATCAGAGATAGACAAACTGAACGAGAATTCATTTAAATGGCTCAGGTTGGATAAAGGGAAATAATTATTGAGCTTAGCGTGTAGAACCGCCACCGCCTGCAGCAGACACTGCCTCCCTCGCCTCCATTTTGGGTGACTCACAGAGACCCAAGCGCTGCCCCAAACAAGCTCCTAAATCACTCTGGCGTGTGTGGTAGAGCTACCCATGTATAGTAGTATCCACTGCCTTTCTCCATCACTGTCCTGCTTTTTGCCTTTAGGCTGGTTTTCTATCTGTGTAAGACACCAGCTACTTTCTACTGCATGAAGGGCGCTACACAGCCATGGAAAACAATAGGAGACCACTTTTCCCTGTTTCAGTTCACTGTTTGTACAGTTTGCGGTAGTGTTTGTGTGTAAAATGCACAGGTGTCTATTCTTTTATGAGCTATTGCAGTGTGAGCTGTGTAAAAAGTAAGAAATGCTTCCATATGTGTTGTGAGTGCAGTAGTGTTTGTAGAGCAGCTTTTCTATATGCAGCTTCTGTCCTGTTTTAGTTTCTGATGGATGAAACAGAGTCACACATGCACACACTCTGCTCTTAACATCACTATTTTAAATGTTGCAATTGTAAAATGATTTAAGAGTGTTGTGTAGTTTAACATTTCCAAGGTATAATTCATTATTTATATGTATTATTTTTACATTTTCTCCTTTCATTTTTCTGTTTGGAATTTTGAATCAAGTGTGGTCAGTAGTGTATAAAACAACAGTGACATGCACATTTCACACAGACACACTCACGCAAATTACAAAAGCAGTAACCAGAAAAAAAGTGTATTTTTTCTATATTATAAAATGTTAGCTGTTTATTATTATGTTTTATATTGTATTGTCACTGATATATTGACTTTTAGTTTTAAAAATATCAAATGGAAACAGTATCTGAACAGCACCATATATACACAGACCTGCACACACATGCACAGACAAGAGAATTGGGGGGAGTTTTAATAGTTCTTTTGTTATTCTTTTATGGCTCTCAACATGTAGTCTCTTTTGACCAAAAGAACTGTCTGAAAAGTGTTTTTTTCCATAAATGCAAAAAAAGTGTGGTCTTGTATGAGATGAGTGTGAGTGTATGTGCGTGTGTGTGTGTGTGGATTGCCTTGGTCCAGGCTCCGGTATTCGAGTAAGTCCAGCTGTTAAATGCAGACCTCCTGCAGGATGAACATGGCTGATATAGTGTATAATGCAGCCAGCCCGTGCCACATGCTGGCCACTGCGCTCTCCATATCCACAGGCTGCCCTTACACGGCTGTAGCAGCAGATGTTACAAATACACTTTTTAGAGCTGTTTAAGGATGCAGGACTGCTGTAGCAGGCAGACTGCATTCATAAAATCTTGTTTGAAAATATAAAGGAAAGACATTTTGGAATAACACACAAAAAAAGCGTGTGAGCCTAAATAAGCATGTTTTTACTGTTTTACTGAATTATCTGTTTTAAAAGAGCTGACAACTCCACTGCAACATTAAAACTCCTAAAATCCTAAACAATGTACTCAAACGGAGTGGAAAGCTAAAAAAAGCAGACTTTTCCGCCTGATCAGGACTGTGAGGGTGTTTGGGATGTAGTGGCTTAAGCACGGCAGTGTAGACAATCCAACTTTTTCTTATTTTTTTAAGCTTTGTTTTCTGACAGAAGATGGATTATGAATCTGTGTTCAGTGTCGGATTATGTTCAAATAGGACCGATAGCAGTAACTGAACAAATCCTTGATGTAACAAGTTATACAGGCCAACAAACTATGCAGACAGAACTCAGTTGTACTCAGTTTAGGAATATCAGACATAAAATATCATCCCATTCAGTAGAAGAACAAGGAAGGAAGGAAAGAAATGAAGATAGAAAGAAATTCTGAACAAGCAGTTCAGAAGCCTGCCTACATCATCACACACTTGGCAAAAGTTGTTAACTATCCATCTTGAAGCCTACATTGTCAATAGTTTATCAATTTATAAAGATAACAGTATTCCATACTTCGCGCTACACAAAAAGATTTATTCAAGATGAAATCTGTGACGATATGTGATATCTTGTGATATCTTGATATCTTGTTTTGACCCTCTTATTCTCATGAATTTGCTTTAGTTACTTGTAACACCACATTTTGGATGAGGAAAAACGGCTTTAAAGTTTGATTTGACTTTAGGCAGAACCATCACTTTAATTGTCCTTTTTTTAAATTATCCGTTGGCAGCCACTCTCTCAAACGTCTCCATGTGTGTTTCTGGGCCTCGGCTCTCCTCCGAGAGAGGTGGGAGGAGGGTAGTAGGGCCTCTCCTTTCCAGGATACTTTCTAGACTTCAAACAGGTAGACATTCAGTTGAAGCCCTAAGGATGGACCCAGTCTCACTCTCCATCATTATATAAGGAATTTCAGGGGAGAAAATAACACCTCAAATTGAAAGCAACACAAAGAGTGGATTTTTTTTCTGTCTTTCTTTTCCTTATGTGCGTGCGGGTGTGTGCGTGTGGGCATGTGTTCTGGAGAACATCAAAAATGGTTTCAGGGATGCAATTATTTTTGATATTTTCTTTACTTGGGGGATTGCTTTTGTGTTGCGTGCTGAAGCTGACATGGCGAGGCAGCGGGCTGCATGGCACTCAAAGCAGCACAGAAAAACAAGCAACACAAAAGGCCGTTCCCACAGGCATGAGAGGGCGCACACACACACGTGCGCGCGCGCGCCCACGAACAGCCATGACAGTGCCTTGAAAAGCAGTGGATTAGATATGATCTTTTTGCATGTCTTCCGGCGTCTTAAACCTTTTGCGCATATATGACATGACACCTTCTGATGTCAGAAGTGTTATATTTCTTATCTATGCTGTGGCTCTAAAGTGTTAAGAATACAGAAAAAAGACAGAAGCTGTCTCGCCCCAGAATACTTCAGTTAGCATGACAGAGCAATTCACTGGTTCAGAGATAAATGCTGAACATTATTATAAGCACTGTTCACTGCCATGCACGGTTTAGTCCTTTATTGTAAACGTGCAGTGTGGTGATGTTTGCTGTTATGTTAAATAGCTGGGCACCATCATACCGTTCATCCCAAAGGTGTTGGATGGGGTTGAGATCAGGGCTTTGTGTGGGCCAGTCAAGTTCTTCCATACCAAACTAATTCAACCAACCAATCATGTCTTTATGGAGCTTGTTTTGTGCACTGGGGCACAGTCATACAGGAACAGAAAAGGTTCTTCCCCAAACCGCGTTCTCAAAGTTGGAATCATGGTGTCTTGGGCTTGCTGAAGCATTAAGATGGCCCTTCATTGGAAGTAAGGTGTCAATTTAATAATTTTGCACTTTAGACTTCTATACCTAAGTTTTGGAAAATTTAAGTATTTCTATCCACTTCAACCAACACTGGCACACTGGGAATGCCTTAATTTTCTTAAGTCTCATTGACCATCACAGGCACTAGAAATAAAAGTGGTAGAAATGGCAGTGGCTCCTTGCTTTCTAAAAAGAACAGTAGATGATCAAAATCCTATAGTATCAAAATCCTATAGTACTTCATTATTTCATTTACCCTAACCATCTAATTAGCTGTTTTAAATGAATGCAGCATCATTAGCATTGTCATCAGCTTTACAGCTAACAGTCATCATTTTCACTTAAAACCAAACCCTTTTTTTCATTTTGCATGTTTTAATTAGTCATACACCTTATCAGCGTCCTTTGACCCTCTAAGAACACAAGTGAATGCTTCTTTGAGTGTCTCCATAATTAACAAGTTTCCCCAGAATAGATAACATTTTTACTGCATGGGATTAAAATGACCTTACTTCTGTGGCCCATTTTGTAGAAGGTGAATAGACACTGGTAAAATGCACACCTCTCTAGGTTTGAATCCAGCCCGAGTAGTGCTATATGTAGATCACACATAAGGTGTGATTGAATAAAAATGCAAAAATATATATTAGATATTCCAGACAGACATTCCTTTTGATGTGTTGTTTTTTTTTCTTAGCAAGAAGGACTCTACTGATCAACCTGTCACTAAAATGCAGATGCAGTAAATTTGAGGTTTCTTGCATTACTGTTATGTTAACAGACCATTCGTTTATCCATATTAAAGGAGGCTGAAATATTTAGATAATTCTATGGGACATATTTCAGACATCATCATGTCACATGCAGTTCTGTCATGAATTTGCTGCTAGCACTGAATTCTCATAGGCTCTGAAGTACAACGCTGAGATAGCAGCAAGGGTACTGTCATTAACTGAGATGTTTCTTGGGAAAAAAAATGTCAAACTGGAAACAGTAAGCGCTAGCCATACATACGGTCCTGCTGTACTGTGGCTGAGTGTGGTGCAGAGAAGGGAGAGGTTGATCAGGGGGTAATGGAGGAGCCGAACACTGGGCTAATGGACCTTAGGCTGAAGTAAAAAGTAAAGTGAAGCTAAGGGTCATTTACTGTGATCAGCAGCATGGCAGTCTAATGACTCCGGCCTCTCAGCCAGCCCACTGGAACGGCTTGGGCCAAAGTACCACCGCCGTAGCTTAGCTAAGCCTCTCTCTCACACACTCTCTGAAGCTAACCCTGTCCACTTTCTTGCAGCCCGGTGCCCATTAGTGAAGATGCCTGTTCTTCTCTCCTAAGTAAACACTTTAATGTCATCTCTGGACCTTAACCCCGTGGCTTTTTTTGATCTGGCCAAACACATTATGTCCCTTCTACTGAGGACGGCCTCCGGTGGCACAGGCCTTAAATATGTGCAGTGGTTAATCGAGCGAGAGCCACTTCTGGTCATCAATCCGCCACCTGCCACTCTTATTGACACGTCTGAATAAATGCTTGGCTAACGCAGTGATAGCTTCTTGTATGCATGAGGCCACCTGACAGGGGTCAGCATCACACACTCGGAATATCCAATAATTTGCCCTCTCCAGCACATGAGAAGATTTATGGAAATGATGTGGCTTCCTGGAGTGTCTAAATGACTATCTGCCAATCTTAGGATGCTCAGGCTATGGGTCCATGGAATAAATTACTCTCAACGTGCCTGTGAAGGGGAAACTGGCCATTTCCACAGGGATCTGGTTGTCCGAGATGTTATTTACATTATTTACACTTTTTTACCTGTAGGTGTAACTGAGACTACTTAACCCCTTAACTTATTTAAAATAAGAAAAGATAACAATTGTAGGAGGGGTTAGCAGCAAAGGGGACAGAACAAGAGGAAATAAAAGTGCAAAGAATAAAAGAGGAAAGCATAGGAAAAATATATATATATATGCAAGACTGTATGTGTATATA
>JBBPCX010000035.1:6735032-6745384 GCA_037974365.1 Hydrocynus forskahlii
CAGTTGTCTGTTTGGTTTGTGTAATGGAGTACGTTTTGGTTCTGGGGCATTGGCAGGGCCTGTAAGTCATGGTGAAAAAGAATAGATCGCCCTAATGAGCTAACATCTAGAATGGAGGACTTATTAATGCTAATCAGGCAGATGAAGGATTTGATTAGCCTCCATTAGTGAGCAGAAATGGTGGTAAACCAAACAGCAGCAGTCTCTGGAGAGGATGATGAGGCCCAGTGATGGAGGTCCAAACCCTGGCTTGGACAGAAAGGCTGGCTCGGTATTCAACATGAATATTTAACGTCCTAATATAGGGTCATTTAGCTAAAATGTCCCAGAGAAATGTTGCCAGTGAAAGTCCTTTATTAGTCTGCCATCTTGACAAGAACATGACAGTTTGTGTGTGTGTGTGTGTGTGTGTGTGTACTCACTCTTCTAAAAGAAATGTGCAGTACTCCCCTCTGACACACACCTCAATAAACTTTCAGTCTGCTGAGCTGGAAAACACAGTGTGTGTGTGTGTATGTGTGCGTGTGTGTGTTTGTGCACACACTCAACTGGAAAGTCATGTCCTTTTCCTGCTGAAGGCGTCTGTAATGCTCATGTGTGTGGTATGTGTGGCCACACCACAGTGCTGGATACTCAGCTCCACTTTACTGTTTGCTGCAATCGATCAAATGGCCTCTAAATGAGGACCTGAGGGCATGGCGTGTGTATGGTGCGTGTGCAGTGCGTGTGCGGCGCGTGTATGTGTGCACGTACGAGTGTGCTGGGGAACAAAGAATAGGCCTTTGAGTTTTTTGATGCAGAGCCAGACTCTATGCGTCTGGCCTCTTCTCCCTGGTCCCTGTGCGTGGAGGGCGAGTGGATGCGGTCCAGTGGTCCGGTGTGATTATCAACATCACTGCTGATGACTCCTGACATTAAGTAAAATCACCACTGCGGTGGACAGAGAAGTCCTGACACACTGTGGCGGGCAGGATGGTGGCACAAACCATATGAGGATGAATAAAGCAGAGTGAGCGGGAGAGAGACCGAGAGAGGGAGAGAGACAGAGAGAGAGGGAGAGAGAGGGAGAGGGCAAGAGAGAGGGAGAGACAGAGAGACAGAGAGAGAGGGAAAGAGAAGAGAGAGAGAGAGAGAGAGAGAGAGAGAGAGAGAGAGAGAGAGACAGAGAGAGAGAGACAGAGAGAGAGAGGGCAAGAGAGGGAGAGAGAGAGAGAGAATACATTCTTAAAATTCAGCACACTTAACAAAAGATACTATGACCTGTAAATACCATGAATATGTAAATGGGATGAAAACACCACAGTAATTAGCAAATACATCATTTATCCAACACTATTTGTGAATGAGACTTTCAGGGAACATCACTGAAGGTGACTTGATGCCATGATCATCTGCTCCAATCAAAATTCTCACCATTTACAATGGTGACTTTTTGACTTTGGTTAAGAATCTCAGTTCGTGACTCTAGTAAGAAAAATGTGAAAAAACCTTAAGTGGCCCATTTTACTACAAGCTATTTGCTTTAGTATCAAATTTTTGTGAAAGGTTCAAATCCTACTGTTCATTCCTTATAGGTAGATATGAGGGCAACAAACAGAGGAGATGTAAGAAATGGGCCGTTTAACATAAAAAAGAAATTTTAGCATCAGTTTCACACATTGGTCAGCAGTGTTGACTTTTCAGAGGATCATGAGAACGCCTAAAACTACCAAGTACAATACTTATTATTATTATTATTCATATATTTTTCCCCGTCCTCCATTTATCTGCCCTCTGTGTGTATATAGAATGTTTGTAAGAACATTTTAAAGACTGTGAGAGAACCTTAACCAGTGTTGGGAAAAATGAAGACATTAGAGGACATTGTGTTTGTTGTCAATGTCATTATTCTGTGACACATTAACATTACTGTTTCTAACACACGTGCTATTAAATTGAACAAAGAATAGATCAGGTGGGAGAGGGGGGCTTGAGGCTCTGTCCAAAGCAGAAGGCCAGTGAAGACTCACTGCACAAACTAAAAAATGGACAGAAATGAGTCTCACATAGTAAATTTTCTAATAGGGTATTTACTCTGTATGTGTGTACATTTATGTGTAGTTGCACATCGGAGCTCCATGGGTTCACACTAAGAGATCACATTTTAATGGAATGAATGCCATCTCAGAGGTCATTTCCATGATGCTAACCTAGTCTGAACGGTAATATCTTGCTAGAGTGCACATGCCACCAGTCTCTCTGCTTTCTTCTGCCAAAGCATGATGCATTGGCACTCTCACTTTTCTGTGTGTGTGTTTCTACACAGTGTTTTTAGGGCTCTGTGGTGTATATCAGAGGCACAGATACTACTTTTCAGATTGAGACATTTCTTTTGTTTCTCTGTAGCAAGCTCTGATGCGACCGTGTCTTAGCATGCCTCACTGTCATACGCATAAACTTTGAACCTCTCATTTTTTTCATTTTTTTCTTTGAAAATTCCAGCTGCATGTGGTTTGATGTCAAATTAATCCGTAGAAATGGATCAAACTGACAAGTTACAGTAGCAGATGACAATTTAAAAGAAATATTCCGGGTCAGCCTGACCTTTATCTGCTGAGTCTGTTTCATACCATCAATTAACACAGACAACCATTTCAACACATTACCGTGTACTTAGACAGAACAAAAACCGACCAACTAAGGAAATCACTTATAATAGAAGGCAGTGGGAAGGTTGTGAATTCTGTGAATACATGTCTGAAATTTAGAAACAGGGTGACATATTGGTGGAGTGGGTAGCACAGTTGCCTCAAAACATGATGTAACAAACCTCAAACTAACTATAATAGCATGAAGCCATTAGCAGAATCCAATGGGAAGGGAACAAACCACCAGACACCAGTATTGCTTTTACCTTCTATCAAAACAGCAAGTGACTTACAATCACACATCAGGAAAAATTGTTCCCTATCAGAGGACTGTATAAAACAAATTATACACAAAAATACTATAAACCCCCGAATTCTTGGGAGTTACATTCCAAGAGCACCCGCAAATTGTGAATTTGTGATGTGAATAAAAAGGCCTAAAAATGCCTGTTTTAATAGTCTAAACCCTAAATATGCCTACAAATATGCTCCCAAAACACATTAATTTAATTTTAAACTCAGCTTAATACATTGCCCCTAAAAAAAATGTAAAGGTAAACTTGAGATAGCCCCACAGGAAACTGTTCTGATGCGGGAATGCTGGATGTGTCACAGGTCAGAAGCCAATCAGTAGCTAGGAGAAATAAATAGCGTTCTCGGATTGGCTACTTTCAAACCTCCTGCCTCTGAGTACAGCGGTATTTAACCATCCCAAGACGCGTTTGGTTGCTTTGTGTATGAAAAATTATATATTGCCACGAAAAAGCACAAAAAAATGCAGAGGATATTTGCAGTTTCCGCAAATTTGCAGGGGGTTCCGCGAACTACTCATGCACCACAACACCAGATTCCTTTGACAACAGCCTTCCACAAATATTTCAGCCTCCTCGCCCTAGCTTTGGCTTCCGCGATTTAAAGAACGACCAACAACTCCCCATATCACCTGAGGATAAAAGGATAAAACACTAAGGGCTCGAGGCCATTACAACGATGGTTCTGGATTTGATACCCAGCTAGGTCTCTGAGGATCCCCACTCTTTGAGTTTACATGCTCTCCACATTTGTTTTCGCCATGTGCTCCTAAAGACCTGCACATCAGGTGAATTGGAGATGCCAGATCGCCCCTAGGTGTGCATGAATGTGTGTCTTCCCCATGATGGACTATCGCCATATGACCAGGGGGCTCCAGTACCCCTGCGACCCTGATTAAGGATCAACAACACAGATAATGAATTAATATAGGAGTATATAACACAAAACAGTCAAAAGTGGTTCTGATTATTTTTTCTGTTTTCTTGTTTCTTGATCAGGAGAAAACACTTCTGTCTTAACTTACAATAAATTTTTCCCACTGAAAAATTTAACCTCTCTGAAAGAATGAATTTCAGTTATAGCTTAACTGGCTGATAAAAGAATAAATAATTCATGAATGTTTTATAAAACAAACTGTTTTGCAAACATATTTGCTGACAAAACTGAGGAGCTTATAAACTACAGAAGTAAAGACACACTATGCCACACTGTGTGCAAGAAAAACTCCCAAACCGTGCGGCTCAGCATTTCCCATTGCTACTTTACATTAAACCCAGAGTGAGAACCACAAAAAGCCATTGATGATGACATGACTTGACATAAGTCTTTCAAAAAAATCGACAAATGCTAATAGTCTCTTTTCATCTAATGTAGTCTTTGCTCAGCTGATGTCAAAAGTGATACATTTACAAACTTTTTTTTTCCTTTTTCATTTGTATGAATATAGTATAAAAACGACTGTGAGGTTGGTGTTGATCACCAGGCTGCATTGAGCTGTGCTTCATGTATGATAGCCTTTAGTTTGTAAGTGTCTTTCTTTGGTCTTTTTTTTTGAAGAGGGAGATACTTGAATATTTGTCTGACTGTATGATACGCGTGCACTTGACATAGATTATGTTGAAAAAGAACTACATTTCCCATTTCTCCTGTAAAGTTATCGTTCTGGAAATATATATACTCTTATTCATTTATAAATTTTTATGGCAGCTATGACGAGCAAGGTGGGCCAGAGTGGACTACCTCACTCTGCCGTTGCGTCCTTTGCTCCGCTAACATGTCTGGTGTCCGTCCCCGGGTGCTAACAACAACGTGGGTGACATTGCCGGCGGAGTAGACGCGGCGGGCCGTGTGCTGTGGTGTGGGTGACATTGCGCTGACAGGGGAAGAGGAGGGCTGTTCTCAGATCGCAAGCGGAACAGATTGTCTCTTTCTGCCCTGATCCCCACACGCACCTTCCGCTCCACACGGACACTAGCCTCTGGTCCCGCACACGTCCATGCCTGTCAGAATCTTCATTATGTTCAAACAGCAAATATACACACACACACAGTGGGGTGAGGGGGACAGGGAAGAGAGAGAAAGAGAGAGAGAGAAAAAACAGTGTAAAAGATAGAAAGTAAGAAAAAAAGGGAAAAAGAGAAAGACGTAGAAAGAGTGAAGGAGAGAAAAGAAAGTAAAAGGAAGACAGAGAAAGACAGAGACACAGAGGAAGAGAAATTACCCTTTGTTAAGGAGTCAACAAAGTTGTCATCAACGATGTCCATTTAGGGGAAAAAACCTCAATTACAACACAAGAGCGTTATAATGCTTTATGATTTTCATATGATGCACAATTACACAGTAAAAGCAAAATAATAGCAAAGTTCTTTCTCACGCTAGTGGAATAGTCACTGAGTCACCCAAAGTGAGAGGAAAGAGGAACCCAGTGGTTTGATTGGTTGATGCATTATTTATGTGGCATTTTTTATATCAGCAAAAAAGTTTCCCCGACAAGCGTGTAACTTTTATTCAACTCCTCACAACAGGAAGGGAGAGAGAGAGAGACAGAGAGAGAGAGACAGAGACAGAGAGAGAGAGAGAGAGACAGACAGACAGACTAAAGAGAAAGGTCCAGGGTCCTGCCACCTCCCTGATTTAATGTCTGCTTGCCCTAATCAAAATGGTGATTTTGCGATTTGCAAATTCCACAAATGAAAGTTGCAGTTTTGCAGTCGTGCTCTGTGGCTGTATAATTGCAGCACAATTTATTTGGCCAAATTTTTCAGCTTGATTATTGACTGAGCTAGTTGCCAGTGGGCCGGTGATAGACTTAAGCTGTAGCAGTAAGAGGAAAGCCGAAGGAGGTGTTACTCTGGCCTCCCTCTGACATCCAGTCAACTCTCGAATTGGCACCTCTTAAAAAAACGAGCTTAAAACCGTGTATTGCATATTTTATTTTTACACTGAGCTGCATATTTTATTTTTATGCTGTATTTTGGTAACACAAAATATAGGAATCAAATGCGCTGGCACCCACATAGTAATAGTGGGTGAAGACTCCCCTGGTTAGAAGAACTGAGTGGCTTTTTGTAGTACCTAACAAGGTTGGAGAATACATATTGAAGGATCTTGGACCACTACTTCATCCAGATCATTTCCAGTTACTTGATATTCTTGGGGCTTTTATATACACCACAGGTTTTTGACAGAGGTATTGTGGCTCAGTGAGTACTGCTGTTGCCTCACATTGAGAATATCCTGGGTTTGATAGCAGGGTCCTTTCTGTGTTTGCATAGGATCCTTTCGGACTTTGCATATTTTCCCGATTTCTGCTGGGACTTCTGGTTTCCTCCCACAGTCCAAAGGCATGCGTGTTAGGTGAACTGGGAATATCAGATTCCCATTAGTCGTGTATGTGTTTGTCTGTATGCCTACCTTGTAATGGACTTGTGACCAGTCCGGGCTGTTTCTTTGCCTTGTGTGCTGGGATAAGCTCCAGCACCCATTGCAACTCACTGGTTTAGATAATGAATGGATGTGTTTTCTGGAAACTGAGAAGGCCATTGTGAAACTTTGATTTTGTATTCCTGCAACCATTTCACTGTGGACAAGGAGACGTGTTCAGGTCATAATCTTGCTGAAAGGTCCACTCATGGCCACGTTTTAGCTGTCTGGCAGATTTCGGACTAAAATCTCTTGACATGTATTTAAATTCGTTTTTCACATAGGACCCCAGACTGCTGGCAGCAAAGTGCAACAGTGCTCCAACAACATATTTTACAGTTGACATTAGATGCCATTTTTTATTTATTTATTTATTTTTTTAAAACATGGTGTGCATGACCAAAACGTTGTCCAAGCACAAGTTTGATTCCCAATGATGCCACAGTCATCTTTGAAAAGGAGTCAGAATGTAATTAGCCCAGCACTTTCTGGGTGGGTAGGTTCGATGACCCTCCCCAAGTTTTCCTCCATGCGTTTTGAGCTGTCCAACGATGTTACATTCGTGGCAGTTCCAAAATATGCTTTGCTGCTTCACATTACTCAAAGTGCTGTGAGATAGAAAGAGACTTGGGTAAGGAGTAGAAGTGGAAATGACTAAATTTAAGTGAAAGTAGGATAAACAAATTAATTAAATCTCCTGCTTCAATGAATCATTTGCTAAAGTTGTATACTTGAACGGAATCATTGTAAGGTCACCCAACAACTCTTGCTAAATTTTTAAAAATGCACACATATGACCAATGGAATTCTGTATTATAGCACCATAATTCAACAACCACTCTGCTGCTTGGCAACCAAAGCGTAACTTCCGAGATAATTTGGGGGGTTAAGCCCTGCAGTTCACACTATTTTTTTCCAGTGCTAAATAATGCAGTTACTGAGTGTCTGAGGCAAGACGGACAGCTCTGTCTTTAGAGAGCATGCAGGTCTACATACACGTTTCTCTCCTAAACACACCATGGCAGCTCAGCAGGCACTGTTTCACAGAGGAACTATGCTGTGTGGACAGGGAGCCTGTGGATGGAACACACACCGTGGGGCATTAAGCACTTGCAGAGGAACCAGGCATCCCTTAAACCGGAACATTTCATTTACATTTCAGGACTGTTTTCTTCTCGGGTCTGCTCCACCTGCTGGGCCGCCTAAAGCCAGAGATGGCCCTTCACACCTGGTGCACGGGTGGGGGGGCAAGCAATTGAAGCTGGGCTGCTGATTGGCAGCTGTGAGGAAGTGTTTGGCAGAGTTTCATGGGGGCAGCTGGAGGGCAAACATGGGACATTCAGGAGTCTGAAAGAGGAGTCACTGCAGCAGGGAGTTGGGGACTGAAAACTCCCCACTTGGCATTTCACATAAATATTACTAAAATATGATTAGAAAGCTAAAATGTAATACTACTCCTGTAATTACTTTAATTTAGATTAATCTCAGTGTTCACAGTATTACTGGGTTTATTCGTGAAATAGAATGCAAAAAGATCTTTAAGCTCAAATATTAAATGAAAAATTCTCACTGAAATGTTTAAAGTCATCCAACTATTGTTTTAAAGAAAAGAGTGCTAAAGGCAGATTGAAGTTTCAAAGTACATGAATGTACCAAGATGCTTTTTTCAGGTCATTCTGGAACATTTCTATTGGTCCATTCATCATGAAATTTTGACTCTTCTGTGAACGATATGTGGTGCTTCCTAACTGCTAATGCTAGCTAAGACTGTTTATCCTTTCCTCTGCTAGGAACCTAAAGTGAGTCGGAGCAGGGGTGGAGTGTGTTGGGGAGACATGCGGCTGAGGTTGTAAATTCATATGTGTATGTGTTCAGCATACAGAGGGATGGACTACATTGAGCTATGGGACAGATTGAGTGCATGTGATTAGACAGGCTGTGTGTGATGAGGTGATCTGTATTCCTGGCACTTCGGACAGAACGAGAAAGAGATAGAGATGTCAGATGGGAATAGTTCTACCTTCCTTCATTTTTCTTTCCCTCACATTCTCTCCCACCACCTGCCTGCTTATATTGCGCTGACTCAGTGCCTGTGTACGTCACACAAACACTGCCCGCAGAGCTAGCTGTCGACCCACACACACCGAGGGCTTAGGATGCATGTGAGCGGCTGCGTAAGTTGCTTTTTAGAATGTGCTGTGTAGGCATACGCAGTCAGCGTGGTCATGTAGGTGTAGCACCTGATTAACTGTTTGAAGACTGAAACCAAGTGGATTCCTGTGGTCCTCTGATTGGCTGAAATGAAAACCTGCAGCCACTCCAGCCGACTTTCATGCCCACTTCAGAGATGCCCCCAGTGTGCTGGGAAGTCCAGATAAGATACTTCTTAATATTTAAATGTCAGTCTGGGTGTAAGCATCAGACATACTGTATGCATTAATTAGTGAATTCTGTACATCTCCAAAAGAGGTGGTGCAGAGTGGGCCTGGCTTTGATGAGACAACTAGGCCGTTAACTGACTGACGAGTTAAGTGGGTAGGTAGGGGATGTAGGTAGGTAGGTAGGTTGTATTGTCCTTTCAACCATATACACACAGTACACAGGGAAATGAAACAGGATTTCTCCAGCACCATGGTGCAACAAAAGAACAGACCAGGGGTCTCATTTATAAAACTTTGCGTAGAACTCATACTAAAGGTGTACGTGCGACCAAAAGACGAAAATGGTGTACGCAAAGAAAAAGTCGGATTTATGAAAACGTGCGCATGCACACTTGCAAGCGAAATACGCTTTATAAATCATACTCTACCTGGGATTGTTTGCACGTGAATTTGCCAAACATTACGCCCTCAACACGCCTCCATTCATCTATACATGGTAAATGCAAATCACCACATGAATATTTAAGCCTCCTATGTAAACCTGAAAAAATGGCATCATGGCAGGGGAAAAGTAAAATTTCTAAAACCGAAATAGATGTGCTTGTGGGTGGTCACAGGAGTGGGGTGACAAAGAAAAAAAAGAAAGACAGAGTATTATCCGGAAGTTAAAAATATGTTCAAAAATATTTCAATAAAACAATATAAAGGCACAAATACACACACACACACACACACACACACACACACACACATATACATACATACATATATAAATATATATACTCTCTATTCTCTAGCATTTTAATCACATGAATGTGATCATGCTCCTCTAGAGGCCATCACATATTTATAATCATAAGAGTTCTCAAAGAGTTAAAGCAGTTTCTACTAAAATTGCAGAAATGCTGATGTGAAAACGTGTCTTTCTGTAGCATTTTGACAACAATGTTTCTGGATTTCTGTCTTTATGTCTGATCATGAGTGTTTGTACATTTGAATGTTAATGGGGGAACAAATGTCCCATCTAAAGATGTTCAGGAATATGGAAGTTCAGAAATTTTTGAATTATATGTAGATATATAGATATTTTTTCAGTTTCACCCTGCAGTTCCATTTTGTTTAAATGCCAGCTGCAGTTTCCATGATGGATGGACCAATAGAAATCCCGATTAGAATAATCCAAAATGATATGGAATCTTTTTTTGTGTAGTGTATATATATATATACAAGGTTTAAAGGAATAGCTCAACAAAAACTCAAATTCACGAAATTGTCTGTGTAATCAGTCATTCACCACTCAGCCAAGACATGTTTTGTGTTAACTTTTGCAAACATTATAAGTTAGTAGTCACCAAATCTTTTCTTTAAATCCCCAAAACTTCTCCCAACCTGCTCAAACCACATCCAGCTCTTCAATAAGGTGCATGTGCTTTAGGACACAATATAATTGATAAACATGAACAAAATGGACGGCTGCGTTAGACAACATCAGGGCTGGAGAGGACAGGTCATGGAAAAGACTCCTCCATACTTATTGTTACAAAGAGAGGGAAGGGGATGACGCACACAACCAACGTAAATACAAATTAGAGGTTTAATACAACAGACA
>JBBPCX010000035.1:6754234-6770605 GCA_037974365.1 Hydrocynus forskahlii
AACTACATTTCTCAAGTGTTGAGTTTAGAATGAAAGCATTTTAACCTAAACTGTATGATTTAACAGTGTAAATAACAGGGAATTAAAAAATGTAGTTTTCATGGGTTTCAATTGGCCAAAAGTGGCCACGAGGAAGCTGATTGTATAGTAAAAAACGAGCAGGGCCAGAGGGTTAAATCTCATTTAAAGTACACGTTTGGACCATATTGTACCTTTAAGGGTTCAGTTTTACATTGTTGGTACTTTGGGGGATTCACATTTACATATGTCTTTACAGGACCTTGTAATGTTATTAAAAAGTAAACATTTCTTCTTAACCTTAATGTGCATTCTGGAAAATGTCTTTGGTCCATTCATTAAATGTAAATGCACACAATGTAAATGTACCCACATAAGCTGGCATTTTCAATATGTGTAAACAATATAGAAATGAAAAAGAATTTTTGAAGCTTAATCCTAAACCTAACAATTGTCTTATGTCCGGCAGCCAAAAAAACCCATCACTTTACAAAGGCAGAGCCCATCTGTTGCTCTGATATTGTAGGTTGGCTCCATTATCAGCTAATCTCATAACATTTAAATATTTTGTCCTGTCCTGGTACAATATTCATGCCATACTGACTACTTTTGAACTTTTGAAACCTTCTAATCCCATTTTAACTATATTTAATATATTCTTGTTTCCTCTAAGTCCCCTGTTCTGCACACTCAGCGCTCAGGCTTGGCTGCCAAACGAAGCCCTTTAATTTACTTTTAATTGGTGGATGTAAACAGAGGTGCAAGGTCAGTGTGTTCCAGTCGTTGGCATGGCAACTGTGTCCAGGGAGACGAGCCAGGCTTAGCGAAGAGCTGCTGTCAGGATGTGAGCGGCTTTCGTCTCTGAAAAAAGTTCCCTCGGAAAAGAAAGCAAAGAAAGCTTCTTGTCTCTTGCGCGCTTTCACTCTGCTGGGATTCGCGGCTTGCCCTGCGGAGTCACGCCGAGCCTGGCGGATCTGGGAAAGATTTTTTTCCCTAGCAAAGTTTGAGAGACCATGTGAGAAAGTCTTTGTTGGATTTTGCTCCACCACTGATGCAGTGGCAGTTCAACATCTCAGACAGAGCATTGCAATCGTATTGCAGTTTATGAGACATTTCTGGTGTTTTCATTTATTGGCAGGTTTAGAAGAGGCTGACAGAATGGTCAAAGGATGGTCAGAACTGAAACTGTTGGTTTGGCTGTTTGGGTCTAGGGTAAGGCTTTAATAGGCATAGAACATTTATATTACATGGATGTTCTTCTCACTCACACATCTCATTTACAAAATACAAAAGATTTTTTAGAGATCCATTCACTGAAATGTTCCGTAGGTAACCAAAAGTGGTTCTTATACAGTAATGGTTCTCTACACTCACATATCTCCTTTAAAATGAAAACAAAATGTTCTTTAAAAAAACATCCACTGAAAAGTTCTTTAGAGAACCAAAAATTGTTGTTCTATGGCAAAAGTTCCCTAATGCAGTTTTCCTCAAACCAACCTGGATGGTCCACATTTTTGCTCTATCCCTATATTGTGAGTATTGGGCTGGGGCAAAAAGGGGACCATCTGATTGTCCCTAAGAACCAGTTGGAGAGCCAATTTTAATGAACCATCCATTGAACGGTTCTTTAGGGCACCAAAAGTATACCTTTGATGGCATCACTCCAAAAAAAACATAGGGTTTCGTGAAAGCCCATAAAGCAATCAGACCCTGATGTTCAGCAATAAGGTCAAGCTTATCACTGACGGTTCACTTCACTGAAGGGGTATTTGTAAGGCTACACCTACTTAAGCATTTTGTGGTAAATTACATAAATCTGCTTTAACATTTTTAAAGGTGTGTTCCAACAAACAACAGTCTTAAAGACTGCATTAGTCAAGGTCACATCAGAAAGTGGCACGGCAATTGATGCATGTCGGAATAACCTTTAATAAATGGTTATATACAGTTATGACAGTTATGAGTAAAAGTGTAAAGATGAGTAAAGATATGTTAGGTCTTTTATTACATATAGTAGATTTTGTGAGCTTAGAGACAATTAATATTCTCCTAGGGCTACTAAAATGATCATGAGCACATCTGTAAACTCTATATAAGTCTAAAATAATAAAGATGAGTTGTGTGAGTGATGGGCCTTAGATAACACACCAGTACTGCTGGTTGTGCAGTGGCCTACTTGTCTGGGGAAGCTGTCTCTGAATGGGCTGATTCTGTACCTCCTGCCGGTTGGGCAGCTGAGAAAACAGACAGTGGATTGGGTGGGTAGAGTCCTTTATAATCTTCCTAGTCTTTCCCAGACGAGTGGTCTATAGTTCCAAGAGGGTAGGGGGCTGAACCCTGGTGATGTGCTGAGCTGTCCACGCCGCCCTCTGCATAGTTTTCCACTTGAGAGCAGTATAGTTCCCCGTACCAGGTGGTTATATAGCCAGTCAGGATGCTCACATTCTCTGGATTCAGGGATTTATTCCTCAGCCTGAGGTAAAAGCCGTGACTTCTTCACTACCTGCGTGATGTGTTCTGTCCATGTAAGTTCCTCTGTGATGTGAACACCATGAAGCTGCTGACCCTCTCTACAGTAGTCCCTTTGATGGTGATTGGAGTTTGCTCTATCATCTGCTGCCTTAAGTCCACTATCAGCTCTGTAGTCTTGTTGACGATGAGGCATGCATAAATGCTCACTTTGATTCGGATGGAATGTACAGTACATAAACTGAGCAACCATCTTTCTTGATTCCAGTGATCATTTTGACACTTTGAATTAGAAGTTTGGATTAGAAATGAAATGGGATGAGGCAGCAGCATCTCTGTGATCTTTTCCCTCCCATTTACTCTTTGAAATGGCACCCGAAAAGTAAACAGATTTGGAGGTAGCTGAGATGTTGCCAGCAAGATCACAGTCATTAATATCCATTTATTCATGCATGCTCAGCAGCCTGCCATTTGCGTCATGTCTAATCAAGCTGTCATCTGTCGTCAAAAAAAGAGAGAGCGAGAGAGAGAGAGAGAGAGAGCGAGAGAGAGAGAGAGAGAGAGAGAGGAAGAAGAAGAGGGAGGCCTCTGGGGAAATCTATTAGGACTGTGACTGGGTTTAGATTAGCCCTGTGTTCTGATGCCTCTCCTGCCGTGCGATTGCCTGTTCGTCAGGAGTTTTGGGGATCAAAAAGCTGGTTTATCTTTTCCAGGGACTTTTGATCACTCTCTTAAGTGCCAGTGTCAATAGCCTTGTTTTCAAGGTGACGATTGCTCCAAGCGTATTGCACCACTGATTTGGGGTAAGGCTTTCTGTGTTCTACTTTGGGACAGGGGAAGCCATTTCTTTAAGAAAATCAAACAACTGTGGTGCCTCACTCCACTCACTTCCACAGAGGAAATTGTAGCAGATATCGGATATAGACTTGTCTATTTCTTGACCTTGCAGGCAAGGCCTGATAGACATGCAGGCAAAGCAGAAGCACTTGAGGAAACACAACATCCATACAGAGACACAGAAAAAAATGAGTGAGGGTACAAGCTTGAATGAAAATGCAAAACAAGTGATTACTGTCCCTCTTAAAGGAAAACCTTGATGAAAAATAAAATAAACCTGTCATCTTCCAAATGTAATGTCAGCCATGATGATGGTTGTGCACGTGCCTTGGTCTTGATCATTGTCCGGGAAACAAAAAGTGGGGGGATATGTCCCCCCTGCTATAATGGTTCCGGCGCCTATGCTCCACACATACACACACAGAATGAGCTAACAATTGTGAAATGTGCTCAGAAAACACAAATGTGTAAAGTGACCATTTTGTCATACATGAACACACCACTGCACATAATGTGAACGGTGTGAAATTCGTCCTCTGCAACCCATTAACCAAGTAAAACCATGAACAAAGTGCCCAGGGAGCAGTGTGTGAGGATGGTACCTTGCTCAATGTTACCTCAGTGGTGCCACTAGCAGTCCTAGGATTCAAACCCATGACCTTCTGATTGCAGGGGCAACTCCCTAACCACCAGGCCACCAGCTGCCCCATGTTTACGTTATGTTTATGGCATTTAGCAGACGCTCTTAACCAGAGCAACATACATCAGTGCTCTAGTAGTCCACATTGATTCTTCATACCTCTAAAGCTACACTTAAATCAACACCTGCTTTTTACCAAGTTACTGCAAGCTAAGTTACACACCCTGTCAAAAGAAAAAAGTCAGAGGATAATACACAAGTGAGTAAGAACAGTTAAGAGTGTAAGTGCCTAAGGGTGTTTTTTTTTAATATATAGGAAAAGATATGTAAGAGATAAACAAGAGGGCTGGTTAGTAACTAAGGTGCTCTTTGAAGAGGTGCGTCTTGAAGACAGAGAGGGATTCCGCAGATCTTATCCGAAGGGGGATTTGGTTCCACGACTGGGGGGCCAAGACGGAAAAGAGTCTTAATGCAGGTCTTCCTCTTCTTTTGAGCAGCGGAGGTTCAAGACAAGCAGTGCTTGAAGTTCTGAGAGGACGAGAAGTGACACGCCGCATGATCAGTGTTGATAATAACCGTTATAACCATGTGAATAAGACGCATGGTTTTGTGCACATCAGACACATATATGTGAGAAGTACGTAATCACACATTTAAAATTAAAGAGAGGAAAGTGAAAAACTGTTAATGTTTGACTGTGTGCCATTTTATGTAATGTGTTCACACGTTATTCCATTATTCACCTGGTACTGCATGTGTCAGCTGTAACTTCTAAGCCTGAAGTGCTGAAGAGTTGAATCAGGGATGTGTTGAGCTTTTTGATCGCCAGCCTGTGTTGGATTGGTGCCCTCCAGGACCAAAGCTGAGTACTCGCGACTGCATAGAGAAGGAGAGAGAGAAGCAGTGGGCTGGAGTCTGCAGATGGGGGAGAGGCGTGGGCCTGGCAGTGTTTCGGGCCATTAGAGCTCCTTATGCGTCCTCTCCAGCACCCTCATCACAGCACCACAACACAGACAGTCATTCAGCCAGCCATTAAACTACACTTCAACCTGCCTCTCCTCTCCGCAGCCAGGACCATGCTGTAGTTAAACTTGCCGCTCCTCTGTATGTTCAAAAAGCAAGGTTTCTAAACAGTTCTTGGCTTGGGCATATATTTCTAGAAACATTTATACAGAAACGGGGAACATACATATACTCCCTGTTCTCACTGTTTACTTTCTGAGGATTACTAATCCTCCAAAAAAACTACAAACCTAATCCCATCATGTGGAGGCTGTACTTGTAGTACAAATCTGAGTTCAGATCTGTTCTTGTGCTCCAAAAACGTGCTATGCTACGGTCACCAAGAGGATGATTACAGTAAAATCTGTGACTTCAGTATTACAAAAGAAGCCACAAAAACTGAGAAATATCTGTTCAGTTGCTGTGAAAATCTACAGAAGATAGTGCTAATGGATGTTCTACTTGGAGCTGCTGAAGTTGTATCCTTGACTCCTCTACATATACTTCTGTAAAGAGCCATTCACTGAAACCATTCACTCTTATTTTTAAGAGGGCACAGCTTAGGCTGGACTGTGTTTAACCCTGCATTCTACCTTTCAGCACTGGACAGCGTCTAAATCTGCCTTTCCTCTGCAAAGGCAAAATCAGACATGGATCAGATTTACTTGTGCAAACCTGCTCCACCAGTGGTGCATCTCTCCTTCTCTCTGTCTCTCTCTCTCGCTCTCCTCCTCTATCTCTCCCTCTCTCTCTTTCCTTTTTCTACCTTCAGTTGATATGAACATAGTCATCCTTGAGGGGACTGTCTGGTAGAAGGAAGGTTATCTGGACACAACAACAGTGTCTTCTATACTGTGCAATGCACAGTCTATAAAGATATGTCAGTGATTGTGTCACACCACACTACCGATTTGTGGCTGGTACTGAGGGGAAGAAATATTGCACTGGGTGTATGCCTTTTGCACTGTGACCACTTGGATAAGCTCCAGCCCCCCCATGACCCTGGTCATGAAAGTGGATATAATAATAAATGAATGAATGAATGAATGAATGAATGAATGTAGGTTCTTTGTGAGGTGTTTTGGACTGAAAAAGCAGTAAAGCATAGTTAAAAGACACGAGACCTAGTACATTTTCTTTTTCTTTTAAAAATAAAAACGAACAGTCCAGTCAAAGCTAGGTATATGAGAATGGGTATATAATATTCTTTTAGCAGTACAGACATTATAACTACCTTAATTATCATCTGATACTGTCATATACTTGACAGTATTGATAGTGATATTGAAAGTCAGAAAATGATTTGCAAGGGTTTAAAAAGGTAAGAGGTTAAATGCAGCCTGTTACAAGTCTGAGAGAGGAATCTAACTGAAAGGTAGAAGTAGATATGCAAGAGGCCAAAGCAAGAGAAGGTTTGGCTTAATTAGAGGAGAACAGTGAGTGTTTTATGGCCTGGTTCCAGGTAATGTCCTGTTATAGGTGCAGTGACATTCAGAAGCAGCGTGAATGTGTGACTGAATGAAATACTGCATCTATGAAACAGACAGTAGGAGAGGACTGCAGACATGACCTTGCATACTGAAGCCAAACACAAACACCAGCCAGATCTCGCGAGGAATAACTCCAGTGTGTAGCTAAATTTAATCAATATCATCACTGCCAGCAAAATACCTCTGAGCCACATCAATAATGGTTGTTGGTATGAACATAATGTTTACTGAGGTGATTATTTATCTAATTAGCTATTTCACAGTTTGTAGTGATGGTCAGCATTGATCGCAGTCCACAGTGACTTTTAATAGGGCTGCAGTTTGTTTATGGCCTCTTAATGCACCTTAAAAAGGCATGTTTTGCTGTGAAAAACAAACCAAAAAATATGTTTCTGTTTATCATGAAGAAGCTTTGGCAACATGGGAGAAGGGCAAATTCTTTGGCTGACAGAGAAAAGTCCCCACATTTATCGCAGTGAAGGGAGCATTTCAAATTCACAGCTGGCTCTTGATGCTCCACCCCTTATATTTTTCTAGTAAAGTTCAGTGTCAAAGTGTGAAAGCATAGATCCACAATCAGCTTACACCTGTTTCCTTGTAATGGCACTCATTATCATACATCTGGCTCTCACTGAGTGATTGGAAGTTCTTTGCCAGACCAATAAGTTCTTTGACCAATAAGATGCACTTAAAAATAAGAATATATATTTTTTAGTTTTTCTCTTCTGGAGTGATTTTACAGTCATTTTTAACGTGTACCACAACCCCCACAATCGGGCTGGGATGGATTGCTAGGGGGCCATTGGCTGTAAAACTTTATCATGTATAGACATGTTATCTAACATGACCAATATCATTGTTTTGATGATTATTTTTCCTTAACGGATCATATATTTATGTTGTGCTTGTTGATTGGTCTGGTGAAATGCATGACCAACAGCTGACAAAGCTAGATTTCATTATATTTCACAGAAGGTCCATGGAGAACATTTCTCTTTTTGATCATTTGGAGATTTTAAATTATGGACGAACGGCATGTATTCAGTTTATTATGTTGCCTGACATTAAAGTAATACATTAAATTAAAGTACCTGACATCTGCATAAGCTTCAGTGGTTAGCTGTGTGGGCCATGACCTTCAACCAGTAGTTCATTTTTTGTGTAGAAATTGCAAGCATGAAGAACCATTCTTGTTTACAAATTCTAAGAATTTATACCAGTTTTACCCAATTTTTTACAACCAGGCCAAGAACCACTTAGGAACGATTTAGGAGTTGTTGAGAGTTCTGGGGAAAATCTTTTTCTTTTTTTTTTTTAACAATTATTGTTAATGCGACCCAGCCATGGGTGAAAAGGAGGAAAGGTTTTTATGTAGCCCTCTTGGGGAGCTGAAATGATTGTCATTTTCGAGAAGTCTTCAACCATCACCGTAATTATTACTATCCCCTGAAACATCAGGTGTGAAAAGTCACTAAATGAGGTGTGAGGGAGGCTGAATGGAGAAGCAATCTTGTTCATCACACACCTAATTCCCCGTACTTGAGTTGGGGCATGCGAAGGGGACTGCAGCTAAAGCTCGCCACCGCGGCTTTATTGTATTATTAGGCTCTTAAATACCTCAAAGCCAAGCACCATGACTTAGCTGCTCAGCATCCTATAATGAACACCTTCCTGCAGCAAGGCCTGAAGAGATCTGAAGTCTCATGTAGTGACATTTCGATGCCTGCTTTTGTCTGTGTGGAGGATTTGGGATCATCACAGATTTGGCTGTACCTTTGTTACTCTTAGAAGTTTAATAGCAGCATGTGTGTAGGTGATATTTCATAATGCTTATTATATTCTTTGCAATTTCTGTGAGTGTTTACAATTTCTAGAACATGTTTTTAAAGTAATAGTGATCTATTTCAAGCTTCTTGTGACTCAGATTTAATATCTAGCTAGTCACGGACCATATAACTTGTATTTAACATCTTTCTAGTTCAGTATTAGTTTGTATATTCCATCACTTTCTAACGTGTGTTAATGCAGTTTAGTTGTAGATTGAAAGGAGAAGTTTTCAGCTAAAAAATGTCTACACCTTACTGTTTGCCACACATTTACCATGGCATATGTACACCCATTGAAAATAGAAGCATAAATTGCCATAATCTATTAATCATGGTGAATTGTATTGTTAGTATTGTTGAGAGTGCCATCTTATACGCTCATTGGTCATACTCAGGGATGTGCATAAGAGAATGGTTCAGTTTGTCATTTATACTAATGAAGTATCTCTAAATGCTGTAATTGTGTCCATTTTACATAAAATGCACAGGAGTATACTTCCTTACTGTAACCCTGATTGAGTAAATATTTCAGAATAAACTGTGAATAATCTCAAGTATTGTTCAGAGTACTTTGTTCAGAAACTGCCACAAGCCACAAAACAACCACATTGCCAGAGATTGAGGAAGCATTGTGGAGCTGCAGCTCTGGCAGTATTGCCACTGCTTTCTTTTGACGAATACTTGATCAGTGCTGCTTTAAACTGTTCTTTTGAAGTGTAAATTCTATTGTCTCCCCATCTAGGGGACACAATCCTGTGCCTGCTGCCCTTTACAGGAAACTTAGTGCCACAAGACACGAAGAGCGGGTAATCCTGACCACGTGTCTTGCGCTGATGCCCCAGATGTAGTTTCCTAGGCCTGACCTGTACATGACTTCCATACCCACCCACATCAGTCTCAGTCAGCGAGCAGCTGTGTGCAGCCCCCACGCCGCAACCCGAAGCAGATGCGTGCGGCTGCCCGGTTGGATCTGTGTCCAGGACGAAATGAATGAGAGTGAAGCCAAGGAGCAGGTGACCTCTCTCCTTCAGAGACGCATGGGGGCCTTCCTCTGGTGGGCACAGCGCCTTTATTAATGCACTGGCGCCTCTCTCGCCAGCCAGCGGAAGACATTACTGCAATTAATTTCCTCTGTAATTGTTTTGCCATGTATCAAGCAACACTTCAGGCCAGTGAATCGAAGGAGACTGGTGGGGGAAAAGGCGATGGGCATTTAATTGGAAAGGGAGGGACACGATCAGACCAAAGTAAACAGATTAAATAACCATCGCAGGTGGTGTCAGACCTACTGTCGCCTCCGTCATCTTTCGTATCTCCCCTCTCGGGGGAGATTTGAACTGATTGTGTGTGGATTGCCTTCTCATCTTCACTTCCTTCTCTCTTTTTATCTTGCAGGTAAGCCCCCTTGCCATGGCCGTCACCAGGTTGTCGAAGTAGGTGTCTTCTTTGTTTCATGCAGAGGAGCCGCCATTCCATAACAGGATCATCACAAAGGAGAGCCCGGAGTGTTCATTCAGTGCATCTCATTGATTTGTTGTCAGGAGTGTGTTCGTCTTCGCTACCTGTATGTGTTTGTCGCTGTGGGCTGACCAAGTTGCTGAATAGCTGACAGAACAGCATATTAGACTTGGCTTCAGCAAATAACAAGGTTAGGTTCCCAACACAGTGACAGTGTTAACTTTATAACAAGCACATAAAGCGTAGGAGTGTGTTATTAGAGCTTGTTAGGTGGTCTTGCGGGCCTTAAGTAACACCGTTTCTTTTTGAGGATGCTGGACCTGTGGGTGTCTGGTGATTTTTTTTTTCTGTAGTCATGTCGCTATGCAGTTGGAGAAAGGTCATGTCAAGTTCAGGCTAGGTGCTGCTGTAAACACGCCGAGTTCAGCACAGATAAGGGCAGCTCGAGTTCGGAGCGTCTGTCTGAAAGCGAATGATTTTGCTCTAAGCTCTAATCTACGTTCTCCTCAGCAGGAGAGTCCAATCAGCAGGCGGCTCAAATTGGTTTCCTTTCGGTCTTTATTAGGATCCACTCATAGCCTGGGTATTATGAACATAGTACAGGCTTCCAAAGCATTTTGTTAATTAACGATCTAGACGAGCCACCTCTAATGTTGAGCGTTCAAATAGGGTTTTTGTAAATGAGGACTGAAAGGCTCAGTAAAATGAAGTACTCTTTTTGTCTGAGCCTGTTTGAAATTTCCTAGAAATCTTCCAGAGCCCTTTCATCCCGCTGTTATGGATGTTCTATCTTTGCATCTAAACGTGTCAGAAGCAGGACATGGTGTGCCAGTAGGGTCACAATGACCTGCACTGCAGCGAGAAGCTGCATGTACCTGTAAAACCCTCCATCTTTTCGCCATCAGAACTGAGAATTCCTCATTCAGTCTAAGCAAAAGGAAGCCTGGTCAGACTGAATGTGAGTTTGGATGGAAGAAAGCATTTTTTTTTATTCAGTAGTACAATCGAATACATTTTAGCATCAATAATAGAACGATTGCAGAGTCAAAGGAAGAACAAAAAAGAGTGAACCATGTGACAAGATTATGGTGCATATGGGGAGCTGAGATGGTAGAAAAAAGATCTAAATTGTCAGTTAGTGCAAAGAGAAAATGTGAAAAAGCCAATCTGAAGATTTTTGGCATGAACATGCATTCTGAGCGAACAAAAAAATTCCATAGGAATATACACTACTGTCCAGAAATGTAGAATGTCTACATATCTCAATAGTTCTATTCAATGTCTTGTGTAGTGTAGACGGAAATAATATATACTACACAATATATACTATAATACTACTATTATACTAGACACGAGACGGTACACTGTAAACGGTAATGATATACTTTGCATACCACAGGTTTCTGCCACATTTTTTCATGAACTACAGATTTTTATCCTTATTCAGCATTGAAAAGATGAGTCAGGAAATATAAATTAAGATTTGTCAACATAGAAAGACTGCAATGGTGCACGTCTGACATCCTATTAATTGGTTGTGGAGTCAAATTCTAGACTGTCCTTAACTTAAAATGCCCTCATTAACTGTTTCATCCCATTGACTGACACTTAGTGGCTTTTTAAATATCTAACAGCTGTCCAGTGACTCATAGTATGAGTATAATTGCATTAGGTGCCTTTTTGTAGGTCAGTATTTTTAGTAAATACTAAGTGAGTTAAATGCAAATGTAGAAAATCTCAGTGTGTGCAAAAACATTTGACTGCAGTGTATTTTACTCCAAGAGACATTTGTCGACTGATAACACTGATTTGTTCATTTAAAAGTGAGACAACTGGTAAACTGGTAAGATGTTGCAGTTTACGATGAGTTTTAAATAAACTAAACCAAAAAATTTAATTAAATTAATGTTAACTACTGCTAGACATTCCTCAGACTTTGATCAGCACTGTCAAATAAGAGACATTCTGGTAAAAAAAAAGGTAATACAATTAGAATGAAGTGATTAAGTTAGAACTACATATAATTAAAATAATTAATTTATAACTTCATCATAACAGTTTATCTTCCTTGCACTACCTGGATGCCACGTTTTAATTTTTTTTTCTTACACATTCCTGTAAATTAACTGCAGAATCGTTTTATATTTGTATCTTCCACAAATTGGTTTTATATTGCTGAACATGCTAATTCCAAACAATAATGTACTTCAGAAATGAATTACCTCTTATTGCTGCTTTGAAGTGTTTCTGAGAAGCTGGTAATGATCTGTGTCTGAATGTGTTCCTGTATGTATTAGCAGCAGAGGCAGTGATGTGCATTTATATGCCTGACAGTATCATCACTGCTTTTCTTCACACATTGATGCATAACTTATCTAAGTAAGGCCCTTCACATCACATTTTACATAGCCAAGTCAAGCAGGCTAGATAGTGTTTATTATCAGTTCAGCTATGTACACCATACAGACAGAAACAAAACAAGGTTCCTCCAGTACCATGGTTCAGTGCAAAACACTTTTTACTAGAGCATGTGGTTTAATTAGTTAAACGTTTCTCCTTAAAGTTAGCATGAATTGGAATTCATATGTTTTTCTTCTACTGTAGAGGATTTTGCTCAGTGATACACAGTAATGTGAAATCAACTGACAGACTTTTTCTGGGGAAGTTGACCAGTTAATTTCTGTTGACACCGACTAAAGTGATATTCAGAGGTGGGTAATCCAGGTCCAAAGAGTAAAAGTCCTCCCCAGGATTTTGTTCCAACTGCCATGTTTCTCTTCAAACCAGCAGTAGCAGGATACAGGTGGTTGCAATAAAATCCTGGGGAGGGTTTTTATTCTTTGGACCTTGATTACGCACCTCTGGTAACATTTGCCAAAAATGTCCATTAAAATATCAGATTGTTCAAAAATAAGCAAAAATAATTTACACTTTAGGTAGCGGGAGGTGAAATGTGGTATTACTGATTAATATTATGAATCCCCACCCACAGTGTGATGTGAGGTTACAGGAAAATTTTGTTTAGTTTTATTATTTTTAGATTCATGATGGTTATGATCAGGCAAATGAGCAAAAAATGGTCACATTTGACTTTAGGTTAACTTTAAAGTATAGACACTAAGGTCTGTGCTACTAAAAGGCCACAATATTTACCAGTGAACCTCCCATGTCCAGTTCATCATGTCCTCTATCAGTGTGAGACTTAAGTGAAGAGGAGGAGATAGAAGTGTAGGTCTTATGTTTTTATGTGGAAATGATGCAGTTAGAACCAGGGTTTTCTCTCGCTTTGGAGTCCAAACTGTTCCAGGAAATGTTAATTCACTTGGCTAGACCACTTCAAACGGCACATTTGACAGACAAATAATAATGTATAATAATGATGACCTATGTATTTTATGATGTGTCCTCCAGGATGAAAAGAAGATGGCTAATGAGCGAAAGTAGTCCAGCGCTGTAAAATAAGGGCTGTATTAGCTTAATGCATTATTCACAAAGACAGTAATACACTTTAAGTTGCTCCTGGAATGGCGTTTGAAAGAGGAAAGTGCTCTTATCATGCCGAGGAAACTGCATCTAATTCCAGAGTGTTTATGCTTCGGTCCGGCTGTGGGGGAATGGGGGGATATAGCGACGTTCTGAATGTGGGAGACTCATGCCTTTTGTTACTAACCTGGCCTCATATGTCCACTTTAAACCAGCATTAACACAATTTTCATCAGTAATGAAAGCATGTTGATACTGTAGATCAAATTTTCAATCAATATTACATGTGTTAATCATTTTCTGACATTAAAGCAAGCGGTCAAAGTTAAAAGATCAGACACAAACCTTTCAGTGCTGATTGTAAATCAAATGTGAAAGTAATTCATTATGGAACCAACTATTTGGTCATGTGATTACATTGTTTATGACAAGGGTGCCATGGAGTTTGGCACACATGACATTGGGAGTTTAAACTGGTGTGAAGTAGGGGAAGGGGGTGCAAGCTTTTGAACCAGCCACCATGCAAAAAATAATTGCTATTATACTGCATACAAATACACAAAAGCTGTGCTATGTTGTGTAGTACCACTCGGGGACAATCAAGCTGTCACATCTAAGAACAGAATAACCACACTTTCACTTTCTGAATCTAGTGCTATAAACACACAAACAAAACCCAACATTTCTCTAGTCAGTAATCAAAACTACACGGGGAGACGTCCATCCAAGCTTGATGATATATCCAAGCTTGATGATATATGATGATATATATAATGTCAAACCCTGATGGCTCAGTTCAGGTAGACCTGTAGTATGTTTATGTTGGGTAAACTGGGCAAACTACTGGACAGATTACCAAAATGCCTTTATTATTTGTAAAAAATTGGGCTTTCAAATAGGTGGGCATATTTTTTACACTCTATATAGTGGCCCCTTATAGTCACACATGAACACACCACAGCACAGAACTGTGTGAACAATGTGAAATTTTTCTCTGCATTTAATCCATTCACCAAGTGAAGCTGTGGGCAGGCAGCATCGCAGCACCCGGGGAGCAGTGTGTGGGGATGGTACTTTGCTTGAGGGAACCTCGGTGGTGCCACTAGCAGTCCTGGGATTCAAACCCACAACCTTCTGATCATAGGGGCAACTCTCTAATCGCTAAGCCACCAGCTATATGGACAAAAGTACTGGCCTGGCCATTGCACTAACAGGGACTTTGCATTGACATTGAGTTCAAATCCATAGACTTTAATATGGATTTGGGCCCCCTTTGCAGCCATAACAGCTTCCACTCTTTTATATCTTTCCATAAGATTTTGGAGTTTCTGTGGGAATTTGTGCCCATTCATTCTGTAGAGCATTTATGAGGTCAGGTGGAATTGGTGGAATTGCTGGAATTGCGAAGGTTCTTCCCCAAACTGTGTCCACAAAGATTTCCCTTCACTGGGAGTAAGGGACCATTTAGGAAAAATAGACAATTTCACCACCAAGCACTGTGATTGGGCACATGATTAATAAATAAATATTTAACATATTGGGAAAAAAAAATGGGTGTGTGTACATATATGTGTGTGTATTTATACACACACACACACACATACACATATTTATTTTGTCAATATGTTAAACTCAGCAAATACTGCGACTGTATCTGTATGGAGCATTAATAAATTTGCATACGCTCCTACACTTTTGTTTATCATGCATATTTCATGTGGGCAGATTTTTCACGGAATTATGTATGCATATTTTTTTCGAGGAATTCTTCGACTGTTCTCAGTGACTATCCCTTTGACCTGAAAACATGCAGTGAATGAAAATCCCCTTTTTGAATTCAAATCATGCTTTTGTCCTAATAACTGCATATGGTATTTATTTATTTATTTAGATTTCTAAGACTTCACATTTGTCTAGCTATTTCTAATTTAATATATATCTTGGCTCAAAGGTGACACCGGATGACATTTTGTTATTTGATTGTTCTTCCGTCTCTTCCTCCCAGGATTATCTATTCATTTATTCATTTATTCTTTCATTTATTTATTGCCAACATGAGAAGCATTTGTTTTGACAGATGCTTGCTCCGGGGCGGCTGCCAAAGCATGGACAGATTTTCTGGGGATCCGCACTACAACACACACTAAACACTGTGGGTTAGACAAACAAACTCAAGCGCAAGTCAGATTTGTGAACAATTATGTGTGCTGGGCTCTGTCGATCCTTTGCCTGGGCAGAGAGCCTTCACCGAAAGAAGAAAAGGGATGAATTAGGGCAGTGAGGGATACAGCTTGACCAATGTTTAATTTTAATGATAAAATTAACCAATATTAAGATTCCTATAATCTATTAGTATTGTGAGATTGTACGTTATTTGCCTGCTTTAAAGTTAAGATGTAATTTAGATGTAAAGTAAAGGTTTATTGTTATGCACCCTGCTGCCATTTCAACCCTCTTATCCTTCATCCAACCAGTTTCAGCTGAAACAAAATTGTTCCTAAAGCTCTCTCTGACATTATGTTCCCCTTATCATTCATACAAGCAGCTACCCATACACACCTCAGCCACCTTACACATCTCTTTGTCATGTGCGCCTATTATGACTAAATTAGATATTTCAGGCAAAAGATCATCTATTTGGGAAAAAAAGAGTTTCCAAAATTGTCAAGAATTATTAAAAGATGAAAAAATTTAAAATGAAACTCTAAATAACACTGACCATCCAACTAAAAGTATTAAAATCAGATAAACAGTGTTTTCATTTTAGATCAAGAGAAGAAAATCAAGCTCCAATCATGTGAGGTAGTTAAACTGAACAATGTAATTTAAATTCACTATGGTTGCAAGCTCAAAACATTTGAGATTTTACGTAATTTACCTGTTTTAAAGCTAAGATATAAGGTTAAACAGAAACACTGTAAAAAAACATTGTAATACCCAAACTCTCAGAGACTGTTATCTTTATCTTAAAATGATTTCCTTAGATCTGCTTATCCGTTTATTTTTTAAGCTCCATAACGTGGTAACAATGTCAGTGACATAATGTTCATATCGCAAGGCCCAGTCAGGACTTGTGTGTGTGTCTGTGTGTGTGTGTGTGTGTGTGTGTGTGTGTGTGTGTGTGTGTGTGTGTGTGTGTGTGTGTGTG
>JBBPCX010000035.1:6770705-6783144 GCA_037974365.1 Hydrocynus forskahlii
GTGTGTGTGTGTGTGTTTGTGTGTGTGTGTGTGTGTGTGTGTGTGTGTGTGTGTGTGTGTGTGTGTGTGTGTGTGTACGTATGATGTCTGAGCACCCTGTCTGCTTGACCTACCAGATAAAATCAGCGCACCTCTGTAAGTGTGTTGTAATGATGGCTGTTAGCTATGAGGCTAAAGGTGGAGCGCCCCTACTGTTCGGTTTCCTTGGAGCAGTATTAATTGGTTTCGGATCAGATGAGAGTCAGGTACTCCTCCAGCATGTGAGTGTGTGTATGTGTGTGAGTGTGTGTGTGTGTGTGTGTGTATGTTTGTGTGTGTGTCTGAGAGCAGCTGGGCTGGAGCGTCTCGTTCCCAAGCCTGACCTCTGTTTGAGCTCTCAGTCTGTTTTATGAGTGTAAGGCATATTAATGCAGCAGGGGAGCGCTTATCAGAGTTAAACACACACACACACACACACACACACACACACACACAGACACACACAGAGGAGGAGTCATGCCCTTCAACACTGCTCACTCTGTTTTTAATAATTAGCTACTCCCTTATCACACTCATATTTACATTCTCTCTATATTTCTCTCTCTCCCTCTCTTTCTCTTGCTGTATATCTCTTCCCACATCGCTGTCTTTCTGCATCTCTCTTTCTGTATCTCAGCATTTTTTTCACCCTCTGCTGATCTCTCTTTCTTTCTCTCTCTCTCTCTCTTTTTGTTTTTCTGTTTTTCATATGCATCTCACTCTCTCACTTTCTGTTTTCTGTCTCTCTGTACCTCCTTCAGTATCCATGCCTCTTTCTCTCTCTCTTTCTCTCTTTCTATCTCTCACCTTCTCTCTCTCTTTAAGTCCACCCTCTCTCTCTCTTTCTCTTTAACTCACCTTCTATTTATCTTCTCCTCTCCCTCTCTCCCTCCCTTTCTCTTGCTGTAACCCTCCCCCATGTCTCTCTCTCTCTCATGCTCTCTCAGCAGGCAACCAGTTTTGAAAATAATTTGTGAACTTGCCCAAAAGACAGATTGGTTGTCAACTTACTGCTCAACATACTACATTTCAGAGGCTTGTGCAGGAAAAACATATTTCAGTTGTAAACTGACCTTTAGAAGTCCTGTAGTATGCGCCGAAAATGCAGCAAGTGGCAGTTGTGCCTTTCTTTTAACAGTCCAGACATGCTCCACGTGATCCATAGTGAGGTGGGTGTGTACCTGAACCCCTCTCCGTATTTAGCCTCGCCTCATCGTCGTACATGATGAGGACGCATCTGCCCACACAGATGTTGGGAGCAACTGCCAGTGATAAGAATGTGCAGCATTGCCACAAACAGAAACATACACTCACACACACACACACTCATACACGCACACAACCGTGAAGTTGAAATGATGTTATTATTTAACACAGATGCTAGATCAGTTTTCAGACACTGCGCCAGGAGTGTGAAACAATAATGAAATCTCACATTATTAAGAACTTCGTTGGTTGTTATGGGTTGTTATGAATCATTAACAGGCAGTTTTGAGGGATTTTGTCTTTAGATCTGAGTAAAATATAAAAAAAACAAAGTGTTACATTCTTCTAGACCTGCTCACTTCTGTTTTTTCAAATAATATATAATATTAAAGGGGTCAAATCACGTAAAACCGAATTGTCCTTGCTCCTTTGAAGACAAAAAGAGCCTCTCATAGCTTGCTTCAGTAGCACTTCACTGAATGACATAATATAAGCATTAGCATTTTATGACATAAGCATTTTATGACATCTGACATAAACCAACGTAAAAGTGTCAGACATCATAAAGCCTGCTTTAGTTCATTGTTGTGTCATTTCACCTTTGAAAATGTTGGAATTTGCTTTCATAAATGTTCTTGTATGTGTCCATGCAGGATAAACTGACATTTTAAATTCATAAGCCACAAATCAATAGTCTTATTTAAATAGTGCTTCATTGGCAATAAGTGGCAACTGGCTTTTCAGCACAGTGAGTCGTGATAATCACAATTATGATAATTATCGACATGACAATTATCATAATAATTATGCAATTTTAGTATAGGTGAAGCAGCAGCATTCAAATACAGTGCGGGTGCAATTGCCTGATTCAGGTTATTAACATAATAAATTGACCAGTTGCTGATTGCTTGTTTGGGGAATCGTTGCCAGTTTTAATCTTAACTGATTCTGACTGGGCCTCTCTAATTAAAATTAGAGTTGGAATTTAAAGGATCACATCCAGAGGTCATCACTGCCCTGTAAACATGCACACGGCTTACAGATGTCTAAAGTCTGTCTTCCTTTGCCTTAATAGCAAATCCAAATAATATAAACAAAAAATAAATAAAAAATTTCTTTCTCTCACAAAAATGTCTGGCAAATCAAGCCCTGCAGAAAATCACATTTTAAGACTGGACTCATTTCTTAAGACGTGACAATGAGTGGCTCATTCCTTCTCAGGACCTTTTATATACACTGCTGCATGCTTTATAAACCTAAATAAATAGTTTAGTAAACTTATTTAGCAGTGAATAAAACATTGCATCTGTTTCTTTTCTTTTGAATGTTTATTTCTGGACAAATATTTTTAAAAAATGCAATAATTTCTATAACATTTATATCTTTCAAGAGAGGCCCATTTTTACACATTACTGGCATGCAAACACTTTTCTTAAGAATATATTTTCATATGAAATTCAAGAAGCGATTACAAAAGAAGACCTTGGACTTCAAGGAAATATGTAAATAAAAAAATGAAAGAAAAATTTAAAATATGGCCCTTTCAAGAAGTTTAATTTCAAGTCTGGCATTCTGTCTTTCTTTCGCTCTTTCTTTCTTTCGTTCTCTCTGTCGCTCTCTGTCTTTTCCGCCTTGATAAATAAATAGCATGCTGTTCTCTCGGTAGGAATAGTGGCTAATTATCAGCTAAAAATACAGCGGGTTAGTAATAATTACCGCGCACCCTTCGGTAGTCTTTAGCTGTTGTTATGCCAGCGGATGCGTTCTGTAATGCACCGAGACACATTCCTGTCGTCTTGGCCAGACACATCAGTGAGCATCTCCGCTGATGCGGTGAGACGCGAGCCCAGCACCCCCACTGTGACCTTGGGATGCTCCTTGGGATTTGCGATTGGAGGAGAGGAGCAGAGTTAGAGGATGTGCGGGAAGATGGTGGCACGGTCTGTGCCAGTGATGCCATATTTCGCACCACCTGGGCGTCAGCTGTGTGCTGCATGGATCAGAGCTCCGGGGAAGATGGAGCTGCTTCAGCAGAGACCAGGTTATTAGACTGGATCAGCGCGCTGAGTCTGAGCTACTCAACGGCTGGACGCGCTAACCGACTGTTCGTAACCTTCCTTGCACCTGTAAAACTGGGCCGGAATGATGCTCCAGGGCCCTCTTAAACAAAGGTTCCTCAGTAGCGCTAGGAAGAATCTTTAATTGATATAGATCCTCTACATGATTTGGAGGTTCTTTAAATTTTGAAAAGGTTTGAACAAGTGAATTATTAATTAAAACTGAAAATATTAAATAAAACTGAAAACAACTTTCTGATAATTTATTATGTAAAAAATAATATGCAAGTGCACAAAAATGCATTAAAGGGGACCTATTATGCAAAACTCACTTTAAAAAAAGTTACAATAGGTCTATGGGCTTTACAAAGGGGCTTTTTGCACAAAATCACTCTCACATAAAGAGATATCACCAACTTTATTCTTCACAGTTTCGATCCTTTTCAAAACGAGTCGTTTCAGGCTCTGTCCCTTTTATGCAAATAGGCCACGCCCCACCCATCCCATGCCTACGCTGGATTTTACATTAGAATCCATGTCCTTAACACCAGTGAAAGTGTTTCTTTCTTTCTTTCTTTCCTTCCATCCCATCAATCTGTGACAGTGGTTCTAACCTGTATGGTGACCAGGCTGAAGGAAGGAAGGGAGGGAGAAAGCGTGAGAGATACACTAGGTGGACAAAAGTATTGGGACACTTAACACACGTGGAAAAGACAGAAAATATGCGGTATCCAGCCCTACATGTTCGACTTCAAATCGGACCAAGAGCAAATCGAACACAACACTTCATGTGTGCCGGTAGACATTGCACTCGGCTTATCCGTGCTCGTAAAACTAGCAGACGTAATGGCGGATCTGGTGTTGGTGCGCAGTGGAGCGCGCTTTACCGTATACGTATACGGGAAGAAAACACGCATTTTACACCATGGTTGGTGTATTTTCACGTCAATTTCTTTGCCTTAACCAATAGCGGAGGTTGTTTATTGTGTTTTGAGCAAGTCTGCCACTGCAGTGGTCAGGCATGGCTGAATTCAGCATACATAAAGCTGCAAAGACCCAAGATGGCCGCTAAAGACGTGACAAGCAACAGGCTAGTGAATGGGGTCTCGACAGATGAGGGGCGGTTCTATGCAAATTGGCCCCCACCTGACATCACATGGGGGCCCTCCGTCCAAACGGCTCATGTTGAATGGGACTGAAACTGTAGAATAGAGCCGGTGATATCTCTTTATGTGAGAGTGATTTTGTGCAAAGAACTTCATGAACATGTTTTGCATAGCCCATAGACCTATTATAACCAAACAAACCAAACAAAACTATTAAAACCATGCTTTAGGGATTTTTTTGTGCTAAGACAACGCTTCACTATCCTATGTATTTTAATGCACAGTGCATAACACCGCCAGTATCAGTGCTAACTGATGACTGTTAGGGTTAGAGTTAGAATTATGGTTAGGGTCAGGGTTAGGGACTTTCCCCGTCTCGCAGCATTTCAACCTGTTTTAACCGCTTTGCAAACAAAAACGATAAGGAATCAATTAATTATTTCTCTGCTACTGTCCCTCAATCACCAGCTAGCGCAGATACTGGCAATGTTACACAGTGCACATTAAAATACATACGGAAGTGAAGCATTGTCCTAGCACAAAAAGTGAAGCGTTGTCCTAGCATGAGAAAAAAGCCTAAAGCGCGATCGCAGCACGTTTTTTAATAGATTGTATATTGTACAGGCTTCACAAAAGCCTGTGAGACCGGGCTCGTGGAGAAGTGTGGAGAAGTGTTTTTCAGAGTGAAACAAGCGCAATCAATTTGATTTAAACTAGTGAGTTTATATCCATGTGATGTCCATGTGACCAAACTCTTAATTGCATGCAGGGTGACCTTACCTCTGATTCAAGCCTCATTATGTGCAGTGAATGTAGCAAGATACAAGGCTAGTCAGCTTGCAGCTAACTTGCAGTAATAATCAAGCTGTTAGATACCAACTCTAGCGTAATAAGCTGAGGTTTCCGTGGGATGTTAAGATGTTTGTCAGGTGTGTTTAATGGGCGGGAGCGGAGGCAGAGCCTCAGAAGAGTCTGTCCTCTCTCTATCCTCAGATGAGTATGGTGTGCTTGGCTCAAGGCGAGGTAGAAAGAGAGTGGGCAGCTAAATTAGATGCTACAGCAGCATGCTACACAGAAAGCGCACGCCAGATTCCCCCTCCCTTATGATCTACAAAAGGTTCCTCATCATTCACTTATAATTACCTGTGCCTGGATGTGTGTATGTGTGTGTGCAGATGGGTTTTCTTAAGCGGACTAGCCTCAGCTCATTCCTGAAGAGAAATGCACAGTGAGGTTACACAGGGACAGATGGAACCTCAGAGATGTATGCTCATGTATGCTTACGCTTTTACACTGTTTTCAGAATTATTGCAGTGTTCTCAACAAGAGAGTATGTTAATTATCTAATAGCAGGTCTGTTTACTAGTTCTCTTTTCCCTAGTGGTGAAGAAAGCTCTTCAAGAAACCCAGCTAGGCAGGAGGTGGCAGTGTAGAGGACTTAATTAACTCGAAGAACATTGAAAGAGTTGCAGGGTGCTCCATGGAGGGTGAGGGGTTTCAGTGTTTTGCCAGGGCTAAAGATGATGGCCTTCAGGCTGCAAGAGTGAGAGATGCTAGACAATCTCTGTTCCTTTGGTTTTATCCTTTCAAGAACAATAAATGTGAGAACCTTGGACTTAAGGGGCTCAAATCGGGGCATCTGCTCAAACAAACCTCAACTCATTTGTTAACTGACAGGTTTAGTGAGTCTGATTCATTAGTGGAATTACTGAACTGTGCTAGACACCGGCTCTCCAGCAATGGAGTTGTGAACCCCTGAAAAAAAAAAGGTCAATGGTCAAATTTAGGACAAGTCATTTCTAAATCTTGAATTAGATAAAATAACAAGTCTGGTACTTGATACTTGATCCTTGCAAGAAAGTCTTCATCTTGCTGTATCAGAAGAGAATAATTTTGCCCACCCCTGAAGACAGATCTTGAATTAGGCCTGGTTATTGGCTGAAATTGGTATGGGGGTGTAAATCTTAAACTCTTCTATTAGATTTTATCAGGGCATTGCTTTACGTTTCCTTGGCCAAGTCATAAAGTCCCTTAAAAATCATGCCTGGCTGCTGTTTGTGGGATAATGCTACCCACTCACAGCAGCGAGGCCATTAGCTGCCTGTAAGTGTTGCAGTCAGTGTACTATCAGTGAAGGATAAGGATTTAGCTCGGTTAATAAAGAACTGTGCACGAAACCAATTATGGGCACAGAATAAGTTTCATGCCGCCATTTTTCAGTGGAAGATCCATTACCCCTCATTAGTGCAGAGGTGACTGAGCATATTGATTTGGGAGTAAATCAAAGCACCACTGTTGTGGTGAGCTATATCCTTTAAAAGTGAAAAGAGAGACCTGTTTTTGGAGACATTTTCATAGCGAGCCTTGCATACTGATCAAATGCGTCAAAGACGAACTAAGGCATGCGTTTACGGCATCATCGATTTGCCACAGTGATTAATCTTCGTTTCTCCATCCCCTGAGATTATTTCAAAGAGCAGTATGTGGATGGGCTGATTTCTTAATTACAGAGGGAAAATATGCATGGTGACACGCTGGGCCTCCTGGGTATCACTCCTTAAAATTTCTCCTTGTCACTGTCAGCGTGACAGTGGCCTCCACAGGAAGCCCTCATTTCCATTTGATTAGGCCGTGCTGTTTATGACTGTCTGTAAATGATGCTGTGTATTAAGAGCTAATGACAGCTATTCATGCCAGCTACGCTGACAGAGCGTGTCTCTTTAAGAGGCCCCTGTCCCGCCCCGTCACCCCCTGTCAGTAGAGAGAAAGCGCTCAGTTCTAGTCGCCATGAGCTCCACAGGGAAGGCAATCTCATTCCGAAACAGAGTAGGAATCTGACTGGTTCCAGAAAGCTCTAGGATGGTTCCAGAAAGCTCACGCTTTTGTTTCCTTTGTCTGGCAATTTTTGGGTTTTGGGGCTTAAGCCCTCGGCCCAGAGAAATTACTTCCTGACAGTGGTACAATAGTAAAAAATACGATTAGTGTATATGGTATGTGTCTAAACCTCATGTACTGGCGTGAAATTGGTTGAAGCCCAATTGAAACCCGAACATGGCTAATAACCACAACTTGGAGACCTGACCTAGCCCAAATGCTACTACTGGGTATGGTTCTGCAGTGGCTCAATTTGTTACTTACTGCTTGTGCTGATCGACAAAAAATGTCATGTTGTGATAAACTAGTATTTTACACATTTGCATGTACTAATGTGTAATTGATCATGCCTGGCAGAAAACAGCATTCACTCTCATCTGAATAACTGTGAACCCCAATGCAGTTCCTTTAGCCACTTCTGCTACTTGCAGAATTACAGGCGAAGATGAGAGATGAGAGATTAGGTCACATTTTACATAGACATATCAATCCAAATAAAAACAACATATACATAAAAAGTCAACCTGGACTCACCCCAAGCTCAGTGTTGTATTCTGACAAAAATGCCTGTAGTGTGTGAAATGACAACACAATATAGGTGTTATTTCATAGTACCAAAAATAGATACCAACACTTCATAATTACCAAAAATAGTATTAGCTGTAAAAGTACAGGGTGACACAGAAAAACGGGAACTTTTGGCAAACGAATAAAAATAGAAAACATTTTTAGCGAAAGCACGCTGTCTACCGTTCCACTCCTCCATTATTACTGAATGGCGTGATTGTTTACAGCTCCCAGTCCCCCTTCCGTAGTGCTGCCAACTGTACATCGCTGCCACTACGCACCTCAGAAGTTCCCGTTTTTCTGTGTCACCCTGTATTAACAAAGTATTAATTAGCACCAGTGACATCTAACGTAAGCTATATATGCTTGGTTGTTTACACGCCAGTTTGTTAACTTGTTTGAATTCAGCATTTGTGCTGATGTGCATTTTGATTATTTTTAAAATGGGATATTAGCATCTTAGTCAAAGATGAACCTCAGGTCAGTTAAATGGGCAGTTGGAAAATGGGCGGGCCCATAATATAATAATATATGCCAGGACATCACCTGTGTAGTTGTGGCCAGACAGTCTCCTGGGAGTGGACGCTAGGGAAGGAGAGTGATGGCTAGCTGTGGTTCTGCTGACCCTGTTGCTTAGCTATGAGGCGAGAAGCAAAATATCTGCTCCCGGTTAACCGTGACACAGAAAGATATAGAGCTTTCATTTGAAACGTTCCATGGGGATTTCAGTGCAATAACTCAGCTGAGTGTATACGTGAGGCAGTCTGGGTAGTGAAGGCTGGGGTGGGGCGAAGATTTCCTGCCTTGTAATGTGGTTTCAATTACCGATGACACACAGATACAGGCAGGTAAAAGGGCGTGGGAGACGGAGATTGTCAAAGTCAAGAAATCCGACAGACTTCGGGGGAGGAAATGAAAGGTGCGTCTGTGCCAAGGTACCTGATTCCAGGAGGCAATCTGTTTTTGACTGACAGCAATGTGGCATGTCATAATAGGAAATTGATGATGTTCAGTAGCGGGCGGCACAGCCTGGTAATTGATTGAGTTCTCTGTGTGTGAGCAGCTTGACATCTGTCCCATGTTATAGCGAAATCCTTAATTAAGAGGGGGGATGGGGTGAGTTGTCTCGTGTTGCCCAGGTCGCCTGCCTCTCATATTGGTTTTCCTCTTGCACGTCTGAGGCCTCTGGACAGACGCTCAGGTCATTGAAGATTAAGTTACAACACTTCCACCTGGGAGAAGAAAAACATGCCCCACTTCCTACAAATTTGCAAGACCAATCATGTTCGGACATGCCTATTTATAAAAGGGATCCCTTATGTTTACTGTTTTTCAAAACTAGCTTGTATTTCAGATTCTTTAATGTAGGCCCCATTTATGATGTGGCTTTGCATGCTCTCAGCCAGCTTCTTAAGGAACGGTCAGGGATTCCTACATTACACATATACTGAGCATTTTTTTGCTGCTAAATTACTCATTTTTAATTATTTAATTAATTCATTCATTCATTCATTTACATATTTAGTTTGTACTATGGTCCATAACATCCTGATAACTCTTGATCACAACTACTTGCCCCACACCTTTGCTGGGTATCTCTGTGGCTGGGTACTTTTATACCTGACCTTAATCTGCTTAACTGTGGAGTTTAGTTGGGTTCTGCTTGTGAGGAGCTGGTTCTGCTTCTTTATTTTAAAAGCTCTTTCAGTCAGGACCGTGAACCACTGTGCTTTGGTTACTGAACAAACACCGTCAGCCGTTACTTCCCCGTTGCCTGAGCCTCTGTCTATCAGTGTGGCCCTGGTTCTGCTCTCTGCGCCTCCTCAGCATGCCTTGCCTGGATTGGGAGCTGGAAGAAAGACAGGCAGGTTTTTATTGAGCTTAGTGCTGAGCAGCTAGGCCTTCCTCCTTGGATGTTTGATGTGGATTAGGACTCAGGTGCTTCATCCCTGAGTTGCACAGCAGGGCTGAATCAGCTTTCAGAAGCACACACACACACACACACACACACGTATGCACACACTCAGAAAACACACATAGACCGATACACATCCATAATACACAGGCCAAACACAACAAAACCACACACAGGGCAAATACAAACAGATGAAATACACCAACAGCACATGAGCCACTGATAAAAATAACTCACTGACCAAATTCGGTGACCATTACTAAACAGAATTGTGTTTTTTTTCCCTCAGTTTTTAAGGGAGATAAAAGGCTTGGAAGAGAATAGACTACACCTTCACAGCAAGTTAGCCTTACTAAATTCTAACCCTGAAAACTCAGCGACATTATAAACCGCTAAAAATCAGTAATAGCAACGGTATCTAGCAGCAGTATCAGAGAGAGACAGGTGTGTAATTCTAGCGGAGTTGCCTCTGTACAGTCCTGTCCTGATGAGTCACACTGTTATTGTTCCGAAGCTCAGTGCAGGAACAAGATATCCACTGTGGATATCTTAGTGTGCAAAAGAAAAGTCACTTATCTCCAGAATCCTCTGCTCCAGCTATCTGGCTGTGGTTGCTAAAGCAGCGAATCTGTTTAGGGCAGGCCAGTGATGGATGGACAGACAGGTCGTGATAAAGTAGGTATTACACACTCATGCTTCCCCCAGCCATACCTCATCGTTTCTCATACTTTTACAAACCTCCCTGCAGATTTCGCACAGAGGTCTAAAAATGCTTTATGCATTCAGATTTCAATGTTACTAGACAGCGGCGTTTATTTGGAAATTTTAGAATGGATTAAATGTATTAATATTATTATTATTATTATTGTTGTTGTTGTTGTTGTTGTTATTGTTATTATTATTGTTATTATCATTAAGGATCACTAAACCACAAGATGGTGTGCTGTAGTCATAGGCACAAATCTGAAGGCAGTGTATGCTTAGCCTGTGACACAATAGACACAAACAAAAACTTATTAACAGTGAAGTTTAATTCCACAAAGATTTGCTGGTGGCTGTTGCTACTTGTAAAATTACAAACATTTTTGTAAAATTTAGTTATCTTATATTGAAATTAGACAGATTTAAATTGAGAACCAAATTGCAGGCTAATTAGAGATCTACACTCTTCAGGATGTGCAGTATGCCTGTTATCTGAGAGATGATAGCAGCATGGCAGATGCCTTGATTAGTGCACTCTCTGACTTCAAAACGTCCACCTCGATGGTGTTGTCCTTTCTATAGTCACTGCAGTGGTCCTGCTCATTTAGGCCCACGTCTTCAAGGCCACGGTGCAAAGCTGCAGCATGGCCGCGCTCTAATTATAGACATTGTCTGCGGAACATGATATAAAAACTGCTTCGTCTGATTAGAGAATCTGTCAGAGCTGCTGAAAGGATCGCTTGCCGTGACCCATTTTATCAGACACACAGACACACGCTCGCATACCCAGAGCTTGGGAGCAGACGCTTGAGAAAATGGCCATTATTTCTGCTTACAGCCCGCGTGTCAGAGCGGTGCAGGATCTTAACGCATGTCTACAGTGCAGCATATGGGAGGAGGAAAAGGAGAATCATAGGGATCAGCCTGCGCTTTTGTTCAGCCCAAAAACAGCACAATGCAGGCTCCGTCTACCCGGAACACTGTAATATTCCCTTAGATGCTTTCTATTGTGTGAGCCGGTGACAGTTTGTTTCGTGCGCGCCCTGGCTGGCATCCACATGGTGTCACACAATAGGTGTCAAAGGAATGTATTACCTAACTATTTCTGCCGAGCGCTCTGCGGAGCATGTGTGGCTGTGCATGTTTTTGTCGAACAACCTGAGCCATGTGTTTTTAATGTAAAGCCATGGGAGTCACAGAGCATGCTTTATGAAGATATTCCAGAGTATCACATATTAGGCTTCTTTGCAAAGGACGCAGGCCGCGTACCGAACGTGCTTCATTCTATATTCGATTAGCACCTTCAACGCTCATTGCATGAAATCCTCATTCCCTGGTGGAGATCAGAAATTATGAAAGAAATGGGTTTCCATTTGGTGGATAATTGAAGCTGCCGGACATGATTGATGTCTAGGGGCTGTAAACGTGTGGGACAGGGACATGCATCGAAGGGTGCGGCCTTAAAAAAAAAAAAAAACTAACTTGTTTCCTGTGTGACTTTGTGTGACCTCGCTGTGTTCGCTTCCATTAAAAATTAATGATGCACAGCTAATTGGACCAGTCATGCAGGGAGTCACATGACGTTTATAGATCAGAGGCGGAGTGGTTGAGGATCAGACAGATCTTTCGTTTAAAGGTCATCAAGCAAATGTAGCCCTGTTGGAGAAATTACATCACTTGTTTCACTTTTTTTTGCACGTGATCTTTGCACATACCTGGGCTGTCAGGACTGATTTCTCAAGGTGAAAGTAGCACTGCCCTCTACAAATCATGTTAATTGTGATACTCATCTCTGCATTAGACCCGAGTCATAGCCATCTCCATGCTAGGCTGTGATCTCTTCAATCTCGCTTAATTGACACAACAAGCACTGTCACTCATTTCGAAAGAGGGCCATGCATACAGTCTAGCACAGTAATTTTCCAAATTACCTATATGAATTGCAGTCATTGTAATTTTCCAGTCATCAACTATTAGAGTACAATTGAAAGGTT
>JBBPCX010000035.1:6783561-6802759 GCA_037974365.1 Hydrocynus forskahlii
ATGAGAAGGCCTGGCTCACAATCTCCGTTCCAGTTCATCCCAAAGGTGCTGGATGGGGTTGAGGTCAGGGCTCTGTGCGGCCAGTCAAGTTCTTCCACACCGAACTCATCCAGCCATGTCTTTATGGAGCTTGCTTTGTGCACTGGGACACAGTCATGCAGGAATAGAAAAGGTTCTTCTCCAAACTGGGTCCACAAAGTTGGAAGCATGGCACTGTCCAGAATGTCTTGGTCTGCTGAAGCATTAAGATCACTGGAAGTAGGGGGCCACCTGAATTCTATAATTAAGAAGTGTGTCCTGACACTTCTGTCCATATAATGTAGGCATTGTTAAAGTCTTTCCCTCTAAAGCATTTTCCAGGGGTGTAATTCCTGTATGATTAAGAAAACATAGTTTTTGAAACCATAATATAGTTGTTCTGATAGTAAACATGAGGCTTATGCCTCTGTCTCACTGTTCTGTCTTCCTTCTCCACTTGTTAAGGGAGGTTTCTCAACAACACTTTTGATACCCTAATGCAGACATTATGCAAGTGCATACATGATTACAACAGGCACCAAATTCAATGCAAAACGCACTGCCTTTAGAAAATATGTAATCAGTCATGCATATGATACCATCCCATATTTGTCAATCTAACTAACATTTACTAGAAAGTATTTATAAAGTGCTAATAAAAATATAACAGTCACCACATACTATTCACATTCACATTCTGGTTCACATTCACTTGGTACTTAGTGGTCATCTTCAGCTAGAGGGGAAAAGAATTAGCTCATGTATTTCCGTAAGTCTGGTAATTTCTCAGCATCAGCTTCAACTGGAAGTGGTAACCAAGATAGAATTACAGACTGAACTAAGACTCGAGAAAAAAGCAGGCATTACTCAGTGCTGTCCTCCAATGAGATTATGGTACCCATTAGAATTTCGTTGTTTTATAAGATCAGTGACATAGATCAGCAAATGCATTATGTCCTATCGTTAATTGTTTATCTTCTAGTCTTACACTAGGTGGGACAAAAATCAAGGTTTTTCAAATTTGGGAAGGATGTGTGCCCCAGCCCCCCATTAGATTATAGTTTTGCCTTTGGCCTGCATAGCTGACACTTACTGGATTGCCAGCCTGTTTAAATATTAGCTTAGCATGCTCTAAAGTCTTTAAACCCTGTGCTGCTGATGTTGGCCTTCAGCAGGACAAGTAATGATGTTTTTTAGCTGTTTTAAAGGGTTGTACTTTCAAAGTGCTTTCTTCAGCAGACAACTAAACAACTTTGTGGTCAGTGAACAGCACCACAAAATGGCTGCTGGAGTCTAAAGAAGGCAAAAAGGCAGGATACCTGACCTCCCACTAGAAGATTTACAGCCTCAGCTCCATACTGTGGACCCCTGTCCCCCAGACCCCAGCACTTTTATGTCAGCGTAAGCTAAATGTGCACAGAGGAGCAGGCCTGACAGCAGCTTAACACTAACGGGGGGCATTTCATTTCCAAGGGGGACCACATCATAACACTCATCCTAAATGAATCCCATAGCTGACTTTGAGAGATTTTACGCTGTAAACAAGCAATTCATACCTACTCACCAAATATGACAGGCTCAAATGTCTGCAAAGCGTTGATTAGGTGAAGGTCAGGCCTTAATAGTGCACGACCTGAGCTGATACACTATCTTAGACAGAGTTTGATAACTAAAAGCATGATGGCAGACTTAAAAATAAACAAATAAATGGAATTCATCAGTAGAGCACACTTTGAAAAATGAAGGTGCCAAGGATTTTTTAAATAGCTCCATTACAGGATGCTATAGAAGAGCCACTTTTGGTTCTCTAAAGAAACTTTCATTGGATGGTCATGTTTAGGAGTCTTCTGTGCCATGTCCCCAGCCTTCACAGTCTTTGGAATACCGCCTCACCACCACTACCACCACTACTGAAGGTGCTGGTGGTCTAGTGGGTAGGAGACTTGCCTCTGGCCCAAGAGGTCATGGGTTTGAATCCTACCTTCAGCATACCACCACTGGGTCCCTGAGCAAGACCCTTAACCCCAAGTTGCTCCAGGGAGACTGTCCCTTGTAGTTAGTGAATGGAAGTCGCTTTGGATAAGCGTCTGGTAAATGTACTGTTGCTTTCTTTTTAGGTTCCTCCCATGTCCTTGATTAGTCTCACCTGTACTCTGTCTCACTTAAATCCTAACCTAAATCCAGCTGGACCCAGACTCCACTGTCCACCACTGTGCCAACCGGCCGGTGTGTTTGTGTCCAAGTCTCTGTTTTAGCCGTGAAGTGGTATGCCAAGTACACCTGGCTCATGCTACCAAGTACCAGGAGGACAACTAAACCTGACCTGTGTACGCCATCCTGTTTGTGGATATATTACCTGCCTGATATCATTGCATTTACATTCACACTTCTGAATGCTCCTGTGGGTTCTGTGGTGTTCCTGTGTTGTTTGAACAGAATCAGAAATCTTTATTGATCCCAGAGGAAATTTCTTATGTTATGACTGCATAGACACATAGAGACACAGAGAAAATAGAAAATATAAAGTCTAAACTTGTTTATGAGCCAGAGCTGTGATAGATGTTTCTTTGTCTGTGTTTTCCTGACATAGTTCTGATTAAATCTTATCCGGTCATCCCTGCAAGTGTATCAACGTCTTTGTGCCATCCACAATGGCATTTTTGTAAAGGAGATGTGTTAAAGTGAAGAACCTTTTTATTTTAGGAATCGCGTCATAGTCTAAAGGTTCTTGAAGAACCCTTAATTGATATAGAACACACTCACAGAATGGTACAAATTCATACATTTTCAAGGATGTTTCTTTAGGGAACCAAAAGTGGTTTGCTTATGGCGTTGCGCAAACTGTCAGGAAATATAAACTGAAAGTTTGCCACAATATAAAGAGGAATGTGTTGTCACAAAAACTCTCATGTTCGGAAATTTATTTAATAATAAACACATATATCAAGGACTTCCTGTCCTTTGTCTTCATCTGGTCTTGTGTTTCTCTTCTTCTTTTTCCAGAGCATTTGTTTTGTTCACCAGTTACCTGTGTGTTCGTGTTCTTTTGTTTTTACTTTTATCCCTAGTTCCTGGTCTGTTTCTCCTCACACATATCTATTGTTTGGCTTTCCTTGATCTGTTCACCTTGTGTCTTTTGTTTGCCACAATAAAATCAATCATATCCCCCATTGTTATGACATCAAGGTAGTTTAGTTGTGATGTACACTTTTATAAGATCTGGCATGTGGAAGTTCTTGTCGCCAAGGACTGCCCATGTCCTCTGTGATGCAGGTCATGTGGAGAAGCGTGTTTCCTCGGTCTCTTGTTGCTTGGTTTATTAGAGGGGCTCCAGCTCTGTCCTCTAGGATAGCTCAAAGCCAGCCAGAGAGCGTCATAGGCCCACCGAGGGCGCTTGGAGCTGGGCTGATCGAGACAGGATCTCCAGGTGAAGTGAGGGGGTGTCAGCGATACTGCACTCAGAGCTGTCCCTGGTGACTCACACTGCTCTTTTATTGCCACTGGAAGTTTCACTCAGTGCTTTTTGTTCAAGCTCACAAACCCCAGAGGAGGCCTAAGAGCAGGCATTGTCAGGTCCACTACTGATCTGATAAAGGCTTGGGTTTCTTTTTCAAGAGCACATACCTATGTATAGCTATAAAAAAATCACAGCAAAAAAAAAGGATTGCCCGTCCTGCAAAAAAACACTTGACCCTGAGGCCTTTTGGTCCTGATGTTCCTCCTGTACATCACATCATCTACTAAATGTGTTCACCCAGATCTGATTTTTTTGCCTAAAAGATGACAAAGATTGGATTTTCACTCACTAGTGAAACCACATAGTATAATTTATTGAAATACTGCTACACAATGACTGAGAGCAAACTGAATGAACCCAAATTGTAAACTGTTGGTATGTACATTTTTTTTTCATTTTCTTAGTGGAAGCCAGTTAATGTGAACATCAAACTAGTATAGTTGAAGTATGCTTATTTTTTCCAGGGGTTAATGCCCAATAGCCTAGTCTAGTCACCCCCCTGGATGCACCAATAACCTTTTGGTGAAGTAACATAACTCCACTAGCCAATAGAGTACACACACTCCATCTCACGTGGCTATCTCTGCTTATATGTGTGTGCATCTGAAGCACAAGGAGACAACAGAAGAAAGACGAGTTCCTGTCCTGCACTTTTATTAGCCAGTCTGTTGTTTTTCACTTTTTCAGCATCAAAGACAGTCTGTTTCATAAAAAGTTTTTTTTATGTGTGCAGTGATTCTTAGAAAGAAAAGCATCAACCTGCCCATCCATCACTGGTGTTATCATTAAAGACATTTAAACACATTTATATGAAGGCAGAAAGATCGGATCTGAACAAAACAGGTGGACCAATAAAGCTTGTGAATGTAAGTGTAGCCCAAAAACTCCTCCAACTAAAAGTTCCCGTCCACCATTTCTTCAGAGCTGGCTTCATCATTAGCGCCCCCCGCCTGTGCAGTGCCTGTGAAGGTGCAGTGCAGATCAGTACAGTCAAGCATTGTCATGCCGTAGTGACTTGTCCTCCCTTGACTCCTGTAATGAATTAGACAAATGAAAAGAGATAGTTGAGCTGCCACATTTCATTTGCCGTGGGCTCACTGATGTGCGCTCCAGTAATGAGATTGGAGAGCAGCGTGTAGGCACAGTGCGTGAGCGTGTGTTTGTGAGCGCGTAAGTGTGTGTTGGCGTATGTGCACGAGCATTCCTCGTGTGTGTGCATATGTGTGTGCTTCATGGGTGGATATTGATATGTAAACAAAGGTTTCTGCGCCACAGACTAGTGATCAGCTAAACACAGTGCTGATGGCATTTGCAAAATATAATAATGATGGCATTTCTTGAGGGTATTTTATACATGCTGCTGTATTGCAATTATGGACCCAAAAAAGACAATTTCATCATCTTTCTTTTTCGATAAATTGCACCATATAGCCCCAGGTGTAGGTCATATGCCGGACCTGTCAGTTTGCTTAACCAGAAAGCCTAGGCGAACTGTGTTACATTAAAGGGCCTGTACCATGTAAAGTAAACTTGTCATTTTTTAAAATTAAGCTGCAGAAACACCGAATTTTAAATTCATTTTTGCCCACTTTGAACAATTAAAAGTGTTTTCTCATCTCTTTCATGATTGAAATGTTTTAAATGAATTGCTTTTTGTGATGTCATGAAAACCAACACCTACATACATATCTACAGTTTACAGTTCATCTACAGTTCATTTCAGTCGTGAAAGAGACAAGGTAGGCAATCAGAACAAAGAAAAGATACTGGGAGAGAGATTGCAGAATAAAAACGCATAATTGTTAAAAGTGGGCAAAAATGAAATTAAAAAACTAGAAAAATATAGCCTATGGGCCCTTTAAAGACTGGGTGTATTCAGCTGTCATTCTGATGTTAGTTTGCCCTGAACCCACACACCTCCACAAACTTCAGCTCACAGCTCCGATACCGGAGTCTGACTTAAATCGTTACTCACCTAAGCTAGATATGAATACATCACGTAATGTAACTCAAAACTACAATGAGTTGCAAGACTAATAGAGCACATAACCTTATTGTCTTACTTCATCAGTGCCCTCCATTTATATGCACTCTGGATAGGGCAGTGCGGAATAAATGTTTGGTAGATAAATGAGTTTTGGGTAATCAGAGGATTCACGTTTTTTTTTCTTTCCCAAACAGACTCGCACAAATGTCATGCTATAAAAAGGAGATTAATCAGATCAGATCATTTGCAATTCAAAATGTGCAAAAAAGTTAAAGAAGATAAGTGCACTTTGCATATCTGTGATCCGCTCTGTTTGGGTGCGCTTCACTAAAGCTCTGCGTGGGTGTCTGTGTCGTGTGTGTTTTTTTTTGTTTCCGTGCCACACCTGGCCAGTGTGTCTGAGCAGGGCAGGGCTGTAATTAGAAAAGCAAACGACCTTGATTAACCCCTGACCCCTACAGATTGGGGTCATGATCGGCGACGGGTGAGATTAAAGGCGAGGAATAAATCAGCCGGGGCAGGATATGATGTTGGAGCTTTTGAGCTCTTTTTTATCTCATCCTCTATGGACAAGCCTCCTGTAAAGCAACATGACCTCCGCGTGTCCCTGTAAGGGAGCCAGGAGCATCCTTAAACTGCCGTCTCTCTGTATTCACTGACGGCTCTCTGAATGATGGAAAATATTCGCTTTCTCTCCTGCTTTCTCTTCTTTCTTTGCTGTCTCTTCTTTAACATAAAGAAGATGCACAGTGAAAGGCCTCCTGATACCACCAAGAGTTGGCGAGATGAAAAGGCAGGAAAAAGTGGCGTGTCTTTTTTCGCTTGTAAATAAGCTGCTTATATGAGTGTGACCGGGAGAGGTGTGGGGGCTACAGAGGCATGCTGCGTGGTAACTTGATCCGGGGTGGAATAAATAGTGGTAGAACAAGCCGGCTGACCTTTGCATTGATGCAGGGGGTTTGGCAGAGAAGCAGATCTAAGAGCGAAGGATGCTCGCATCGACACACTCCGCATCTCCACGTTGCATCAGCCAGCAGGGCGAGCAAGGCTCAGCCCTAAGCGGCTCATGTCAGATCTGTGTGTGTGTTTGTGTGTGTGTGTGTGTGTGTGTGTGTGTGTGTGTATGTTTGTCTGTGTGTTTGTGTGCCTAAACATATGTATCACATCACTTTATTTTAATGCAAATTACAATCCCCTTCTTTTTTCTTGCTCAGATTTGTTGTTTCTGCCTTGTTTGTGAATGTGAAATATGATCAAGAAATATGCAGTGAAAGGCCATTGGATACATGCGCATATATGAAAGTGACTCAAAATTGATTAGAAAAAAGAAATGTGATTTTTCTTCCCACAAAAAAGTAAAATCTGTGCCATTTAGCCATAAAAAATGGATTTGAGCCATTTCAGCCTCATATAAGCATAGCTTATGAAGGGCGTAATTTCTTTAGACATGCAGGCTTTCAATTATGAGCTAACAGAAAACAGGGACACAGTGTCATTGATGTGAAGCACCACTTTTACAAAGAGCACCACAGTTGCTATTTTTGTATTTTCTATTCTCTGCAGCATATCTAAAGGATTGTTACAGTAATGGAACAATGTCAGTAAGCAACTGCCCTTTTACTGCACTGAATGTACCTGTAACTGCATTTGCACACTTATGTCGAGTTTGTTTTGGACCTGGAATCCTGCTTATATGGGTGCTTCCAATGTTGCACACAAAACTTAACATACGTGGTAATACGTTGTGGCAAATCTTCACTCTGCCAGAAGCCAGAGCCAGGTCTTCGTAGGGGGGGGCATCACACGATAAGAGCCTATGTACCCAAGCCTATGTGCTTTTTTAATAATTGTTACATATGCATATGGATAAGTGTTTTCAACCATCACCTGCCTCGAGAGGCAAAGAAAGTGTTTCATTTGTCACTTTGCATAGCCCTTAACCTTAGCTACAGGTGGCCTTTGCAGAAAGTGCTATTAACTGCACAGGCTGATAATGACACTCTTTTACACAGTCATTAGCATAATCTGTTTTAATTGCCTAATAAAGAAAAATAGCAATAGCACAGTAGGGATATTGCTTTCAAATACTGTAGATAACCAGGCGACCAGCAGGCATGTGTGTGTGTGTGTGTGAGAGAGAGAGAGAGAGAGAGAGAGAGAGAGAGAGACCTGGCACAGGGGCAGTGCAGCATCATGCAAAGGCCTTTGAAGATTCACTCATTTTGAGATTAGTGAGCTTGGCGGTCACTCTCAGGTTCTTCCTTCTGCTCTGTCAACCTCAGCAGCGATGCTAAGTCTGCAGCAGGGCTCAGATCATGCTTGACTTGAGCTAATGCAGAGTTTTTAGACACTGCTCACTAATGTAACTCAGCAGGATGATCTCAGGTCAGTTAGCTACTGGTGGTCTTTGTTTATGGATATAGATTAGGCTCACTTATCTCAAATGAGAAAAATTGGTACCATCCAGCTAAATGTAACACAAAATACAACATAACTGTAAACTCAAAGATGCCACAGGGGCTTAAAATCTGTACCTGAACTATACTTTAAATCAAGATGCCTGACTCCAGTTCTGGTGAGCCAGGGTCCAGCACAATTTGTTGATTTCCCCCCCTGAAACACACTCACTAAACTTTTAAACACACTCCTCAAACACACTCACTAAAACAGTAAACAGCGGAGGTGAACCAGGTATGTTCCAACAGGGAAATCGCAAAGATGTGAACTGCTTTAAATATGCAGTTCACTCAATTTCCCAGGGGACAGAATATATTTACCTTGCTATCAATTTATTAAGTAGAAAAATAAAAAGTTAGTATGCCAAGTGTGGGATATAGCAAGTCACTTTTAGTAATTGCAAATTAATATGGTACACTTATATTCCCTAACTAAAAGTACTGACATACCCTTGAGGCTACCACCCCAGTGATGATGTTTGTATGCTGAAAAGTTTTATTAGGATGTGTCTTTGTAAACTGCAATTTGTGCTTCTTCGGATTTAACCAGTCAAGCTACTCTCAGCAGGCAGTGAAAGACTAATAGGATTCTTAAAGGGATACCCAGCATCTGTAGTATATGACTGATTACCACAAAGAATTAATTTAATGTGTTTCCCATATTTGGAAAACCAAACAAACAAACAAAACCACAGAAAACCTGGTTACTCAAACAGAATAAAGGTTGGGCTGACCAACCATTTTTTACAAAGTAAATGTTTGAGCCAACAGTTAAAACAAAAGCTGAACATTGAATTCTATGAAAACAATGTTGGGTAGTCAATGTCTCTTTAAATGGACCCAGAAATGGATGTATAGATGCATGAGAAGAGCCCATGTCATACATATTCTTGAGGCATTGTCATGGTCCTGCTAAACTGCATTCTCTGTCTCTGAGGAATCTGCATATTGTGGCTTCTGCTTTCCATCTGTCCATCCTTTCTGCTCCGTAAGTTTCAATAGCAGAAGGTGGTGTTCTTTTTATGATCATCATTGCACATACAGAAGTTTATTTGCACTCCAATTCCAAAATGTCTCCATAGCACACATTCCATCTCTCTCTGTTCTCTCTTTCCCCATCTCTACGTCTCCTCTCTTTCTCCCTAACTCTCCCTCACTGTGTCTTGTTTCTTTTTCTTTGTCTGTCCCTCTCTCTCTTCCTTTTTCTCTTTGTCTTCCAATACACGTTTTATCCCCACTTTTTATGACCTTAGAGTCTGTGATTCATTTCACAGACAGGTGAGTAGCTCAGATAGAGTGTGAGAGTGTGTGTAGTGTGCACAGAGGGACAGGTGAAAAGAGGCAGGCGGCGTGTATAGACAGGTGCACGGCTCAGGCAGAAGGAAACAGCATGTAACTCTGCATTGGCATGCACCCAGTACTAGTGACTGCTAGGCTGGATGCACTATTGTCTGTCGGTACAGTTGTAGTGTCCAGCGCAGGCCGGTAGCTGTCATCTGGCCAGCGTGCTGCTGAGAGCTGCTGTCTAGGCGCTTTCGGTACGCTGCCTGCGTTTTCTCTGGCTGCCGGACAGCTCCGTGCAAACCTTCATCCATCTTCTTCACAGTCATTGGCCGAGACAGCTATTTTAAAACGAGCACTCACTCCAAGAAGAAGCATCTAGGGTGTATAATCTTACACATAAGCACACATATAAGGCACATGATAACAGACACACACACACGCACACATATATGAATTACATTTAAGTTCCTATGTGTAATGAAATGTTCCATTACACTATATGGAAAAAAGTATTGGGACACCTGTTTTTCAGGGTTTGGGGACTAGGCTACTTACTTCCAGTGAAGAACAATCATCATACCAAGAAATTTTGGACAACGGCATGCTTCCAACTTTGTGGACACAGTTTGGAGAAGAACCTTTTCTATTCCAGTATTACTGTGACCCAGTGCCCAAAACAAGGTCTATAAAGTCATGGCTGGATGAGTTCAGTGTGGAGGAATTTGACTGGCCGCACAGAGCCCTGGCCTCAACCCCATCCAACACCTTTGGGATGAACTGGAACAAAGATTGTGAGTCAGGCCTTCTCATCCAACATCAGAGCCTGACCTCATAAATGCTCTACAGAATGAATGGGCATAAAATTCCCACAGAAACTCCAAAATCTTGTAGAAAGCCTTCCAAGAAGAGTGGAAGCTATTTTGGCTGCAAAGGGTTACCAACAAGTGAAGCATGCTTTATTATTCCAGAAACATGTTTCCACAGCTGTTGAGTCCAGAAGGAAAGCTCTGGAACGTCATACTGAGGAATCTCTACTGTAGTCATACATCTTTGAAAAATAAGTGTAAATAACAAGTTTTAATAAGTAAAAATAACCACATGCAAAGTAAAGTTCTAAATCCGTAACAGAATGATGTCACTTTGTCCCTGTATCACAAAAACATGTTCTTGTTTAGTTTTCTTTCCCTGCACCTTTTCTGATCCCTAAGGAAGATGTTTTTGTGACCTGAATTGTAACAGCTGGTGAACATCACTGGCATGGCATAAGGCTGCGTAATTAAACCAACTAGTGCTGCTTTCACTTTTTCCTGTGTTATGTGCACATTCATCAATATGCTCCTCCAGTTAATGATAAAACACAGAGCTCTCTGTGTCGGAGAGTATTCTAAACATTTACACTCTCAGTGTCTCTGGCCAAGAGTCAACCCTTTCTCTCAGACAAAGACACACACACATACACACACACACACACACACACACACACACACGCACACAGATACATACAAAGACTCACACACAGATACAGACACAGACACACCCACACACACACACACACACACACACACACACAAACACATACATACACAGACTCATGCACACACACAGATACATACACAGACACAAACACCAATGACCCTAACCTGCAAGGAGAAATAACAATGAGAGCGTAATTTCTATGACTGTGTGCAGGTGTTTGAAATCCCTTGGAGGATGAGTGTGCTTCCTATCAGTGTGTGTGTCGGGATTTCTAACATGCGCTAATGTGAAAGTGCTAGGCCTGGCGGGGAGGGGATATTTCCCCACCATGCGCAGGAAGATTAGTGCCCGTGATTAGCATCCGCAGCTAAATTTGACTTTAGCAGCAGGCTTTTTTTCTGTGTGAACTGGATTTGAACTTTTAGGCGGCAGAAAAAGCCAGCTAAACCAGGGGACAGTGTCATTATTATAGTGTATTCACTGTTCAGTTCACTGATGGGTTAAGCATATTATCTTTCAGGGATGCTAATTGCTAAGTTAATGAATAGTGTACCTGCTGTAAGGCATTCTTTATATAGTCTTCTGGCCAATTTCATGTAATTCTTGCACTAAACAATGCTAATCCTTTTGGTGGACTGTATTCTATAGATATTTTTACCCAAAGAACTGTTCAGTTTGTCATAGGACAAAAATAGCTTGCAGTTTTGAACTGTCTCCACTGCAGACACATTAGCGCACATGTTAGTACTTTTCAGGCAGCTCTGGTGATAAAAAGGGGAATCTTTATCCATGTGAGAGGGGGGATTATGTGAGGCAGCTGCGCTGGAAGCCGTGCCATTCTCCAGATTAACCCTGGATCTTTGTGGAGGTCTCTGGCCTGTTACACAACCCAGCGGGTGACCTAGCCTTTGTCTGTTGCTGCTTTTTCATTCAGACAGCCCAGGGTCGTTCTATGAGAGAAAGAGATAGAGAAAGAGATAGAGAGAGAGAGAGAGAGAGAGAGAGAGAGAGAGAGAGAGAGAAAGGGTGTTAGTTTAGGCTGTACTGTACCTGCAGTATTTTGGTGATGGAGAAAATAACAGGCCTGAGAGGAGCTCTTGAGCCGCTTTGATTACAGTGATCTGAGCCAAAGGAAAATGTTGGGTTTTACCCTTGCCGTGTTGTCAGAGGAAGTGAGTTTTGTTGTTAAATGTGAACCACAGATGCTGATTGTTCTACTGCTCTTGTGGAGGATGAATTCAGGTCTTGGTATTGGTGGAATTTTAGGAAAATGACACCAAATGTGGTCAATCAGAATATTTGCTGCGTGTAAAGTTGTTGTAATTAAAAAAGTTTGATTAAGTATGTATTAACATTGTTTAAGTTTAATAATTTCTACCACTGTTTAGGCCACACAATCTCTGGACAATAAGCTACAAAAGCTGTCTTGCCTCTTTACATTACACCCACAGATTCTTGCATATACTCTGTTTTTGTTTATTTGAAAACACCAGCTGACCCTTGTACTGTGTGAGAAATTCACGGGAAATGGACCAACGGAAATAGTGCATTATATATACTACTGTAATTCCATTACTTGCATTTCATAAGATTTTTAGCCACTGGAGAGGACAACAGCAAGTGAAAAGAATAACACAAAGCATGGAAACAGTGGTTCACACTGGTTATATCATTCCAGTTCGGATATATGTGAAGTGTTTTCTCTCTGCTGTTATGCTCAGATCAAAGGCAAACACATAAAATGTGCATTTGTGTGTATGTGTGTGTGTGAGACTAAAGATTCTGGATGAATATGGTCCATTAGAAACTATCAGTGTCTGTCTCTCACCCCTAACCACTTATATTTCCTATTATGTGTGTACTCATGTGTGTTTATGTGTGAGATGCAGGTGTGACTGTAGACTCCTGAGTTCTGCCCTGATGACACGGCTGTTCTCGCCTCAGTCGGGGAGATTCTTCTGCGTGTGTGTATGTGTGTGTGTGTGTGTGTGTGTGGCTGGGTGTGTGTATGTTTGGCCTAAGGTATATGCAGAGAGCTGATGAGATTGGACAGCTGTCTCAGATAGTTTATGGGGTTAAACATGAATTTAGAGATTTGAGCCAGACAGTGTGTGGACGGACACTCCAGCTAAAGCTGCAGAAAATAATATGAGGCCGTCTGTGGCCTGCCTGTACTAAAATCCTGCATTGTGTGCACTTTGCGACTAAGCAGCATACTCATTATTTTAGTAATTGTGCTTGTTAGGAGGAATAATTGCTTTTCTTGAATATAGACTAGAAAAAAAAGCAGAACTCTTCTAAACCATTGATCCATTACTGTTTATTTGTGCAAAGCGTATAGCGTTTATGCACAGAGGTGTTCTTAATTACCCATGCCTTTTTTTACGCGGTGAAGATGTACAGAGTGAGGAGGTTTTAGTTCTTGAAGGTTCGGGGAGGCCACAAAAGGCTTTCAGAGTCACAAAATGTTCCTTAGTTAGTTCTCCTCTTCCACCTTCTCCCCTTCTTCCCTTCCTTTCCCTTCTCCTTTCTTCTCTTCCCTTCCCTTCCCTTCCCTTCCTTTCCCTTCTCTTCTCTTCCTGTCTCTTCTCTTCTCTTCTCTTCTCTTCTCTCCCCATCTCTTCTCTTCTTCTACCTTCCTTTGCTCTCTTCTCTTAAACCTTTCTTTCCTCTGTTCTCTTCTGTTCTGTTCTCTTCCTATATGCATACATTTACATATAAAATATGGCTAAGAATATATAAATGCAAAAATTGCAGTGAAAAGATCCATCTGTGCTTTTGTGTGCTGTTTACTGCTGTCTTTTGTCCAAATTAATTTGCCAGGAGTTTCATTCGGAGATGCTTTCATTTCATTTCTTTGTAATTAGCCAGTAATATGCACGACAAAACAAATGCAGCATACAAGCTGGCACTGTATGGCTATATAGGTTCTTTTTTTACCTCACACCATGTCAAGACTGTGTTAGTACATCCCATAACAGGTGTAGAACATACTACTATTCAGACTTTGCTGTTCTCATGTAAAATCATACATCACGACCCCTCAGAGATACACATATTCTCTCTCTCTCTCTCTCTCTCTCTCACACACACACACACACACACACACACAATTTAGCTTCTCCCAGACTCTTCAGTCCCCTGGTTGCTGTGGCAACCACATCTGCTGGAAAAGCACTTAAAAAACTTGAGGCGATGAAATATCACAGATATACTCATGTAAAAACACAAAGAACACATTTCTTCATTCTCTCTCTCTCACACACACACTATCTCTATCTCTTTCTCCCTGTTAGATAGTGGCAGATATGATCAGTGTGCCTGAAGTCATGAAAGAGAAGGCTTGATTAGAATACTGAGGGTGGATGTGAGTTATCTATAGAGTGGCTCAGGAGAGGCCACATTTCCTTTTGCTTTTCCATGCACTCTCTCACCCCACTTGCTCTTGTCATCTTCGACTTTCACATTCCACCCCGGCCAGTGTTGCGCACTGACTCAGTGGGTATACCACATCTCTGCAGTGAGTTGAGTCACAACCATTTATGCATTGTGTAGAAGGAGTTGCAAAAACGATTTAATGAGTTGACAATAAATTCACTTGTCGGCACTGTGGGCAGCTGTCGACTAGTTCAGGTAAAATACAGCAACAGAAAAAAACAGGTTATAAGTTTTAGAAAACAGTTTTTTTCTGCAAAAAACAAAAACCCAAAGATATAAAATATAAAACACTGCAATCTGTGTAAAACCACTATAGAATATAGTCTTCTGAACCAGACATGTTTGATAATAGCAATTAGGCTGATCTACAATCACTGAGTTGAAATGCAGACAGCCTTGAAAGGGAAGATTCGAAATGTGTGGTGATTTTGGTCTACAGTTACATATTTGTTTAACTTGGTGAAGTGTTGAAATAGAGTAAAACTCTCCTGCAATGCATATTACACCTCAGAACACATTAGCTGCTGCCAGACCATATTAGCTCGTTGTAAACTGTTACTTGAGAACACTCATGCAGCCCATATTGTGTGCATCATTTCATAAAGTAAAGTAAGTGTCCATTTGTCATACGTGAACACGCCACAGCACAACACAGTGTGAACAGTGTGCAATTCTTTCTCTGAATGTAACCTGTTCACCAAGTGAAGCAACGGGCAGCCAGGAACACAGCGCCTTGGAAGCAGTGTGTGGGGACGGTCCCTTGCTCAAGGGTACCTTAGTGGTGCCAGTGGCAGTTTTGGGATTTTAACCCATCACCTTCCAATCACAGGGACAGATCCCTAACCACTAGGTCACCAGCTGTTTGCTATATATATATATATATAGCATATATAACATTAACACTATTATGCCCAAAAGTAATAAAAAAGAGAATGCAATACATTGGAATTTGTTTTATTGATTTTTAAGTTTAAATGCTTTGCACACATATAGAGATTGACTGAATATTTGAGGTCACTGGGGTCAAACAGAGATGTTATACAATTCAAACCTGACACTGGGATACCAACTACTATTATGTGTTTCCAGGCTTTTCCAGGTTTTGAACTAAAACATGTCACAATGCACTAACACAGACAGACACTTGTCAGGAAAACCCAATTCTTTTAAATTGGTGAAAAGCGTGTGATAAAGAAAGATAAAAAAAAATGATGAAACAAAGAAACGACTACATGTCTGTGCTTCAGATCCAGTCATTTTGGGATTTACTATTGAGTGGATTAACCCCCCCCCACACACACACACACACACACACTTTTGTTACAGTGTGTTCAGATCAGGGCAACCCTCAGATTATGGCCCCAGGGTCACTTCACACAGAAGGTAGTTATTTTTCTGCAGCCATTTTCTAGGCTATGATTTCAACTCAGAGTAAAGCCCTTCACCTCTACTGCCTTCAGCTTCAATTCTTCTAGTGTTGTTTTCTGTCATAGTTCAGTGTTGTCTTTATACATTTGCAACTTGTGTTGAAATCCATATCTCTGAATTGTATAAAGTGATTTTAGTGTATTATTATAGTATATTATTTTTAGTATGCGCCATTTGACAATAACACACAATCTTAAGACTATGCTATGATCATACAACAGCTGATCTCAGACTGGCTTTCTGTTGTTTATTATGTGCAAGAGTCTTAGAATGTGCAATATGACTACTTAGGTCACCACTTATGTCTCTTATGTCACTTATGTGCAACAGTTATGTGGAATAGTCTTATCATGTGCAATACTACTAGTCACTGTTACTTGGTTTAACAGACTATTTGTGTGAACTAGTAAAATACAGCAGTAATTTTGCTTATTTATTTAAAGTATTAACATCCACCGCTCTTACTGACTGCAGAGCATTGTGAATTTGGTGCTAAGCCTTTTCAGAATATGTTTTGACAGCTATTTTGACTTATGCTATATGTTATATTCTTGTCTTTGTGTCTCTGTGTGTCAGTGTAATCGTAGTACAAGCAAGTTCCTCCATAATCAATAAAGTATAAATAAATAAAAGTATAAAATAAATTTTCTGATTCTGATTCTGGCTCTCATAAGCATCAAATGTACACTTAGACACTTGTTTCCTTATCCCCCCATAAACTCGGGTACTCCATACAGAACAGGCTTTTCCTTGTTTTTGCCTTCACGAAGGCTGCCCCATTCATTTTCTACCTAATATGCAACATCTGTATCATATGGCTTATTACCTCATGCAGTAAATCCCCTGTACTGAGCAAAGAACAAAACAGCTACTAACTTCCAGTGTAAAAACGGGTGGATTCTGACTTTTCTATTTCTTTAAGGAAACATAAAATTCTGCGTGGTATTTGACTGCGTATTACAGATTGTAGCTGGATATTATATAAAAAAATGTTAATGTATCCCTTTAATTCTTACAGTTTGTACCCCTTTAATATGATATAGATCAGTCTTTAATCAGTCATTTTTCTCCGATGCTTAACTTTCACAAGTTTTTAGTCTTCTTTCAGAAAAGTCAGTCAAGCATGAGTCTAAGTCAAGTTGCAAGTCAAGTCAAGACTTGAATCATCATCTCTGCCAGGCAGTCATGAGAAAGAATAATAAAAGTGTGAAATGTTTGATCAAAAAAACCCCATCTTGGACAGAGATTACACTGTAAGCATCAGGCCATCAGGGGCATCTTCATGGACAGGAGTCCTTCTCAGTTTTCCTTCCTAGCGCCAGAGATAGCCCTCTATTTCCAAGTGAGGGAGGGAACCGGGCCTGACACCATTAAAGAGAAGCCTAATAGATGCAGTCATAGCCCCGTGAAGGGAGGAGAAAGGTCAGGGAAAGATGTAGCTGGATGAGAGAAAGTGAGAGGAAGAAAGAAAGAGAGAGAGAGAGAGGGAGAGAGAGAGACAGAGAGACAGAGAGAGAGAGAGAAGAAGAGACAGAGAGAGAGAGAGAGAGAGAGAAGGAGAAAGAGAGAGCGAGAGAGAGGGAGAGGGAGAGCGAGAGAGACAGAGAGAGAGTGAGAGAGACAGAGAGAGGGAGAAAGAGAGACAGCGAGAGAGAGAGTGAGAAAGACAGAGCGAGCCTGAACTAGGCAGACAGAGAGAGAGTATGAGCAATTGAGGAAAAGAGAGTCTGAAAAGGCCACATCAACAGTGTGAGTATGGAATGAGGAGGTCCTGCTGTGTCATTCTTCCAGCACGCCGCAGCGAGGGCCCAGGGTGACAGCTTAATTATCTGTCTCCGCCAATCAGAGTGCGGCTCCGCTAACCTCTCCCAAAACATCCAGCTGGGCAGTGCGTGGAGGGGGTATAGGCAGCGCTGATGAGAGACGGAGCCGGGAGAAGCCTCTGAAACACTTTCTTCCTTTTTCTTTTCTCACGTTTGCTGACAAACAGTGATGAATTGGGCACTCGGAGGCCCTGCCACCTACAGTAATTGTTCCACCTTTCGCTCTCTTCCTTCAGAGGCTCCGCTGATTGCTTTGTGCCCAAACAACACCATTTTCATCCTTGAGAAGGAAAAACCTCGGGGCCAGTGCTTTGCATGGAGGACATTGATAACATAGAGGCTTCCTATAGCTCTTCCCTGCTGCTAAGCGTGCCTAGCAAAGTAGGCCCTAACACGCAAGTGTCAGAGACAAGAACATAAACAGACGGAAAACAGACAAGGTACATGTGAGAACGCTCTAAAGAATAAATCACAGGGATTGTTTTACTTACAGAACAGAAAATATGCCAGAGTTAACTTTTTGAATGCATTGCCAATGGCAGTCTTTGCAAAAACGTGTGTCTTGTAATCTTTTCTACATCCTGAATATTTTATCTCACTTTTTCAGTTATCAACTAGTCTTTTGTGCTCAGCCAAGCACTTTGTTTTTGCTTCCTAACAGTTTTTAACAGTTCAGTCTTACAAATGTAATATTCATGCTTCCTCTGATTTTTTCTATCTCATGACATGCTTCACTGGTGTTGACACTTCTTTGTTCCTCAAGATAGAGGAGACAAAGAAACTCTAGAGTTTTGACAGATCTCTTCTGCATGAACGAATGATGCAGCAACACACAGCTGTCCACAAAACATCTGTAGCCAAAAAAGGTAAAACAGAATACATTTTCTGTGGTTTGATACGTTTTCAACTCAGAGGTCTAATTTTGATTCAATTCTTGAAAAATGGACACCAGAAAATTGTAGCATTTAGACTTTTTAAGCGGCCCATTTCCCTTGGTTTTCCCATATTATCATGATAGGACGCTCCGAGATGCCTAGTTTTGACGTCCAAGTTTTATCATTGACACTGGGTTTCAGAAAAATAAACAACCTTGGGAAGTTCACATGCATGGAGACTGTTCTGGCTTTGTTGCATTTCTTAACCTGCCTAAAGAAACACAGTATTACATTGTGTGAGTTGTCCTTATGAATGAACTAATTGAAATCCCCCCCGAATAAATGTGTAAGAGATACTTTTGGAGATACATTTTGAACTTTCTGGGATTTTTCTCTTGTCCTTTTACTTCATGACCTTTCAGAAAGTTGAGTGAACAATTATACATTAAAATAAGTCAAATAAAACAAGTATCCTTTATAACATGGAAAGAATATGTAACAGTGCATGTCTGACATCCTATTAACTTGTTGTGTGGTGATGCAGAGTCAAATTTTTGACTGTCCTTTAACTTTAAATTCACTAGTGGCTGTCACGTAATAGCTTGGTAAATATATAACACTTGTCTAGTGGTCTACATTTTAATTATAATTATATTAGTTGGCTTTTACACTTCATTAATGATGAATACTTCTGGCTAATAAAGGTGCTCAAAGGTAGTTTTATTTATTAGCAAGGAATATGAGTGTTTATTATTAGTAAATATTGCATGAACAATGTGCAAATGTAGATAATCTCAGTCTGTGCAAACACTTTTGCCTGCCTGGCAGTGTGTATATACATATATCCATATATCTATATCTATCTATCTATCTATATCTATATCTATATCTATACC
>JBBPCX010000035.1:6802859-6814265 GCA_037974365.1 Hydrocynus forskahlii
ACTGACAGCTAGTAAATGTTTTATAACTACCTAAATTAATTATGAGTTACAGTAGGAATATGTGTTAATAAAGCATTAATTAACTATTTACCAATGCTTAACTAATGATTCATAGGGTGTAGTTATTATAAAGTGTTACCACAAAAGTCTAAGCTTTAAAACACAAGACCAAACAATGTGTTATTACAGGACTGGACTGACTACAGTTCATCACAAGCAGAGATAATACTAAGTGTGGGTAAATACAGTGGTATGTTATTAAATGTGCAAAAGTGCATGAGCATGTTATTGGGTAAGAAATAACAATCCAGATGTTTCAGTGCAGGAAGAAACAGCTTAGCTCAGGAGCGTTTTTGAGTGTGGGGAGTGCAGTTTGTTTAGGAGTCTGATGGCAAGAAACTCCCCAGTGTGAAGCACCTCTACTACGGAACAGTTTGCTGAACAGCAGGATAAAGAGGAGAGTGTGATAGGCACAAGCAGGGTTATCTACAATGCTGAAGGCTTTGCGGATGCAGCAAGTTGTGTAGATGTCCATGACAGAGGGTAGAGAGACCTCAGTGATCTTTTTAGCTGTCCTCAGTATCCACTGTAGGGTCTTGCGGCCTGAGGCAGTGTGACTCCCAAACCACGCTGTGACGCACCTGTGCAAAATGCTCTCTAAAGTCCCGCTACAGAATGTTTTGAGAATGGGAGGCCTATTTGAGCTCTCCTCTGTCTCCTTTGGAAGTAGAGGTGCTGCTGGGCTTCCTTGGCAGTGAAACAGGTTGAGCACCGAGAAAGCTGGTGCTCCAGACGACTCTCACTGGAGCTGATGATGTTCAGTGGAGAGTGGTCACAGCTTGGGCTCTTGATGTCAAAAATCATCTCTTTTGTTTAAGAGACAGGGTTGTTAGATCTGCAATTTCCTGTTGTACCTCCTCATCAATCCCACTGATCAAACCCACCATTTTGTCATTGGTGAACATGATGATGTAGTTCAGGCATTTCCACACATGTCATGAAATTGGAAATTGCTCTGCTAGTGCATAACTGGGCTGCAATGAATGCTTGTGCTACATTGCAGAGAAAAGTCTCCCTCTCATGGTGTAACATTTTGTAGTTATATGGGAGTAATTATTCTCAGAGCAGGGATGGAAGTTGCTTGTCCTTAAATCCACAGGCCACCTGAAGACTGGCTCTCCTCTCTTCTCTCTCTTCTGTTGTGGCTGTGGAGGGCAGAGAGCTGGGGGAACCATTAAAAATGCATTCTGTAGATGCGCCTGTCCTTCCTGGGGCATCCTGCCGGCTGGCATGCCACAGCCTGATCTGCGCAGCTGCCAGCCTCATGAAGCTTTAATGCGTTGTTACATATTGAAGGAATAAGGCATTAGGGCTCAGGCGAGGTGCAGCTCAGGCAAGCTTTTAGCCCAAAGCTCCTGGGAAGCAATCCTCACCATGCCGGGGCCATGGAGCTGTCAGGGTGTGTGTATGTGTATGTGTTCATTTCCATGTGTGTGTGTGTGCGTGTGTGTGTCTGTGTGTGTGTGTGTCTGTGTGTCTGTGTGTTGTTTAATAGGCACTGATGGGGCAAGAGAACTCTACCCTGTAATCACTGTGATGAGAATAAGTAATTGTGATAACAGGAGAGAATTGGGCAGCATTAATCACACTTCCTCCGCAGCATGAGGCATTACATGGAGAGGGGAAGGGGCTGCCACTCTGTACAAACACACACACGCATGCACACACACACACATACAGACACATGAGTTGGTATTACTTTATTTGTGACTTTCCAGTGACTGGCGTATTACTGTATCTCAGAGATACTACAACTACACGTAAACCTAACCATAAGCTTAACCTCATCCATCAAAAGGTAACCTTCCTGCCCTTTTAGTTTTTCTTAAAAAAGGTGATTTTTTGGAAAATGTGTTTCCTTGTGAGGGCCAGCAAAATTTCCCCACTCTTTTTCCATTTTTGTACCATTACGAGGACATTTGGTACTCACAAAGAGATAAATCCATGCATAAGTACATTCAAACCCACACACATGCACATACACAACCATGTGTGTTGACAAAGTTGATTAGTTATAGCGGAAAGGTTTATTAACTTAAAAGCAAATGGGGCTAAATTTGCTCAGCCATCAATCAAAATCTTCAGCAATCATGTATGTAGATTTACCAGGTCTCCATTACAAGAATCTATTTTGGTGACGTGCGTTTGCACTGACCTTAACTGGGTTCTAAGTTTACAGTTTTTTGATAATAAACACTTGTATGTTTGCTGTAAAAAGATGGATAACTGTAGAAACCCGCATAAAAACTGCTTTATAGCATAGCCGTCCCAGTCGCCTGACATAACCTCGGTGAAGACCTGCGGACTGAGCTGAAATGGACCATTTAATTGATAAGACCTAGGACCCTGGAGGATCTCAGGAGGCTTGCAGTTTATTACACCGACTCATCAAGCATTATAAGGGTTCTTATACTCATTTCTTTTGTGCTGACAAAGGGAGGACAGAGGATTCAATACAATGTGACACAATTTGTTTTAAAAAGTATTTTTGATGAGTTTTAGTTAGTAAGTGACAAAATAGGTTTTCTCAAATTTTCACTGTGATATTGAGCTAATTAACTACAGAGTTTTATTATCTTTTTTACTCATCTTTACCTGGGGTGCCAGTAATTATGGCGCTGACAGTATGACTCCTGTGGACAGTCTGATAAATTGCAATATGCTAGGGGAAGCACAGGGGGTAATATAGCCATAAAAGAAGAAATTGGTTTTCGCATAGACAGGATTTTCTCTGGTAAGTGTGCCCCATTTTCACACAAAAGCACAATGCACACACAAAGTACTGGGCATTTTCCTGTATACTGCATAAAAGCAGTACTGAACCAACAATATATATCACAGTTCAACACACTTACAACATTCTTCCACGTTATTTGTAAAATATCAGTAAGATTAACATTGTGTCTATGACTTTTAATATCATGATAATTGATATTAGTATAATGTAAGTATTCAGAATATGTATATAATGAATTGAATTATTGTAATTTTGTGCCTATAATTTAGTTATTTGTATGTGTGGTAAATAGTTTAGTCATTGGGATCCATATATGTCACGTCCGGTAGACCTTGACGGAAGAATTTGTTTGGTAGTCAAATGTCGGTTGGCGTGACTGTGTGGAAAGATTTTTTGACCACTTTCCGTCTTTTTGGGTGCAAATAAATGTACTATATTTTTGGAAACAAAGAGTCAGAAGTGCACGTGAAAACTGCCACTTGTTCATGCTAACCAAGGCCTTAGTTTGGAAACACTTGAACTTGGAATTTGACATAACTTGGAAAGGCCGGTACATTTAAGTCAAAAAATCATATGAATTTACTTGGACATTAACGTGGACCTTGGACTAACTTGGATTATTGGAACGTTATCAAGTCAATTTGGAGATAATACGCAAAGTTCTGTGACTACATGCGATACCTTTGTTGATGAAAAACGTCGGGCTGAGAAATGGACAACAAGTTGTCTGAAGAAGATATGAGTAAATATAACGTGGTGTAGCGAATCATTTCAGTTGGAAAATTAACTGTTGGATCTAGTAAAACGAATTTTGATTTTAAAATGATGGATGAATCAGATGAAGGAATTGAAAAGGAACAAAAGCTTTTTAGTTTGATTAAGATGCGCAGTGGGAAACTCGGTGTTCTCACAAGAAAACAAAATGAAATAAATTCTGTGATTGATGTCGGGGAATCCAAACCTTTGATAAATGAACACATGGAAGCCTTTAATTATTATTTGGGGGAAGTTGCAAGTTTTGGTTCATAGTCTGTTAAATGAAGATGAAAGGGAGACTGACCACAGCGAATGGTACGAACCTAAACTGATAAGCTTTAAAGAGTTTTTGGATGAGACTGAAGTTTGGTTGAATCCAGTGCCAGTCGCCAAATTAAACACAGCAAAGGCTGCGACTCACGTTGGTGACTTTGGGCTGCAAGATGGCGTCTCACAGGTATCGCAAAAGGCCTCCTCTGACGTGGGCTCTCATACAGCCGCTGGTGAAGCCTCCGCTAAGCCACCAAGTAAGCTTTCCAGTAAAGCATCTAGTAACACTAGTAATGCTTCTAGCAAGAAGAGTAAAACCTCCCGAGCTGCTTCTGTTTCAGGTGGAGGAAGAACGAGCCGCTTTGAAAGCGCAAGCAAATGCACTGCAAGAAAAAACATGGGCTTGATTTTGAAGAAGCGCAGTTAAAGGCATGAAAAGAAACATTAACTCTAATGACTAATTTGGCTATTGCAGATGCCAAAGTGCAAGTTTTTACCTCATCGCAGAAAGAGCAAAGCCATGATTCCATGTCTAAGGGTGAATCAGAAATCTTAGTTACAGCCTCTTCTAGAATGTCTGCTGATTTTCTACCACTTGCAACAGTTCAAAAGGCTCCAAGAACACAGAAAATGTCCTGAGCTCCTGTACCTCTGTCAGTGCCTCCCGATCCACACCCTCCTGTAACACCAATGTTTAAATCTGAAGGAAAACGTCCTAAACAAATCCATAGTGAAGGTGAACCTAGTAACATCGAAAACAGTGCTCTTACGGAGGTGATGAGAAAGCAAAATGAGATCACTGAAATGCTTGTAAAACAGCAGAGATTGTCTCTTCTGCCATCTATAGACATTCCTGTTTTTGATGGTGATCTTCTGCAGTTGAGATCCTTTATTAAAGCATTTGAGCAAGGAATAGAGACTAAAATGGAAGACATGCAGCTTTATTATTTTGGGCAATTTACAACCGGACAACCTCTGCTCTTAGCACGGAGTTGCATGCACATGAGTCCACAAACCGCATATAGTGAAGCAAAAAGGCAACTTGAATGGAACTTTGGAAACAAAGTAAAAATAACATCTGCTTTCGTAGATAAGGCTTTAAATTGGTCTGTCTTAAAGTCTGATGATGCTTCAGCTTTACGGTCATACACATTCTTCTTAAGAAGCTGCTTTAACAAAATGGATGAAGCCGGTTTTATTGATGAGCTGGAAAATTCAACCAGCATGAGAATTCTGGTTTCAAAATTGCCTTTCAGACTTCGCGATAAATGGCGAATGATTGTCTGTGACATTAGAGAGAAGCGCAACCACAGAGCAAGATTGAAAGACCTTCTTGACTTCCTTGAAAAACAAATGAGGGCTGCTCTAGATCCAGTCTATGGTGAGAACCAGAACCCAAAAGTGAAGGTCACTTTAAAACAAGCAAAATCAACTTTCAAAGCAAAAGGCAGCAGCTTTGCTACCTCTGTTGTTTCAGGGCAGAACAGGCCAGTAGCAAACAGAAATTGGGTCATAACCAGTCAAATCATGAAGCTAGAAATGCTGTTCAAACTCTGTGCTTATTTGGTAACAAAAGCCATTCCATGGATACGTGTGAGTCATTCAAACAGAAATCCAATAAAGCAAAGGTAGAATTCCTCAAGAATAGGGGTTTATGCTTCGGCTGCTTGAAAAAGGGGGACATGAGTAAGAGCTGTCTGAAACATATGACATGCCACACCTGTGGTAAAAATCACCCTACTGTTCTGCACATAGAATCTAAAGAAACTAAAGCTGAAACTAAAGAAACTTCCATATCAAATGCTCTAGTGTCTTTGGATGCTGGGAGCTATATTGGGGCCCGGGTCAAAAGAATGTGCACTGTCTGTCGTTCCAGTGAAAGTGAAGCTGGATAAAGGAACCAAAATTATGGAGACATATGCCTTTCTTGATCCAGGTAGCTCTGCAACATTTTGTACTGGAGCACCGATGATGCAGCTAAATGGACAGAAAGTGGACCATGGGGCAGGAGAAGCCTGTAAGTTGTTATAAACAGTCTAGATTAGAAATGGCTGCTTTAAAAGAAAATGAATATCTGAGGTTACCTGATGTGTACACTCAAAAATCTATTCCTGTCACTACAGAAAATATTCCTAAAGAGGAAGACTTAATAAAATGGCCTTACCTGAGTGATGTTGAATTAACACCAATGGATGCAAGTATTGGGCTGCTTATTGGTGTGAACTCTCCTAAAGCGCTGGAACCTTGGAAAGTAGTGAACAAATTCTGCAGCATCTGTGCAAAATGAAGTTTGGGTGGGACAAGGCTATTCCAGCAGAGATGGCACAAGCTTGGCAAAAATGGGTGGATGATTTAGTTCTGCTTGACACATTCAGTGTCAGCAGATGTTTCACACAAATAAGAATGGCACAGCTGTATCACTTTTGTGATGCCGGCGAAGCTGGATTTGGTGCTGTGTCATGCCTTTGGCTATCTAATAGCAAGCAAGAAGTGTGTGTTTCCTTTGTTATTGGTAAAGCAAGGGTGGCACCACTAAAACAAGTTACCATACCACGTCTTGAACTTGCAGCTGCAGTTTTAGCCGTGCGCTTGGACAAAATGCTGTCTGCTGAACTTGAACTCAAATTGTGTGAATCAGTCTTCTGGTCTGACAGCATGGCCATTTTAAGTACATTGCAAACACAACTGTACGGTTTAAGACTTATGTGGCCTATAGAGTGTCCATTATTCATGCACTGTCCGAAGTCACTCAGTGGAGACATATCAGCACCAAGCTGAACCCTGCTGACACAGCCTCTCGGAGCATGAAGGTTGGCCCTTTCCTAAAATCTTCCACTTGGATCAATGGCCCAGATTTTCTCACCAAACCTGATGTCCAGTGGCCTACAGTTATGCATGAAACATCTGTATTTAAGTAAAACCACAAACCACAAAGTGTGGACTTTGCGACAGGCTTGTGATGACAACCCTGATAGAGATGCAAGATGAGAGGGGCAGGAGGAGAGATAATGATGTAATTAGTTAATTAATTTAATAAAACTCAATGAACTAATCAGTTACTGTCATTAGTTAAGTTGGCAGGGTTACAATGCATCATTGCACCGAACCATCAAAAACAGCCTTTGCACATAAAAGATTTGAAAATAGAGATCAAACACTTAGAAATAATAGGAGGTTGGGTTGGAACAGTTTACAAACTTTCCCTGAAAGTTCGTCTAGCAAAGTCAAACATGAACTTGTACTGAGACTTCACATCTTGGAACAACTTATTAAACCTTTGAGGCAGATTACACTGAAATGCACCTCTAAGGAGGGTGCCACCCCCCCCCCCTTCAAAATCTACCCCCAAATACTTCTAGTTTATTCTTTGTCAATAATTTGGGGGTTGTTGGGTGGTCTAGTGGGTAGGATACTTGCCTCTGGACCAACAGGTCATGGGTTCAAATCCTACCTTCAGCAAACCACCACTGGGTTCCTGAGCAAGACCCTTAACCCCAAGTTGCTACTGGGAGACTGTCCCCTGAGGTTAAGGAAAGGAAGTCACTTTGGATAAAAGCGTCTGATAAATGCTATAGATGTAAATAATTGATCAGTTACACATCCAGACCAAGCTGGCTACCAAAATGCTATGTGAAATAATGGAACTTTCTTTCCCTTGCACGTTGGGACCACAACCACATATTTTGGCACATGATACGTATCTGTGTACGCCCGGGGAGCAGGACGGTACCTTCTTCAAGGGTACCTCAGTGGTCCTATTAGTAGTCCTGGGATTCGAACCCACGGCCTTCTGATCGCAGGGGCAACTCCCTAACCACCAGGCCACCGACTTGCTAACTTGTGCTCCATCCATGGGCTATTGACGTGCGTGTGGTCTCTTAGACAGTATTGACAAGTGCACCATTGCCCTTTACTTTGAGCTCTGCCCACAGAATGTGTTGGATTGATTTAGAAATTCCACATTTAATTTGTTCCACCCCTTGTAAGTCTACACAGTATAGCCCAACCTGGTCCCCAGATGCAATCTACCTACGTTCCTGATATGAATGACTGCAGTTTTACATGATACAGATTCCTATATAAATGCCATCAGGAGATTCATTTGCCACAAAGGACAAGTCAAGGAGTGCCGGTCAGATAATGCTACCAACTTTGTCAGCTCCAACCGTGAGTTAAAATAAGCCATATTGGAACAAAATCAAAGCAGAATTCAACACTGTCTAACACAAGATGGTATAAAATGGACCTTTAAATCGCCCTACGGAGCCCATCATGGCGGTGTATGGGAGCGCTTGGTGCAGGAAGTAAAAAGAGTGGAGGCAATACTGAATGACCACCCAATCACCCCTTCCTCTAGTGATCCCAATGATATTGAGGCTTCACTCCAAAGTTTTACATTCAGTTTTTTACTTTACTCCAGTTTTACATTCTTCTAGAAAAGTCAAGCAATTTATCCAAGCTTGTCCTTGTCATATTAGCTCTTACAAATTCTTACTTATAAGTAAAGAGGGTAAAAGAACCAACAGAGAAACAGAGGAGACAGAAATTTGCCTTGGAACAACATACTCACATTCCTGTCAGTGTACATCCTGTACAGGTGATGAAGGAAAATGCAACGTCCTCACAGTGCAGAGCAGGCTCACAGTTAACCTCCGAAATACTCACTTTTCATCTTGTGACAATTCACAGAGAAATGTCTTTCAGCTTCGGTATCGTATAGTTTGTGTGTGTGTGTGTGTGTGTGTGTGTGTGTGTGTGTGTGTCTTTTGGAAGTAGTGAGGGTTTACCTGTGCTTTCGTACAAATTGATTCCTTCGCCGAAAAATACCCCCAGGTTTATGCTTTGGTTTCCAATGTGTCGGCTTGTTCTAGTGAGAAAAAACAATGATGAATAACACAAAAGCGCTAAAGCAAACAACCGAGACATGAAACAGCTAGCGCACTGAATGCCTACCTGCTGCAGCGGGGTATGCTCAGGCTTTAAGCAAATGGAAGTGATTGGTTTTCACTTTGACAGTCTGTTTGGTGATGGTTATTTCAGATACTAAAATACAGAGCAATGTCAGATACATTATTTTGGAGAGCGCACCTTTGTAGAGTGTTCTGTGCTGTGAATATGTCAGTTTTGTAGAAAATGTGACCTCTTTTCTTTTGCTTTCTATCGGCTATTATAGCTTGACATTGCACTGTACTCACAAATTCAGCCTCCGCAGTTTTGTGCACAGTGCTTATGAACTGCCTCAGTCCATTCTGTCTTATAACATGTTTCCTGTCTTTTTCTGTCTTTGCAGGTAAGTGTGACTGATTGGAGTCGACAGGCTGGCAAGAGTGACACAGGTTATTGCACCCAAGTTGAAAGGACCCACTATACAAACCTTCCATTGTGGTCGGTCACAAATATATTTTGCATATATTGAAGCGTAGCATTATTGCAGACTCTCTCTCCTTCTCTTTCTCCCTCTCTCTCCCTCTCTCTCTCTCTCTCTCTCTCTCCCCCCTCTTTCTTTTGCACTTTTTCTTTCTTCTGTCCTTCTTGGGCTGTATGATTTATTAGCAGTTGCTGTGCGGTGAGCTCTAATTGGATATTATGTATGCCCTATTCAGAACACAGTCAGGGAGAATAGTGTACTTAACTGGCTGTATTATGCTCCCCTGAGATGTGTGCAACACATGTGTCACGCTAAAGCTGGGAGGAAGCTCCTCGCAGATGCCCGTAATTGCTTCATTTTTCTTTCATATTTAGCTGCAGATTAGTTATTTCTTCTGCTTTCTCTGTAAGCCGTGGCAATGGGAAGCTAAAATTGGCCAGTTTATGCTAGAAGCTAAAAAGAAGGGAGAGAGAGAGAGAGAGAGAGAGCGCTCCCCTGGCGAGACAGATGTGCTTCTGACTCCTCACTATGTCATCAGAGTAGCGAGTATAATGGTGTTTGTGCATGAGGGCTGTATATACTGTATGTATTCTGTCATGCCCTCGATTGCTAGATGTTTGAAGCGCAGTATTTTGCACCCTAATCCAGTTTGGCACACTGGTGCGTTTAGTATGAGAAAATTTCTTGCTATGCTTCTTGGATTTGGAAGGGCTTTCATTTGGATGGAAATTTACACCAGCTTTTACCATTTGATCAATTTAAACCACTTTTAAATGGCCAGCTCAGTGAGGGTGCCACATTCTTTTGTTGGTGGATTGTTTTAAAGTAGTCATGTTTGATTTGTTTTATTACTTTCAACCTTCATTATCAGATGACCCTGTGCTACTTATACAGTCAATCCAGAAGTATCCAGACATCCCTTCTAATTAGAGAGTTCAGCTACGTCATGGTGCATCCATTACTGGCACACAACTTCCATAAACTCCATAGAAAGGCAACGCAAACAGAATGGGGCTCCCTGAAGCCTCAGGTCCCCACACCCACTGTCGTCTTTTAAACACATTTAATCATATCATGGTAATGTTTGCATATTGACTAGCTGACACAACACTATTACAACCTACTCTGGTTTAATTGTTAATTAATTTAAGTGAGTAGAGTGAACAGGCCTGAGGTGTGCCATCATTTCACTTTACACCACTCTAGAAACATAACTGTACTTCACACACTCATAAATGCCTATAAACCAACACCTCCACCACACAAATTAAACATTCTAGTGCTAGCATTCTGAGACTTTGTGACCCACTTTGTCACACAACACTGGTTAAAGAGGCTATTTATATGCATGTCTAGCCAACTACAGTCCTTTAAAATGAATGATAATATATAGATTTATGTATTTATAAAACACTCCTATATAATCACTCCAATAATTAGGATGTAATTATAGTACTTCAGACAAAAACTGTTACTAAATTGCAAAAGTTCTCTCACCAGTCACATATTAATGCTGAAAGGATAAATAGAAATGTAGACCCTTAAGAAATTTTGTCAAAAGGCTTATGAAAAGCAAGCATGTATGAAATGAAAAGCACTTTTTCCTTTATATCACTAGTATATACACAGTGTGTGTGTGTATATATAGTAGCACTGAATTATACACACACAGCAATGTCAGTGTTACAGTTATTTCATCACAATAATGTTCTTGTTGCTGCACTATTGTTATTGTTGTTTTGTTTTAATAATATGATCGTATTATCTTTTATTCCTTCCTGTTGCACTGAGCATGCTAATAACAAAAGAATTTCCCTAAGGATAAATAAAGTTTTTTTCTTTCCTTGTCTTATAATGGAAAGAAAACTAATTACATTTGAATGTTTCTCAGTTGAGATTTACTAAAAATACACTCCATGTTCTTTGCTAACAAATACATTTACTGTATGTTCACAATTTGAGTATCTTTTCTATCCAGAATATATTTTTTATTCATTACTAATGAGCTCACTTAACAAGCTATTAAGTGACAAAAGTTATTTGACATTTACACTTGCTCACTCAACTACTTTGTGATGTTTAACAGGAATAAAATATATAGTTTGTTAAATAAATGGGTAAGTGATAAAAAAAAAACCTGTGGTGTGCAAAAGCTTTTAACTGGTAGAGTACCTATCTATCTATCATCTATTGATCTATCATCTACATATATATG
>JBBPCX010000035.1:6814570-6833465 GCA_037974365.1 Hydrocynus forskahlii
ATAAATAAATAAATTTATGACAAATTCATGACAAAACACTGTAAAGTGAATCTTTTTCCAATTAGTAAAAAAAACCATCTCTCTTGCTGTGTTGACCTCAGGGTCACAGTTGGCCAGCGGGCCTTTTAGAGGAACCACATTCTGATCAGCAGAAAACATCTCTGATTCAGCCTTGCCTCTTTCTTGCTTCTAGTAATTAAATATCTTCTCCCCACTCACTCTGGAGGTTATTTTACTCACCTTTTGAACTGTTTCATGGTCAGACATCTTAGCCCCAGTTTATACTGTTAACCCATCGGTCTCAGAGTTTTTTTTTATTTTGGGCAATACCTTCAAATGATACTCTGCAATAACATACTTCATTATGTAGTGAGCAATCACAAAATTGTAAAGAATGTTTTTTAATTTTTCAAAATAGATTATCAAAGCCAAATTAAAATACTTTATTAACACTTTATTTGTATGAGGAGCCCATACCGGGAGTATTAAGATTTTGTTCTTTGTTCAGTAGATTAGACATTTCTAACTGATTTTATACACTATGTATTAAAATTGTATTAACTTGTTCTTGATTACCTACATTAGTATGTGCCTAGAGTTTTATTAAGCGAAAATCACTAATGATTGCAAGCTAAGTTAGAATTATGTGCAATAGACACTTTGTTAAGAACTTGTTATGCAATTTCAACACATCCCCTGAATTCAAACCCAATCTGTTTTAGAATATGATAGAATGTTATTATAGGTTCTTAATAGCATCAGGTGACCTCCGGAGTTTACTGCATTTAGCCTTTAAATAGAGATGAGTCAACTTTTGACAATGGAATGCATACTGAATTTTTACTCAGAAACTCTTGATAACTTTAGAGTAATAATCTTCAGAAGTCATTTGAGGCTACCTAGAACCCATGATAAAATGTTATCACTTAATAGCACAGATTCAATTCAGGTGATTCATGCAACCCATTTGCATAACAAGGTCCTAATAAAGTGTTATTGCACATGATTACAAATAATAATGTAATTAGTGAGGTTTCACATAATAGAGCTCTGGGTAATACAGGTCATTATGAATAAATCTTAATGTGAATTAAGTGAATAAACCATTTAGAAGTGTCTAATTTGAGCTTTACACAATAAAGAACAAAAGCTAAGAAGAAGTAAGAAATAATTCATAGAAATTTACACCGTACTTTTGTTATCTTTGACAGTGGTTACAGCACATAACAGTCGGAGGGTTATGATACATTAGGAAACTGCTGCTCTGCCTGACACCACATTGCGCCTCACCTACAATCTCTTTTTTTTTCTGCTCGGTTTAGTAAGTGCAAGCTTAAAGAAGGTAAAAATGTTTTAGTGTCTACGGTGCACTGGGAACTGTTTACTTTATCACGGTAGGAGTCTTCTCTCTGCTCTCCCAGAACAGATGTGGCAGGAAGAGCAAGGTTTTTAGAAGCAGTCAACAACAAGGACTTAAAATCAAAGGCTGATGATTTCCCATAGCCCCATTTCAAAAATGAATGGTAATTGCCTGTCTCTTATTATTCTTGATGCTCTCAACAGGACCTCCTCCCACAAACTGGAAGAAAACAAATGAACGCGAGTCTGTCTTAGATCTGTTGGTTTCATATTTCATGTTCTCAGCACCAATGCTGCCTTAGCTAGGCTATTTTTTAATGTATTTTTCTGGCCATTGCCGTTCATGGCTCGGCAACATGACAGCAACACCACTGGGCCGCCTGCTAGATTAGGGCCCATTGCTTGTTCATTATGAAAGCTCGCTTCTGCGGCATGTAGGATGATTTGGCTGATTTGTACACTGTGCGCTGCATGTTTAGTAATCTGAAGCTGGACAGTCTTCCATTATTGTGCTATTACAACACACATCACTTGAGGGACTTGTTAATGAAATGGACTTAAATTGTTCCGGCTTCTTGCCGTCATCTCTCCTTCCTTAACAACTACCAAGCCCTGAAAACCTTTACTACAGACCGAATGACATAAACCGTGGTTTTCTGTTTTTGACCCTTCCTACTTCCAAATGAGTGAAACTATGTGTTTATTTATCTGAAATGAAAAAAAAATGTGAATCAGATTTGTAGATTTCCCCCAGCAGTGAAAACATAGGGCTGTTTTTAGCAGCTTTAGAAAAAAAGCATAATTTACTCAGTTTAGCATCAATTACTGCTCCCTTTGAGGACAGTTTTCAGTTATAGCACAGAAGACATATGTAACCATGACTGGCACATTCAAGCAGACTAATGCAAATAAAGCTTCCACAGATCACCTTCACTAATGGCTCAATTTTTTTTTTTCACTGACTCAGTACGTTGATTATCTTTGGTGCATGGTGACACTTCCCATTGCCTAATCCCTCCGATATTGCTCTAAGCTCTGTCTCTGAATGAATCTTAATAGCCATGTAATGAGACTCCACTTGCTGGGTGGAACATCAATAGGGAACTGTTTAATTTGCCTTTTACAAACTCTAAAGCAATCACATCTTTGTGTATTGAGAATAAGTCAGTGTCTTGTGTTCATTTTAAAATAGGCCAGTGGTTTTGAACTAATTGGTCATATCATTGGTCATCTGTGCTTTCATTTCTCTTCAAGCACTTTGGACATCCAGTGTTTTGTTTGACTTGTCTCATCGAGCTCATTAGGCAACAGTGAGCACATCTTCAACACACTAGCCAAAAGAAAGTCGACCAGGCACACTGATGAAGACTCATACGGAAGTGAATAACAATGACCTTTTATCCTCCACTGGGTCCTTGAACTATCACATCCCTCTTCGAGTCCTCTGGATTTGTTGTTTTCTAATTAGTTCATAATGAAGTATCGATTTCCATTTTTATCCTTATTTGTTTTGTTGCTGTCCTTTCAGACATAACTTTCTGAAGGAACGAAGAGAGCTCCACTGCACTCAATGAATTTAAAGAACATGCCAAATATCTTGTCCTGGATCCTGTTAAGGCCAATTAACCTTCAAAAGCCCCCAGAAATAGCTCTGTTTTTACCCACGGGTGGCATTTGCTGCGGATGGTCTTTAGATAGTCTAGTTAAGTCAAGTTGGTTTACTGTCATTTCAGCCATACAAAATACACAGTGAAATGAGACAAAGTTCCTCCAGGATCATGTTGTAACACAGGAACAAAAAACAGAACACTGCAAGACTACACACAGGGCAAAATACACAAATAGAGCAAGAGGGAGTGAGTCCAACAAAAACAAGTTTGAATGAATACTGTATTATGACTGATACTGTATTCCAGCAGCATCCATTACCTTGGTCGTGTCATCAGCAAACTTGATGATGTGGTTTGAACTGTGCGTTGCTGCACAGTCATGGGTAAGCAGCATGAACAGGAGAGGGCAGAGTACACAGTCTTGGGGGCCCCCTGTGCTCAGTGTGGTGCTGCTGGAGATATTGCTCCCAATCCTGAATGATTGAGGTTTCAGAGTTGGGAACTCCAGGAACCAGAGCAGAAGGAGGTGTTCAGGCCCAGCAGTCTCAACATTCCAGTTAGATGCTAAAGAATGATGGTGCTGAAGTCTGTGAACAGCATTTTCCCACAAGTGTCCTTTTTGTCTAGGAGGGTGAGGGGCAGGTAAAGTGTGGTGGTGATGGAATTATCCACTGAGCAGTTGGGACAATAGGCAAACTGCAGGGAGTCTAGTGAGGGGCAGCTGTGATTTTATGTGCCTCATGATGATCCTCTTAAAGCACTTCATGAGAATGGGTGTGAGTATGACGGGATGAGTCATTGAGGCAAAACACTGACAACTTCTTTGACACAGTGATGATGGTGATGGCTTTCTAAAGATATCCATGAGAACATCTGCCAGCTGGTCTGTCCATCATGTGAACACACAACCAGGAATGTTGTTTTGTCCACCAACCTTCCATGAGTTGACTCTAAGCAGAGTATGTCACAGTCAGTGTGTTCAATACAGTTCTGAAGAGCAGAGATGACTGCTGGTGGACAGATCTTCGTCTGCTTCCCAACAGGCTTAGCATGTCTGAATGTCTGTATCCTGGGATCAGCAGAACAGAGGTGTGGTTCTAATACCCAAGGTGGGCCTGGGTGCTTAGCTCAGTATACACCAGCAATGTTTGTGTAAACACTGTCCAGAATGTTTGCTCCCCTAGTTGAAAAGTCCACATATTGGTTGAATTTAAGGAGAACTGACTGAGATTTGCATGGTTGAAATATATTCGTAAGCTGTAGTTCTATATGTTCGCCAAAATCAGTATGATCGTTTATCCTCCTGTGACATACAGTGTCTTCCAAACACAGCCAGAATATACCTGCATTACACTTACACATTAATCAGTGCTTTTTATATGGTCAGTGAGTAATGTCCAAAAATAAAACTCCTGCAAGGTTTTTCATTTGCAAAAAATGGGTGAAAATGGTTCACTGTAATGTACAATTTTGGCTGTGCCTCTGCTATGATACAAGTTTGACTAATTTGTGCTGTTGATATTTTATTCTCTGTGGAATGCTAATTGCATTATAGGCTTTATAGGTACGATTTTTCGGTCCTGAGGTATTGGACAAGTTCTGAAGTTTAATATGTGTACTGGCCTTGGTGCTCTTATATTTGAAGAAAGATTTAGCTTTAACCATGACTAAAGTTCTGTTCTGCTCTATTGTGTTACAGACTAAGCTATTATCCATCAGACTATGTGGTTACAGCCATGAGAGCTGCCTACTCAAGCTTGGCCTTGCACTTATCAATGCAGGTGTAGATATTATGTGATTTGTCATCTCACCACTGTAATCTTAATTTCACATTTCTGTCATGTCAGTGACCCAACAGGTAGTTCACTGGTTTATTATTTACACGTTTTGGAAAACAAATACCAAAGAACCCGTAATCTGATGTTCTTTGCATGCTGTCTGTGCATAATGTTCTGCAGATTATGTGCAGCCTGCAGAAAAGCAGCCATAGTAAAGAAAAAAATGACTTGCTTTCTTAGCACATCTGACTTCTTGATGCATTTTTACGCCATTGAATCAGTGGAAACTCATGAATATGTGTCTTTCAGAAAAGAAAAACGTAGGTGTGTCTGTAATTTTTCAGTTAAGTGCCTTTAAAGCATTGAACTCCTCTGAATGTAGGGCTGAAGTGTTTTACTTATTTATTTATTTCACTGCTTTTTCTGCTCAGACACTCTTCTTCCATAAGCTTCCTAGTGGACAATGCTGTTTCTTTCTTCGTCACAGGTACAAACTCTTAGCCGAGCCGAAACTATAGCAACAAATGAAGTGTTTCTATGGAAATAGCGCTCCCGCTCTCTGATGAGGCCTTCTTTTCAAAGGTGCCAATTACAGAGAATCCTTGGGGCTGACCCTGAGCAGACACGTGTACCTACGCAGCCTGCCTGAGCGTCTTTCTCGCCGCGTCCCTTTGATTCAATCAGAGACAGCCATTAGCCAACAAAGGCTTTGAATTGAGTTTTATTACCATGCTGTCCCTGCTGTTAAAGTCTACAGAGCGTCTGAAGCGTTTCCAAGGCGTAAAGCAGCAGTCTAGACGTAGGGTTTTATAGTTGCAGAGTTTGGGGCAGGAAAGTAACCACTGTGTTTACGCTGCCTGAGGACGGCCTCCTCAGGCCTCCAGTAGTGAGAACACATAGCTTTTCATTTAAAAAAACCCTCTGCCAGTACAGCTTATTTCTGAGGGTCATCACATTCCTACCTGAACTCTGGCTGCTTTTGTTTTATTGCAGACATAGGCAGGCTCTAGATGAGCTGCTGCTTGTTAGTTCAGGCAGTCATCCACTGCATTGTAGAAGTTCACAGTTGCTACTATTTTGTTGCTGTATACTTAACGACAATCAGTTACACAATACACTTTTTTTTTTGTTTGTTCACACTACAGGGCTCTGATTTGTAGACTTAAATGTTCATATTTCACATGGCCCAAGCAACCAGCTCTAGTTTAGTCAGGCTGTAGGTGTATATATACTGCGTTGTTGTGATGTGGTTAAAAAATGCCGAAATTTTTTTTTAATTTTTATATTGTAAACCCTAAATATGCCCCTAAATATGCTCCCAAAACACTTTAATTTCATTTTAAACTCATTACCCTTAAAGAAAATGTAAAGTTAAACCCGTGTCCATACTGCACAGTTTATACTGAACTCCTGTAGTGCTAGAATATAAATTCCGATGTTACCCCTGTACAGACTGTACTGTAATTCATGCACCGGCATTTTCTTTGGTATGCACTGTCGTTTTCTTTGGCATAAGCAGGTAAATACCGTAATACATTAATTTAATTTACTGTGTTGCTTGTTTATGTTTGGGGTGGCGCTGAGCAGCTGAGGTTCATTCCATTCAGGTATCTGATTGCCTTGGTAACCGCCGCGTGGCACATGAGGCCTGGACGTCACAGTCAGCTGTACTCAGGAGGTTTGAAAATCCGCAATGGACAGAATATAGATATAGATAGATATATACATATATGCAGTTATGTATGAAACCACCTTGAATATGAGTGAAAAAAATCCATATGTGGATTTAATTTGGCTTTTTGGTGTTCAGACTGTAGAACTCAAAATCTTACTCAAATTAGATATGAAAAATGGGCCTGTCTGAACAAGGCCTTACATAGGATTCACATTTTGTATTAACAGTCTGCACCTTAGGAAGTGACATAAATTTGGCAAAAGTGTTAAGGATTCTTCTTCTTTCAGTAATTTTTCGTCATCTTGTAAACATAATAAAATATTTTTCTATTTCTCACAAACAAAAAAAAAATCAGAATTCATACATTTGACAGAATTCCTCTGAGCTCTCAGTGATAAATAATGTTTGATTACACCAGCAATAACAGCAGATTCGAAGCACCCTCGTTGTTTCTGTGCAATAAACAAGGTAGCAGTGTGTGGCTTGCCCAAAACACGTGCCTGTTTCATCATTCACACCTGAAGGCCCAAAGAGTGAAGATCCTTCAGGTGTGTGATATGACGTGCACACCTGTCAGCTACAGGTTTAAAATATGACAGTGCTCAAGGATACACATATCCGACACCTCAGTTGTATTCACACACCGGTACTGACATTGCCCAAAGGTGGCGTGCTGTTTGCATTAACTACTGAAGTCTTGTAAACATTATCACCAGACATATTTTGCAGGAAATATTCATGTTGACCTTTTCCACTGCATTTTGATATTGAGCTACAAATCATTGCAGCTTCAATACAGGGATTGGGAAATGTCACTCAAATCACTTAAAAGGGTTATTTTTGTCAATAAATGGATCTGTGAGCCTAAATAGTATGAAGTTTAAAGCACTGAAACAAAACGAAATGTTTTGCATGCCTTTCTGTAATGAGCATTTGTTATAGGACATTTGCTTAGTTGTATAGATTTTATTTAGCAATAAGCAGATGCTTAGTAGAATAAGAAAGAGGAAGCATTTGCAGTGCAACTCATGGTGGTCCTCAGTACTGCCCCCAAGTGGTGCTAATTATACATGAAGAATCTAGTACAATAGAAGTGACAATGAGATTTGGCACTCAGTCTAGTTACAGATCTCATTGTCTTTATGCATTAGCAGTGATACTGTGAATAATTTGGAACTGACCATTTGTAGTTTTAAGGTTTGGAAACATGTCTTGTTTTAAGAGGCTAAGCACAACATGTAGATAAACATAGTAACTGCACAGTAACTCTGTACATGGCACAAACATCAACCAGCTCATTAACATGAACAACATAAATGATTAAGGTTATATTACTCCTCTATGCAAAGAAAGATAAGAATTTCAATGAGTTTTATGTGTTTTGGTAGGATAGGATCGTATTATCTAGGGACCAGCCATGGCAAATCTGACTGGTAGCACCGCACTATCTAGGGACCAGCCGCAACAAATCCAGATAGTGGGATCGTATTTTTGCAAGGGTTAAGTTAATGAGCCAAATTGTGGGACTTGATCTTGGCTCCCTATTCGCCAGCTTATTAATGTCTTTTTTCACTTCCACATTAAAGGGTGTGGCAGTTACTGGCTGGTACCTGAAGTGGGACACTGTTAACAGTCATGCAGTTTGAAATGAAAATGGATAGTGAGAATACAGACACTTTCTCCTGATCGCTAAAATGAAGTGGCAAATGATACCCGACTCTATCCAGGACTGACAACCTAATTTCCATTCCACTTCAAGTAGGGGGGCACTTGTGGTGACCAATCAAATTATGGTGGCCCCTACAGACATCCCACTGAATAGTGTTGCCTTGTAGAGTATCTTTAGTTTGCTAAACAAAACAAAACAAAGGCTGATACCTTGAATTTTCTGGTAAATTTAAATGTACAACAGTGGGAACAGTTTAAGCCGCAGCACCACTCAGCGTCCTCTGGACTGGACGACTCTCTGCAGTGCTAGCGTTAGTCATGTTAGCTAGCGGATGACATTTCAAATGACGTGCAGAACGCCGGTACTGTTACTGTACTTTAACACCGGCTTGCAGGTTGTGCAGGTCACCGTGCTGTTTGTGTGTCTGTTTGTGAATTATCTCCACACATGCGATGTGTGTCTGTCTCCTACTGCCTCTGCTGCCATGTCTCTCGTCTTGTTGTGGTCTTGTGTTTAGATTAGTGATGTGTCATGCACAAAAGCATCGGCTTTGTAGTGAATCAGAAGAGCCGACTCCCATCGAGTGAGAGCCGGCTCCCCACTATTTTTCCTTTCGTTGCTCAGCTCTCACTCTCAGTGGCTCAGCTCTGCTCACGGCAGAATTTTGTATTGATTGGCAGCATGGCGGCCTTGTGGCCAATCACATGTGAGGATATAGGATCATATACCATAGTGTGAAAACAGAAAGGGCGACAGACGCGACAGTAAGGTGGAGCGCCTGTCTGTCCCCTCAGTCAGTGAGTGAGACAGAAGACAGCAGTGAGGAGGAGAGTGCGAGTGCGTCGCAAAAACACGTAAGTATGACTGTTCTGTGGATTTGTTTGTAGTGTTAAATTAAAATTAAAAGCTTGATTAAAATATTAAGCAAAAGTAAAAATGCCTGCTTTTGTAACAGAACAAATACGCAAAATTAGGCAAGTATAAGGCCTCTCATAAAAACACTAAATGTAAATGGGATAATCAACACACAAAGCATTCATATTTGCCAAGTTAGGCTAAAATATGAGGCTACAGATGATAAGAAACTAAGAGCCTTTGGGAGCCGAAAGAACCGGCTCTTCTGAAAAGAGCCGAACTTCCCATCACTAGTTTAGATTCCGCTCGTGCCAATGGTACCGCCCCTTTCATGAAGGGACAATAATAATTGGTTAAGCCACGGAACGCGTGTCAGCGTCAGCCAGTCAGAACCAGAGATTACATTGTGTACACAAGCACGTGCACAGAGAGAGGAAAAAAAACATGACTAGTCACTTCTCTCAGAGGGCGTCGACTTGTACCTCTGAGGTCGACCTTTCTGTTAATGCACCCCCCCTACCCCCCAATACACACACACACTCTCTTTCTTCTACCTGGACTTCAAGAGTTTGGAGTCTTCATAAGGAAGACTAGCCAGGGTCCATGTGCTGTTTGTGAATAGAACAGTTTGTGTGAATAGAACAGTGAGTAGGTATGGATTGCAAGATGTGAAATATCAGACAGACAAGGTGTTGAAATGTTTGGCCTGCTGAGAACAGTGCTCCCCACTTAGCAAGCTCAGCCTCTCTGTCAGCAGCTCACCAAGTGGGAGCTGGATTAGAGCCAGTCCAGCCTCGAAAAGCACCAGCAAAACCTGAGTCACCCCCGAGAAATACAGCTACATTTATTTATGCAGGTGCGCAATTATCTACAAGGAAATTGCAAATATACATACTTCCCTGTAAAGAAGATATTTAGAATCAATACTAAGTTTCCACACACATCCTCGAAAATCTAACCTTTTCAGTCGATAATGATTAGCATTACATGTTTAGCGCAACAGAATGATCTTTTTATTGCAGCTATAATCATATTCACCATTGTAAATTATTTCCAAACTGGTCAGTGTAAGAAACTGACCAGTTTGGACATAAGTTTTAAAATACCTTGAAGGCATTTTCATTAAAACAGTTTGGGGAAAGAAGGATTAATAGAATGTGATCAATTAAATAATAGTATTTATTAATATTTATAAAGCAATTAATTTAGTATTAATAATAATAGATATTCTAAGGCGTGTTTCTTGTTGTTCAATTTGACTTCATTATAATTGGCTTTATATTTTAAAACTTTTTGGTGTACTTTCCTAAATAATCTTAAATAAAAATAATAATATAATTTTCATAGTAACTATGTATTTACTTATTCGTAGAGTACTTTAACACTCCAGTACCATTCTTAGGCTTGGAATCAGCAGCACGGGCACCTCCGTAGTCAACCAACCAGAAGCCATGGGTGACTGCGGAGGTGTGCATGCTGCTGAGAAGCCGTGACTCTGCCTTCAGGTCAGGCTATAAAGCTGCCCAGAGAACAGCAAGGGCCAACTTGTCCCAGGCCATCAGAGCAGCAAAGCCTGCTCATGCTCGGAAAATCCACAGCCACATCCATGACACTGGCGACACACAGCTCATGTGGCAGGGCATCCGGGCCATCACCAACTAGAGGACATCTTCACCTGACTGTGCTGGGTAGGCCTCTCTTCCAGATCCACTGAATTACTTTTATGCATGTTTTGAGACACAGAACAATATGGCGGCAATGAAGACCACCTTACCCCCCAATGACCAGGTACGCTATCTAACCAGGGCTGATGTGAGGACTTTGTTTAGAGTCAACCTATGGAAGGCCACTGCACCAGACAATATTCCTGGACGTGTGCTCAGATAATACACAGACCATCTGGCAAATGTTCTCACAGACATCTATGATATCTCTCTGAGCACCACAGTCATTTAAATGTGCTTCAAAGCCACCATCATCCAAATAAGTCATCAGTGTCATGCCTCAGTGACTACCGTCCTGTCACACTCCTTCCAAATCACACCGAAGTGCTTCCAGAGGCTCGTCAAGAGGCACATAAAATCACAGCTGTCCTCCACACCATTGCATATCGTCCAAACTTTTCAACAAACGACGCCATCACTACCACCCTTTACCTGGCCCTCACCCATCTGGACAAAAGGACACTTTTGTTAGGATGCTGTTCATTCAACCCCATCATTCCTCAGAATCTGATAGGAAAGCAAAGCCTGAACATGTTCCTTCACAACTGGATCCTGGACTTCCTGACAGGGCGACCTCAATCAGTCTTGATCAAAAGCAACATCTCCAAGTACCACCGCTCTGAGCACAGGGACCCCCAAAGGCTTTGTGCTCAGCCCCCTGCTTTTCTCACCGGTGACGCATGAGTGTACAGCAATGCAAAGTTCTAACCACATCCTCAGGTTTGCTGATGACACAACCATGGTGCGTTTGATCAGTGCCAATAACCTGTCCCTGAATGTAGACAAAACAAAGGAGATGGTTGTTGAATTCAGGAGGGCACTATATGATAACTCTCCACTGAACATCAATAGATCCTCGTTCAGAGCATCAAGTTCCTTGGCGTTCACATCACAGAGAACCTCACATGGACCCATTGCCAAGAAGGCCCTGCATCTTCTATACTTAGACTGAGGAGAGCACACCCAACATTCTACAGGAGGACTAGAGAGAATTCTCTGTAGTTGCATCCTGCATGGTATGGAAATTGTGCCGCATCAGATCGCAAGACCTCTACAGAGAATCGTAAGGACTGCTGAGAAGATCATCAGGGTCTCTCTCTGCTCTGTTGCAGACTTTTGCACCACACACTGCATCCGCGAAGCCACCAGCATTGTGAATGACCCCACACACCTCTCCCACACTCTCTTTTCCCTCCTTCCATCTGGCAGAAAGTTTCACGCATCTGGGCCTTCCCTACCAGGAGGAGGAACAGTTCCTTCCCCTAGGCAATCCGACTCATAAATCAAAACTGAAAAACAAACTGTACATCACACACACATACACTCTGAACTGAACTACTTTTCTCCCAGTCACACTGCATGCACACAGTAAATTGTTCTGCTAAAAAAGAAAACCTTACCCCCAACTACCCTATATTTATTGATGTACGATATATATTTTTCTAATCCTGTTGCTGCTACTTGCTTTTTGTACAATTATTTATTTCTAGCTACCTCAATATTTGTATTCCTTTGCATTTTTGCACACTTAACAACTCCTAGAATATAGTATGTCATAATACTGTATTCACTCACACTAGTAGTGATGCTGTCGACTGCACTATATTCTGTAAATTATTGTACTGTTGCTCTTGTGTCTTTTAGACAATAAAAACATTTAGTCTTTGTTAGAGCTTTTCAATGAATACCAACCATAAAGTTGCACAGGACTCACACCTATTGAATTCTATTAATATATTTGTCTAAAACTAAATTGGTTTCATATTACGCCCAAAAGTGACTCAACACCTTTGACTGGTTGTGTATATAGTGGGTGTCTGCAGTATACACTACAAGTCAAAAGTTTGGACACACCTTCTCATTCAACAATTTCCTTTGTTTTTATCATTGGTTACATTGAAGATTAATATTGAAAACATCACCTATTGCTCTCATGATAGCTTTGCACACTCTTGGCATTTTTTCAGTCCGATTCATGAGGAATTGAGCTGGAATGGTATTTAATTAACAGGTGTTGTTCATCAAGAGTTCATTAGTGGAATTTCTTGCCTTCTTAATGTGTTTGGGATCATCAGTTGTGGTGGTTGGGTTGGTACACAGTTAGTGATCCTATTCCACTACGGTTCTACTCCACATTATGGCAAGTGCCACTTAACTAAGTAAAATGAAGCAACAGTCCATCATCACCTTATTACAAAACACATTCTGGTTTGTTTAACTTTTATTTTGTTTACTTCATAATTCCATGTGTTCCTTCATCATTTTGTTTGTTTTCAATATTAATCTACAATGTAGAAAATAAGAAAAAACATCGAATGAGAAGGTGTGTCCAAACTTTTGATTGGTAGTGTATATCCGCTCTGGAACTAGCCAAAAGGAGTTCCTGAGAAAACTGAGCCAAAGATATAATCCCTGCCGCTTGGAAAGAATGTCAAGTGCACCCTGAACACTGAAGCTTTAATGCAGTGAACAGGGTGGTGGAAGCTAACTTAGACTCATCCCTTAAGGGTGAATTCTCACGCTTCATTTGAAATGCAGCACTGATTAACAAAAGCCGGTTTCATGTCTTCATAAGCACTGCTGATTGTGTCCTCTCCCCGGAAGTGTCTTCTGGCGGACACTAATAAGTTGCCCTCCCTGTGGGACCCCTAGGCTCAGAATGAGACTCGTTTGCGGGTGAGAGAGCAGCGCCCCCCTGGAGCACTCTGGGAGTTGAGTTTGTGCTCATTCTCAGCCCAGCCCCATGAGCCCAGCTTCATTAGGAGAAAAATGACGCTCCAGTCCAGTCACACAAGGCCCCTCTGAGGATGGGGGAAGACATTTAAATACCAGTTTCATCACTCGACTAATGTGTTCAGTGACTGAGCCAACTCCATTACAGTAGATATTAGGGCTGAACGAACATCACATTGTGGTGTTTTGTTTTACAGGGACATTATAAAACATTTCTCATATTAGTCATTCCCAAATAGTAATTTTTACCAAAGGAAAATGTGTGTTTCCTAGGATAATTCTAGATAGGGTACATAACAGCAATGATATATATTGTAGCGAGCGGCACTGCGGGACTGGCTCCCATGAGCCTTTATGGGGCAGTGGAGTGGCCAGTCGGCCGGTTTTGTGTGTTTTTGGGGACATTAAAGGGGGTAGAATTGTGTTATGTGTGTTAATGTGTTGTTCTGTTTTATATTGTGTGTTTATTATGTGTTGTTTTGTCTAGTTAAGCCTTTCTCGTCCGTCACCACCCTCCTGAGTGTTATCTGCCAAAGAGTAGTGAGGGACGAGAAAGCTGAGAAGTTGGTGGAGTTGGGTGCTGTACTGGGGTTATGCCAGTTGGGGGCACAGTAAACCTTGCTAAGTCTGTATTTGAAGGCTATGAAACTGAAAAATAAAAGACCCCTGCTTGAAAATCAGCCTGTGTCATTTTTGGCTGAAATATATATATTCTTTATTTTATTGTTTGTTGGATCAGTTTAATATTTAAATTCGTCCAAACACCCAAAGAACACCTGTGATTGATCAGGATGCTCACACCACTTAGTAAAACATTTTGCGGTTACACTACTCAGCCATTCAAATATATACAGTAAACCCCCACTTTAACATGGATCAGCAGTCGTGGTTTAAGTCCATTGCGGATTTTGTCCTAGAGCCAAACTAATAATTGTTTGCTGAAACCCCTGCACTAACGCGGAAACTGCAGATATCCTCCACATTTTTTTTGCTTTTGTGATGTCCGGGCCTCGTTCGCCACGCCCCCTCGTACTCGTGCTGGGTTGCTAAGCACCGCACCCACACATGAACTACCCAGCATGAGGACGAGGGGCGTGGCGGATGAGGCCCGGACGTCACCAAAAAAAAATGCAGAGGATATCTGAAGTGGCTGCTGCCCTTTGACACAACTGCAGTCCAGACTTTCCCCCGTGGAATGTCTCGAGTGTTCTCATATTTTTCGTTTTGTTCTTCTTAAGGCCCTGTATTTTTATTACTGTAAATTAAATGAATGTATTACTGTATTTACCTGCTTATACCAAAGAAAATGACAGAGCATACGACAGTGCATGAATTACAGTACAGTCTATACAGGGGTAATATCGGTATTTACATTCCAGCACTGTGGGGGTTTACTGTATTACGAAGGCCAATGGCATGTTAATGAATAGAGATGATATATTGTTCAACCCTGCATATGAATTCAGTGCTAGATTTCATTTGGATACAGTGCACAAGCATGCAGTGCATTATGTGTTTTTCTACACCATCAAACCATTAGCATCCAGACTGAGGTTTTGTCTTTATGCAAGGAGCAGTCCTTAGGGGATTAATAACAGCATTTCTATGAGGCCTCCAGTGCTGGAGGTAAAAAGGCATGGCACCGGGGGCAGACGAATCGATGGAGTTTTGATTCTCAAGCCTACAAAACAGGGAACTGATCACTGGCAGACAGCAGCCTCACACACACTTCAGCCATTTTGTCGAGCAATGCCGAGTCAATAATGCAATCTAGCCTATGCCCATTCCCAGCGCTCTCTCTAATGCACATTTATCGACAGCCGCTGGAGAAAGAGCTTTAGTAACAGACGGAGGTTTACTTGAGCCCAGTAGGTTGTCCAGGTTTATACCTGTCTACAATGGCAGGCTGCATACCTCAATTTCCTCTCCTTGTACACAAGCAGCTAATGCTGAAACCATATGTTTGGGTGCTTTTCGCTTGCATTTATTTTGTACCGTCGATTAAGCCTTAAAATGTTTGGCCTTCATGTATTGTGTGTGTTGTTCCAGAGGTTCTTCTCTAAAACGGCTTATGATATAAACAGGTGTAATGGTAATGTGGCAGTGCAGAGTTTCGTTAAGGGATTTGTCTTTTGTCTTCTTATCTGGTTCTTCTCTTTTTGTCTTCCTGCCTGCCTTTCAACTGAAGTCATTAAAAGTTTTCTTTGGAAATAATGTTTTGACCTTGGCATTCATACTTCCATTGGAAGGGTACAAAAGGCTTCTGAAAGGCAGCACATACCCAGATGAACCCAAAGACACTAGTCAAAAGCCTATTTTGTGTGTTTTGTAAGTGTTGTGTGTTGTGTACTGTCAGAGACTAAGAGCATGTGTGGGTGCTCAAGTGCCCAGTGGTGTCTGCTGGTCTGTTTGTAAGTAAACTGGAAAAATCTTCATTTTAAAGCGTGTTAACCCTCTAGACCCTCCTGCTGGCTGCGGTTGGATGGCCATGGACAGGCAAAAATTAGTGAAGCGAATCCTGACTGTTAATAGAATAACTATAGCTAACAACAACATCTCAGTCACAAAACATATTTACATAGATATTTTGTATTTATTTTTTTTTTACATGTATTTCAGTTTTAAATGTATAACAAATTGTTTTAGACGTTCATACATTCAGACCTTCCAAAGATGCTTGGAGACTGTACAGATGTGTTGTAAAGTTATGTATACCTCGATAGAGAACTTTTCCTAAATCTTTTCAAATCTTGGTTAATATTGTGTTTTCATAGAAATCATGCTACTTTCTTCTTGTATTTTATCATAGCTCATTTTACAAAACCATTTCACAACACTCACATCTTTATCCCTCAACATTAAAAAGATCTCTGCAACTCAAAGCAGTAAAGGATCTGTGGACAGACTGGGGATGGCCAAAGTAGGAGCATTATTGTGCCATATTCTCATAAGATAGACATTGGGTGAGTTCCATTACCAGTACTATGTAGGCATTGTTTATCCATTTTTTATGCATATATTTTGCCTTTTGAACGCGTCGGCTCAGTCAACAAGTTAAACCCAAAACATGTAAAAGGAGCATGTTTATTATGACTCGCTCATTCAAAAAACAGTCTGGGCTGAAACACTTGAATGTGAAAGGGCTGGGTAAGTTGCTGTAGGGTGAATTGATGGACTGACATAAATGCATTGATCTTCATAACATCATTGAAACCATGAACTCAGAACGGGATGTCTTTGCAGCTTAATTTCCATGTACAGCTCCGGAAAAAATACGAGAGCTCTACAATTTATTTTGAAATCAGCATCTCTACGAGTATCACAACCATTCCATGCCAGTGTCTGTTAAATTCCTGCACGAGCACCTCATTCGGCTTTAAGAGGTACTGATTAGTGATCACCTGAATCACATCTTATTTAATGAGGAAAAGTATAAAAACACTGCTGTAATCAACACTCTCCTCTCGCAATGTGACCAGTTGAATGGTAAAACACTACTAGAAGTTCCTCAAAAGTAATTATTGCCACTTTGTTTGAGTGAACAGTTTGGCTTTCTTTGAATTATTCAAGTTCTGTAAACGCTGCACCATTTCTCTTATTTAGACGTTTTGTCATTTCCTTTAAAATCATGCTTTAAAGAACAATATTTTTATTTGGAAATTAGGAGACCTTTTGTCAGCAGTTCTTAAAAAAAGAAAGCAAAGCTGTTCAGTTCAATACTTGCACCTAAAAGATAAAAGATAAAACCTGAGAAACTGAACTTTTTTGCCGTGGTCTCTTAGTTTTTTTTCTGGAGCTGTATTTACTGATGTCTGAATGGCGTGTTTTGAAACAAATGATATTTACATACTTTATCAAACGGTTTTCTTTCAAAAAACGGCAATGATATTTGCCCATGTGTGTTGGGAAAATCGCAAAATTCAGTTTTCTCCATTGAGTTGCCCAACCAGTGTGCACCAAACAAGGCCAACAAATCCAGCCTCAAACACTGCACTTTAGATCTCTTCTACTTTATATAGAAATATCTGACAGCCTCTCAAATGTCTATCTACCCATAGAGGCTCTCTAGTGCACAGGGCTGGAGAGGAGAGCAAGATTTAGAGTTAGAGAGGAGAGAGAAGGATAGAAAACGACAGAGAAAGAGAGGAAAACCATGTAGCCAGCGAAGTTTATACACATGGTGTAGATGTTTGATACCTGTAGCAATTAGCCCCAGTGAGTGTGCCTGTATGGGTGAATGGCTGGCCCTGTGCAGTGTTTGATACCGTAAATGGAGTTAATAATACTTCATGCTGCTCGGCGGCCAGCGTAGGTGGATGGGTTTTCTCTTGCATGCTCTTCGAGCTCCAATACTTTCATTTCACATTAACTTTATGCAATTACATGGCTATCATCGCACCAGAGCATGGACCCAGGGCGGAGGAAGAGGATGCGAAGCATACCGAAGACACTTCACTCGCTTTCCTCCGTCTGCTTTCGTTCAGGTTAAGAAGTTTAAAGGCAAATCTAAGGCTGCAGGCTTTTACCTTTGCTGAACCCAGAGAACACCCCCCCCTTTCCATTCACCTCCAGACCTGTAAGCTTAGTGTCATTTTAGAATTACTAATACATGCTTTTCAAAGTGCTCAATGCCTAATTTATAAGCTCTCCAGGATCTCTCAGTTTTGCGCCAAGGAAAAAAAAGGCTCGTCAGTTTTGCAGCTTAGACGAAAAGTAGACTGACTCATTAATGTCTGGATAGCTCCTTCTCTGGCCCTTGTCATGGTTACTTTACTTTGGCTTACTTTTTTAGTTAAGGTTCACTGAGATAATGCACAAACATTATCCAAGTGTATAAAACTATAAATTTGCAGTTTAGTCAAAATTGGCTTTAACTGTAGTCCTTTGACAGGCACAGAGATATCAGTATTGTTGAAGCAAATACTTAAAAATGATATTATAAATATTAAACCAAGATTTTAAACCAAGTGTTAAAATAGCTGTTAGCTGACATGAGAGAACTGGTAGTTTGGTCTCCCAAAGCAGGTTCAGTGAAGTGAACAGTCCGATAATCTGTCTTAAAGGAAGCACATACTAGCCTTCACACCGCCAGTGTTGGTAGCATTTTGTGACCAATTTAGTGACAGACAGTTACTAAATTGGGGAGAAATATGGCAAATAAAAAGGTTAGAAAGTTTTTCCTTCCCTAAGGTTGCCATTTCAGAGACTAGAGGATTTGTTGAAATAACTTTAGTTTATTAGGATTAATGTATTATTTCAGTATTACAATTGGTTTACTTTCTCAATTGTTAATAAATATCACAGTTAAATTAGAAAAATATAAGCAAGTGTTTAGTGTAATGTAGTGGTCTATATTGTTGCCCTCCACGCAGTACATGTCACGGTAGGTACTGGAGAGGGAAAGGGGAGGACACCACAGAGGTCAATGTAATATGAATTTAATGAAAAATAAAGAAACACAAAACACACTATACACACCAAGAACAGAAAAC
>JBBPCX010000035.1:6834161-6861137 GCA_037974365.1 Hydrocynus forskahlii
TATGGGGACGAAGGGAAAACTAATATTCAGGAGACGGGGAACGGGTTCTACGTGATGGGGACGAGGTGGCCGTCACAGTACACTGGGATTTGATCCCCCACCTAGGCAAACACACCACACCACACAACACCTTTTGGGCAAAACACCAGCTGATATGTAACATGATTAAATTGTGAGGTGCTTTGTATTAGATAAATGTATCTGGCAAATACTTAAGTGAAAATTAAATGAGTCACTATTCTATAGTTATCAGCTATACTATATCTGAATCAGCTTGGTGTGATGCTTTCCTTGGTGTTCGTCCAATGCGTGACAGTGATAGTTTGTGAATGATTTTTGAGTGACAGCGATAGATTGTGAATGTGTGTGAACTTGGTGCAACAGACATACCAGTCAGTAACTGAGGTGCTATTACCCTCAGATTTGTCACACCTCAGTCCCAGTGCTGTAAAATGCTAAGACTTATTAGGCAAGCTTCTTCTTGATGTCCTGCAGCCTTGCCTTTTCTTAATACAGTCTCAAGGTAGATATGGAAGATTAGAAGATGCAGCGATATGGTAATTGTGTTCATTAGACTCCCCATGACCCAATTTGTCTGTTCAACATGCAACTCTATTTATCAGGCAGAATCATCTGGAGTGGCAATGCATATGCATCATTTTGTAGGTCTGTATTCATGAGCTCTTGATTATGAAGTGCTTAGAGTGTGTTCTGAGGGCACAAAACCACAAGTGTGTAAAATGTGCACATAAAAAGTGTTATGAGTCATACATATTGTTGCTGTCATTGGAAAATCTCATACCTCTTACATTTAACTTCTTAGGAGTATGTAAAAACTTTTCCAAAGTTAAGATTTTTTTTTTTATTATTATTGTTTAGTTTATTGTGAAATGTTCAGAATGTAAAGGGCACTGTCATTTTCAAATTGTAAAAAAAAAGTTATGAGGTATACATATGATGCATATGATTTGTGCCTGTTGCATAGAAACATCAACACAAATTCCTTGGAAAATGACCTGCTGTGTTCACACATGAACTCAGTCAGTTATTACGTGGACTTTATACAAGGTGGTGGAAGGGCAAAGTTCAATTTATGTCCGGTCAGAATGATTTGGGCATTTGCATTCTCACATTCTCACATTGCATTCTCCTTTTAGTGATATCTAGAAAAGTTCCAGTGCATGTGAAAGGGGCTTTATATGGTTATGAGAACTTGGCAAGATTACTCAACTTATTTCAGCAACTTTAATATTTTAGAGAAATACTTTATTCTATAATTTTTTAATTAAATAAGTAAATTTGCATTAAACAAACAAATTATCTTTCAACAGAAAAGGACATGTTCTCTAAAAACAAGCATCTATTAACTAATAATACTGTAATCAAATAATCACATCATGAGAAATATTAGATTTACAAATTAGATTTAAGGTATTTTTACCAGCCAAGGTACCAATGTTTTTTTGTCACTTTTTATGGGTGGAGATCGTGTAATTGACTGTCAAGAAGTGGTTCGAGCCACAATCATTAGATCCGTTATTAAAATCTCTTCTCTTTTAGAGCACTTTTCTGTCTCACTACTCACTGTTCTAGCTAGTAAATGCCAATCTGTACTACCAGACTGTTTCTCATCTCCTCTTCTTCCCTCTCTGCATGAGATAATGACTGAGTGCAGTGTGACAGTGCGGCTAATCCATGTTTAATCATCTCTCAAACGATCTGCCCTCGACCACAGCACCCACACAAGACTCTGCATGGCCCTGCAAACTCCATTTTAAACTCCAGCCGAGTTAACTCAGCGAGGAGAGGCTCCCTGGCCTTGAGGTTTTTGGAACAGACTTTAAGATCATCGCAGGCATCTCCTAAGACCTTTTATCCCAGGCAGAAATGATGCACATTTAAAGTTTAAGTTGCTGTTTGCCCTCATTTTAAGTGTGTGACTGGAGAGAAATGGTTAATATTTCCTGACCTGAGCTGAAATTTGATGCTATGTAGATTGCCGAATAACCTAATTAGATTCAGTTAGCTCTTTGATAACAGTGGCTCTAGTAATTGATCTGAGTGGGCGTGGTATATCTGCATTGACTATTTTTAACATTATAATTTTGAACATTTTAGTTTTGCCACAATTTAGTGGTGTTACAGAAACCTTATGGAGTTTGGTCCAGGATCCAAAAGAGGATCCAAAAGTTTTCATTACAATAGCTGGACGAAGGCAAGCATAATTTACCGAGAAACCTATGAGGAGTCGAAGTGCCAGGTTGGTCCATATTTTGGACCTGTCTCTTATAGACGATTATAGCATTGGTCTCCAGCCAGAGATGAGAGACGCCCTCTAAAAACATGTGCGAATCCCAAAAAGCCATCTGGAGCAGCACGTCTGAGATTCAATGTGAAGGAGGGAGTTGATCTGAAACTAAACAATAAATTTCTGCAGATTGATTTATGAAAGTGGGTGTCCTGGAGGTGTTTATTCTATCAGAGCTAATAAACAGTGTTGGAAGTCTATCCACTCAGCTCATTACAGCAGGACAGTCGATGAGCTGAATTTAGGCTCTTGTCTGAAGAGATGGCGAGCATCCTTAAGACATGCCGAATTTAGCTAATTAGTACTTGCATGCAACGTCTCTTGTTGCTGCGTTATTTGCTTGCAGGGAAGTTTCATAAAGAAAAAACAATAACATACGGCTGACAGGATCTGTCTTCCAGCTTTCGCTGCTAATGCACATATATATACATAAACATATACATATATACAGCCTATAAAGTTACCACTGTGTCATTACCGTAGAGATGATACATTCTTCATGTTGAGGTTACATGTTATGCAGTTACTGAGCGTTTTTGACATTTTTTTTTTTGTATAGTGTCGTTAGAAACCAGGAGGGAATGCTTGTTATCTTGCACGAAATGTTTTAACACAGATTCTTTTACAAAGTATCCATGACTCTGCTCCAAACTATCATTTGTGGTCAATGTTGCTGTAAGGCTTGGCATGCTTGGGGCCATGAATTGCAACAAGACAAGCCACAGAATTGTGTTTTAGGGAAGGGATTCACATGCTTTCCTTGTGGACCAACATAAACAAGCACTCAGGCCATGTCTGCTTTGGACCGCCTGGTCAAGAGTTTTTGCCCTGGTTCTCAGCCCTGCTGAGTCTCTGCTGGTTGGCTCTAGTCTATAGGTTTTGGGGCAGTATGAGTCAACAGTTATTGACCCAGTACAATCTCATAATGTATACAGTTAGATCCCACTAACAGCCAATGGAAAACCAGAGCCTGAAATTGTAAATACAGCTAAATTAAGAAAAATGCCAGTCTAACATTCACATGTGAAGAGAGAATGTCTTTCAGTTGTTTAGTGTATGTGATTCCCCAGTTTTCATTTGGCGAAAAAAAAAAAAAAATCAATTGGAAATCAAAAGGTCTTCAAAAGGGGCACTTTACCCGGATAAGTGCATTGCAGGGTAATTTTTCACTATAACGTTAAATGTAGTCATATTTTATATTTTGGATCAGTTGTGTTGGTCCTTTCTTCATGAAATGTTAACTAAATGGTAAATTCCGATATTGACATACTGTTGTAAAAACATACAAAGAGGTTTTGCTTTGACACTGATAGTGTAGTATCTAAGAGCTAACATGTGTCAGATTTATTGTTTTATTTAAAGCTCCAATTCTGGATCCTCAGAGAAGACTCCATACGCAGATGAAGGCCATGATTAGAATAATTGTAACTGGGCACTTGTGGTGTACCACAGAGTGCACATGGGGACAGTATGTGGCTGCGGATCAATCCAGGAATGCATGCTATGCTTATCTAGGCATAGGTTAAAGGGACGCTTTATAAAGACCTCAGAGCCTCGTTAGCTTTGACACAGTCTGCTAGTATGGCCTAAAAAAGAATATTATTATAAATTCTGATAATAGCATAATAACATTTATTCCACAATGCACAAACACAAAATAATCTGTAACAGCCAACTACACACTAGTTAGTAAACACATGCCTTGCTTGCAAATGACACAGTATAGTCAGTACTGCCAGCACCGAGAAGAGTCTACATATGAATCAGGACAGGGCTACTATCTGGGAAATTATGATTTCATGAAAGATGGTTTACCATATAAGTTGGATCGCATTCAAATAGTAAATGTTCACATTCCTGATGTCTATGCTACATCATTCAACTCCACTGAGCAGCTCTGGCCGCTACTTATTCACAGCGATGATGAGATCCAGACTGGCTCTTCGGCAGAGGACTTTTTTTATTTCAAAGTGCTTATTCAATCATTTATTGTGGATTTCAGTGGAAGGGAAGGATGAGTAGTCATTCCCTTCTGAAATGTGTTTTTTCCCCTTTAAAAACATATGGGGTTCCACCAGGAGGCCTTGAGTGCTTCAGAGGAAAGTCATTTTCTACAGCGTGCTCCTGGTTTATCTCTGTGTGAAAGCAGACAGAGCAGTCTTCCTTTCAAAGTGAAAGACATTGCGCTTGTATTTCTATTTCCTGCGCCTTGCAATAAGAAATCAATTTACTTTAAGCACTTTAGTCCCCTTCCCGATCTCATTAACCATAACAGAAACACCTTGCTGGTGAGAATCTAAAGGAAAAAAATAAAGATAAACAATGAAGTATAAAAGTCCAATATCATTATACTAATTTTGCAGGTGTCACTCTGTATAATTGAGACGTTTGAGGCTCGTCTCCTCTGAGATGCAGCTGATGGCATTTGTCATGCCGGTGGAGAGGTACAATAATTACTGTCTGTGTTTGGCGGTTAGAAAACAGGGGAGTGACAAAATTACATACTCTTAAGAAAGTGACGATCCACACTGTTTGTATCTTTGAAAAGAATCAGAGTACACATATTTGGCGAGAACACGGACACACAGACTGTGTACATACTGGTGTTTAGAAGAAGGATTTACATCACTTGGAGAACTCAGAGGAGTAGTTATTGTGATATGTAAATTCCTCTTTTAATGAATGTGAATGTGTGAATAGGCGATGTGTGTGGTCATATGATGTGGGGTCTTGGTAGCTCAGCGGTGGTAGCTCACTGGGTAGGATACTTGCCGCTGTTCGAATCCTACCTTCAGCATACCACCACTGAGTTCCTGAGCAAGACCCTTAACCCCAAGTTGCTCCAGGGAGACTGTCCCCTGTAGTTAGGGAATGGAAGTCGCTTTGGACAAAAGCATCTGCTAAATGCCGTAAATGTAAATGATGTGCTGTAATAGCATGTAATTACACAGAATCTGTTCAACACTCTTGCATTCATTGTTCTTTCTAGATCATGAATTTTATCATCATTTAATTACTCACATCTGAGGGATCTCTGGCACTGTACTCCAAACCACTCTTTAAATGATGTATACGTGGTCAGGAAGGCACATCTGGACCTTTTCTGGCAGGGGCCCCTCAAAAGTGTGGTTAGTATGTGAGTGTGTGTTCTGTGGTTTTCTAGTTCAAATGTAAATATGAGTCTTGTGAGACATGTAGCAGAAATATAAACACTGATCATCCATTATATTAAAACCAGGAGAACTGAATTGACATGAATGATCTCATTACTTTGGCAACTGTCAAGAAGTGGGATTACTGGACAGCAAGTGAGCAGTCTGTTCGTGAAGTTGATGTGTTGGAAAGAGGAAAAACAGGCAAGCATAAGGATCTGAGAGACGTTGACAAGGGCCAAATTGTGATGGCTTGACATAGTGCAAGGTGTGCGAAAACATTGTGACACTGCTGTTTCACTGATGAATGCTGTCTATTCCATATACATTCACACTGCGTATCCAGCCACTGTATTAAAATTTACTGTCCATTTGTCATACGTGAACACACCACAGCACACAGAGAGAACAGCATGAAATTCTTCTCTGTATTTAACCTATTCACTGGCAGTCCTGGGATTCAAACCCACGATCTTCTGATTGCAGGCGCAACCAACACGCCCCCAGCTGCCCCGGTGTTCAAGTATCACGTGCACTGATCGGCCATAACATTAAAACCAATTGCTTAATATTGTGTAGGTCCCCTTCATAACACAAAAACAGCTTTGACCCTTTGAGACTCCACAAATCCTCTGAAGGATTTGCATCAGTGAGTGTTTGGCAACAATGTCCCTTTCTTCACCCGTTATCCTTCCTTGGGCCACTTTTGGTAGGTACTGACACCAGTACACAATTTGACCCTTATTAGAGTACACAGAGACATTTGTTTGCTCCATTTTTCCTGCTTTCAGCACAACTTCAAGAACTAACTGTTCCATGTGCTGCCAAATATATTCCACCCCTTTTAGGTGTGCCATTGTAGTGGGATAATTAATGTTATTAACTTAACCAAATAGTAAAAGTACATTGAAAGAAACATGCTTGTTACTCCAGTTTATGCATTACTAACAGTGGCTGGTGTTTACAAACCATTGGATTCTACATAAGAGCAACCAGTGTTGTTTCCCCCAAAAAACTGCTACATTACTACATTACTAACAAGTCATGCGATCATGATGTGATATGTCAGGAGCTATTTGCACAGTAATCTGCCTCATGCTCTCATGATTTATATACATAAATAACAGTTACATTATGCACAATATACATTTACATGACCGTGTCAAATGACCATTCCCAGAAAATGTAATGACAGTTGACATCGTATTTGATGTTGCATGCTAATCAGCCATTACAAAATCAGCTATTATAGTATGTGTTACCTGACACTGTTACTCGACATAACCTGCCATGACAAATCATGACAACGTATGACATCGGCCATGACATGTTTAAGGCTTTGTTATGTCAGTGTTATGCAACAGAGTTCACGTCAACGTATCATCACTCCTTTTATCTTTTTTTTCCCTATGCTCGCATGTAGACCTGAGCTAGACAAATGCTATTCCTCCCCATTCAAAGCTCCGATCAGTGGCTTCAGTTTAATCGCCCCATTTGTATGTGCGGTTCAAGCCCACGGAGTGATCGTTTACAAACGGCAAATTCCCTCTCTTGGGGAAATCTATGAATTCAAATATGACTCCTGCATCGACAGTCACTTTGGTTTTTGAAAGGCTTAAGCAGGATTGCCCAGATAAACCACTCACGCTCTCATTCAATTTCACGCCTAGATGGCTGACATATGAGCAGAGTGGGCTACTGAAATCTCCCCTCAGTGTGAGCAGCGCACGCTGCTGTCACCTCTGTCGCTGACGCTCACGGAAAGGTTACGGCAAGCCATCCCCAGGCCGAGGCGCCTGCACATCCCCTCCTGCTAAATTAAATCCCGGCCTTGATGCTTCCTCTCGCCGAGGCACTAGTCCAGAATTAGGTGCCATAAATAGCTGTCTTCCTGTGGCCTCATGGCAGGAGCTGCATATTTTTGTTCCGGTCATGTTCGGAAACCATTAGCGGGTAAGCTAAAACTTGCACACATGTGTGCTTTTTTGTAACTGAACTCTGTTCACAATGGTAGCGTACATGATTCTTCTGCTTATTATGGCACTTTTGTATTAGACTTATTGGACAGGCTACAATGCCCTCCAAATGTTAAACTTTTGATGATGAATATCAGCATATCCGAACCACCTGCAGACCATTTGCATATCAGGAATAAACATATGGATGGCCAATGTGACAATAACCGTTATTGTGAAAAATTACATCAAAATGACTTTTTTTGAGCACACTTTGGATATCATCGGTATGTAGAGGGAATCAGGTCTTTCATGTCATCTAGGTGTCCATTTAAAAACAAAGAACATCTTAATGTCTGTGGGACTTTCTGTTTACTCCTCTGTGAAGAACATCAGATTTTCTGGGTGTGATTTTGTATTTTAATGACCGCTGCTCTCACTGGCCGTCTCAGTGGAAGGGGTGGGGTAAGTGATGGGACTCTAGTGCAAAATGCAATGGCTACCATAGAGCACAGTATAGAGAGAACATACTGGTTTATTTGATTTTTTTTTCCTAAATATTTATTTACAATAAGACCATATAGAAAATCATTATCAAGCGTGTCATTACACAGAAGTGGCTAATGAAGAATTTTCAAATAGGTTCCTCTTGAAAACAGCTGTCATTGCCATTATCTTAAGATCATTTTTATGATAATAGGGATTTGCTTTTTACATTAACATCAAGCTAGCGGTGGTTAATGTGGACATTTTATAGCAGCTCTCTAGGTTAAATAACAACAACAACAACGATACTACTACTACTAATAATGTCTACTAATAATAATATATTAGTTATATAGCAAAATTACAACAACAGTTGATCAATGTGCTTTACAGTAAGGTAATAATAATAAAACTAATCACCTATTTTATAAAGGACTCCGTGACCTAAACTGAAGTTGATGCGCCCTGTCTCCTCCAGTGTAGACTTGCAGATGTGAGTGTGAGTGTATGTATGAGCGAGTGGTTAAGAGTTATTGACATCTGCTGCAAGGTGAAGACAAGATAATGACTGTCAGCTCCACCACAGCAGAGAAGAGGCTGCCAAGCTAAGCAGCTCACTCTGAGAGAGATTAATTAAGTGTAATTCCTCTAGCTCTTTAGTAGGAATATAATGCCGGTATCAGTACTTTTCAAATACACTCCTAAAAACAAAGGTTCCTCGATAGTTCTTGCCTTGAGTATATGGTTCAATCAGAAACTTTTAATTGAATTTAGAACTTTTAGTTTGTGTGGAAGTTCTTCTTGCTTGCATATCTCATTTAAACAACAATCCACCGAAACCCAGAGTAGTTCTTCCATGGCATTGCCCCAAAGCACCTTTTTTCCCCACCTTTATTTTATTATTCATTTATTCCTGCATGGCTCTGCCCTGGTCTTGCACATCGACATCAACACCAATATGAATAACATGGTTTAGAGATGTCTTGTTTAGACAGACACAAACAAATGCCACTGAGCAAAAGGAATACGCTTTAAACTTCAGCTTAATTGGGGCCTCATTGGAAAGCCGTCTAGCTCAGCAAAGTTCAGTGAGAGAGAGAGAGAGAGAGAGAGAGAGAGAGAGAAAGAGGGAGAAAGAGGGAGGGAGACAGTGCAGTGGCTAGCGGCAGATATCAGGGCCGTGCTACTTGTTGAGTGTGTCAAGGGAGTGCAGAGACCAAGCTGAGAATTTGTGATTAAAGCAAGGTAAATGAGTTCATTAGAGGCGGAATGTCCCTGGAGACATGTTGCTTTGAGTTCAAGTAAATCATTGTGGCTAATTTCCTTCCCTCAAGGGCAGGACGGAGAGAGAGACGAAGGAGAGAGTGAGAGAGAAAGAGAGAGAACTGGCTTTGTGCGAGAATGATAAATACTAGGGCCTGCTTTGAAAAGAGAAAACTTATATCCTCCCGCCACAGTTTGATATTTTATGATCTCATTTAGATTGCCGAGTCCATATTTCTTGATGTTTTCGGGTGTCGCGTTGAATCTCCACGGGCGTGGCCGCGATTAATCTGTGCTGGAATGAACTGAAAGCTTTCCGTCAGCAGTGTGGCTCGGCGCAGACTGTAGCGCACTGATAAACACGCACACACTACACAGGTACGACCTAACCTGATCCCTTCGTGCCAAAGTTGGCAGACGGGCTAAGAGCAGGCCTGGATGTCCTGTAGCTTAAATATCTGCATTAATTCTTCACTGGCATATGCAAAGCCCTTCATATAAAGACATGTTTTGATGTATGAAAGGGATGGAGGCCCTTTAGAGCGGCTGCTCCATGTGGCCCGCGGTGGGAGAGCCTGGCTACTTCCCCAGCAAATGGCTCTCCTCTGTCCTCCCCATCTGTTCCACTGGCTTCGCTCCCCACAGCCTGCACACACAGCTCTAAAGATCACACACATACACACACACACACACATGAGTGCGCATGCACACACACATACACACACAGACATTTACTAGATGTACATATTAATGGAACAAGTCATTTGTCTCTCCTGTAATTGGAGGCTCTATATATGGTTGCCTGTTTTCGTTTACAAACGATATTTTGACAAGGGATTTAATTGGAAATATAGTCAGGATATATAAGATTAAATTAAATAATGATTCCAAACAAACTCTATTATTACCCTTTTAAACATAATTTCACTTAAATAGCATAAAACAAATAGGGAAAAAGTGTAAAGAAAAGCAGAAACAAGGGAAATAAACAAAAGAAATCGAATACTTATTGAATACTATTACAAATAATAACCCTATGTAAAAGTTAGAACAATCAATTGGAATGATAGTAATTTACATGTTTTGAAATAAGTGCATGTCCTGTACAGGGAATAAACCTAAATATGGCTTTTCTTTGCACATTTTGTGTAGCACAATGTATTAGCTGACTTTAAAATATTGTAAAGCATAAAACTTAAAATGTTAAATGTTTAGACCCTATTTAGTATTTCATCCCCCCAGCCTCTAATGTGTTATTGCGCAGTAAAATGTGCAGAAGTGTGTTCTCTGTGGAGAGTGTGCAGTGATTTTCACGTAGAAAATGAGCACAACATGTCTTTTGACCAGGGGCAGCCAAACTTATTCATACAAATACATTTATCAGATGCTTTTATCCAAAGCAATTTCCATTCCCTTACTACAGGGGACAGTCTCCCTGGCGCAACTTGGGGTTAAGGTAGGATTTGAACCCATGACCTTTTGATCCAGAGGCAAGTATCCTACCCACTAGGCCAAATGATGGTTTCACTTGGTAGTGTATCATAAAGCATGGACTGAAGAGAATAGGGGCAGTCACTCAGGGTATGGTCTAACCCGGGGTTTCTCAACCACTGGGCCGCGGACCACTGAAGGCTTTTGATTGGGCCATGAATCTAAAATCGAGACAGGCCATCGGTCCGCAATTGGTTCTTTAATATCATCTAATGTGGCCAAGTGGGCCTTGGCAACATGCTGTGATAGATAGGTGGGCCTTAATGTTGAAAAGGTTCAGAACCATTGGTCTAACCTGTTGGTGAGTTGAATGCACAGACTACCTACCCTATCAGTGAATGAGAATCTGTCTGTGCAGATGAGAATGCCTGCATTTGGTGCAAGCAACTGAAATTGGATAGCACACAGTATCCAAATACATACATTTGTCAGTGTAAGCACTCTGATATAATAATTATTAGCTTTCTCTGCTGCATGCCTGCTTTTTAATAGTGATATGATTTGCCAGCCACTTTTTTTCAGGAAAATAATGTGTTCCTTTTTTGTTACTAATATCTGGCCACTTGCCACTCATACCTGCATCAAACCTGCAAGCAAATCAATGGATAACAATGTTATTGTTTTACAGATAATATTACCACATTCTACACAGCAGGTTGTGGCTTCCATTCCATTATTTGTAGGCTTACAACATCTTACCTATATTTCAGTTAGTTTATTAAAAATCAACTTCACTTGACTTATTCACCTTTACAACTCACTGATTTAATTCTGGACTACTTCTTCTGATGATACAGTATATGGACAAATGTTTTGGGATGCCGACCATTACACCAGCAGGGACTTTAAGTACATTGCATTCATATATGTAGACTTTAATATGGAGTTGGCTCCCTATTTTTGGGAATTTGTGCCCATTCATTCTGTAGAGCATTTATGAGGTCAGGTTCTGATGTTGGAGGAGAAGCTCTGGCTCGCAATCTCCATTCCAGTTCATCCCAAAGGTGTTGGATGGGGTTGAGGTCAGGACTTTGTGTGGATCAGTTAAGTTCTTCCACACCAAACTCATCCAACCATGTCTTTATGGAACTTGCTTTGTGCATTGAGACACAGTCATGCTGGAATTGAAAAGGTTCTTCCCCAAACTAGGTCCACAAAGTTGGAAGCAAGGCATTGTCTAAAATGTCTTGGTCTGCTGAAGAATTAAGACTGTCCTTCACTGGAAGTAAGGGGCCACCTGAATTCAAGAATGAAAAGGTGTGTCCCAATATTTTTGTCCATATAAGGGGTCAGAGACAGACCAATGAAAGCCTCAACAGCAACAGTTAGGAGGTCATTCAGTCTCTGATTGTTTTTTTTTTGGGGTTGTTTTTTTCCCCGTTTCCCATTCCCCGTGATTTGAGATGGTTGAAATGAGGAAGAGCTTGAGTTAAAAGATGCTGATCTCGTTTTTGTGAGCTATTTTTGATTGAAGCACTTTACTTAAGATCTGCAAGTAGGCTGTTGTGCTCTATTCAAACACTCACAGGAAGAAAGATACACAATGTGAGAATGTGCTCTTTCAGCCTGGATATGTTTTCCTTCTCTGGATCGGTGCCATCTATAATAATAACTAATGCTTGAACTTGAGTATAAGTCAACACTATGTGTGTTCATTGTTGCTGGTTTTAGTGTGGTTGGGGTATGTTTGCATATGGGGTGATTGGGGTCTGTGTCATTTTGGGTGGTGGGATGAAAATGGGATGCATGAAGCTGGGTAGGTTTTATCTCATTCCTAGTTTCAACAGAGATACATTGTTACAGGTGACAGACACAAGAACGAATAGATAACTGTTAATAGTTGTATCGGTCGCATCAGTAATCTGTTCTGCCTCTTCTATAATGCATTATTCAGCCTCTTCATTCTGCTGGAGGAGCCACTCTCACTGCTGAAACACCATGAATCACTGGCTGTTGTGTTTGAGTGGAGATTTCTGCCTCCAAGCTAAATTATGGCGACGTTGAATGCCTGGAACACAAATTCTGCGCAGGAGGCTAACTGGCTGTCCCAACAAATGCTTGAGCGATGCGACAAATTCATCATTCATTTCCTCTCCAGAGTCAAAAATAAAAATGATAGTAATACAAATAATGATAGTGCACAAAAAATTGCACTAACAGTGACAGGCACAAGAGGCTCTCAGTGTAAAATCAGGGTCTCTGGAGTGGCCCGTTTGGAGATGAAGCGTCTTGGGCTGTGTTTGTCTAATTTGCTATGATTGCTCTTACGTAACAGCTGTGGATTAATCTTTTGAACAAGGTGGGTTTGAAGTACTGCCTCTAGCAGCCCGTGGAAATGTTGTTTTGATTGCCACTAATGCGCATTGCCTTCTATGAGACACAAACCCAAATGTAATATCCTCCCAATGCAAGCCGTCTAACCATGCAGCGCCAGTAGAACAGAGAGATTAAAAAGCCTGTAATAGAAAAGTAGTTCTTTAGTCAGTGTAATTAAAAAGAACACACTTGGTCATGTGGAACTTATTTTGCCACTTGCTCGCGAAAGTTTCCCGAAGCGAAATGGATTCGCATGTTCAAAAAAGTGTAGATTTGGCTTTATTATTATTTTTTTTTTCATCTGATCCCTTATAATCTTTTAATAAAGTCAGAGATTTGCCTCCTAAGGCTGACCTTTTGTCTGTTTGTTTGCTTGTTGCATGTTGTGGCTTTTTTGTCTCTCCTTGTAATTCCTCATTTGTAATGTTTGCACACAAAAAGCCATTAAATTTCTGTTGCAAATGAATAGGTGACAGAGGGAAAGAAACCAATTATGCCACCCTGTTCTGCGATTTTGCTTTGGTGAAATGCATTTTTTGCTCCGATAACAAAACAACATCAGTCTTCCCCTTTGACATGAATGATTGTTTTGTTTTGGTTGGCAAAACAAGACATTTTGATGGATAATTTTGAAATGGTGGCAGTTAAGGAGGCATCTCTCATATTTATCAGAATTAATGCGCGTGGCAAACGGCTTGTTTAGACTCAAGCTTTCTTCCAGGAAAGTTTCATAGACGTATTGCTGTCAGAAAATTGAATTAGGCATCGGTGAATCATTCAGGGTCGTAATTACGGAACATCTACTTTTCAGGCTGGGCGAGCCCAAGGCCAGACATATTTGTTCAGATTTAAAGTGCTTTTCTTTTGCTAAATTTCACATATTGTTAAAATCGTGAACAGAAATAATTGCCCCAGTATTCAGCAAATGATTAACTCAATGGATCTTAAATTGTTATTAATTGCTATTTTTAAAGCACTTTTTTACCCCACGCAGCTCTTTGCCTGGCTTTGCTGATCATGGCCAGTGATGTTACTTAATCATGTGCATGAGAGGTCATTTGACGGGCTTATATAACTGAACTTCTGCACTGGTTACTCACATCCTGCATGACTACTAAAAGGCATCTAAACATCGGCTTGTTTATCTGCGGTAATTTTCAAATCCATATGTTAGTCGTTGTGCATTCAACAGCAGTCAGCATCCAATCATGCGTTTAAGATTCATTCCCCCTGACTCCTGAGCTGCAGGTTGTGTTTTGATGTGAAACTGCTGTTCTTAGTTCTCAAATGGCCCATGAAACAGTCTGAAATGTTGCAAAAGCTGCTTATGGTTACACAATGCTATATTATCTGTAAAGGCATTCATCCAGTCATTGGAAATATTGATCCTTTACTCTGGAATATTCAATAAGATGAACAGCTTGGGTGGGAGATTGGTGTGAATTGAACAGTGTGCTATTATAAGTGACAACTTTTCACTTAACCCCTGCTGCATAAGACTTACATGACCATGGAAGATGTTATATTCTTCCATGACAGATTATGCCCATCAATGGGTCTGTGCCATGTTCCCATTCTTGTAATTGTCATGACAAAAACTTTAATGTTTAATGTCATGTACTTAAAACAGCATGTGACTTCTTGTCTTTCATGACAGTTACCGGGAATGGTAGCACTGTTTCTCTTAATGTGTCATGACAGTTTATGACAACAACCATGGCATTATAATGGAACTGTAATTGTCAATGTTATATTAAATGGTTCTTTCGTTCACTGAACTTTCCTTCTCTCTTTTACTATCCCACTCTTCCTTAAACACCTGGTCCTGAAGCTAGAGAAAAAAATTGCCAGTAGGGATTTAGTGTAATTGCTGGTTGATATGCATTAAGCTAGAAGCAGTTGGTCCTCAAAGGATACTCTTAGCTCAGCAAAAAAATCTAATAAATCTAATTTGAATATACATTCCCTTACCCCAAGATGTTTTTAGCTCTAATGTAACCAACAAGCTGATACCTCACTGACAAAACTAAGGCTCTGAGATAGCTGCTGGTATGTGGTTTTGCAAGGGTGGCACTTTGGCATGTTTGCCCTAATGCTAACTGATGGAATATAAGCTTTAGTTATAGCTGCACTAATCTCATACCTTCATAACCTTATAGCAAACTAGAGATGTCCTGGCTAATTGCCTGAGTTTGGAGTCAAAAACAGAAAGTGTGTAAATTTGCTGGCTGTAACGCTCAAAGCAGTGGGTTCTTAAACAGAAGAGCATGGTGAAGGTCTGTCTAACAGAGTGCACTACTCTCCGTTTCTTCCGCCACTCTCCTTGGGTAGGTTACCCACAGGGCAGAAGAGTGGTCTGTGAAAGCAAAGGAAGCAGTTGAGCAGAATAGGGACACAGAAAGACACATTTGAATGTGAAGGGAAGTGAAGTACAATGCACCAGCGCACAGCAGCAGGAGGCAGGCAATACACTGAAGCATGGAGGAAGGGGATGGCATGAGGCAACAATACACACACACACACACACACACACACACAGCACTGACAGCAGGGATGTCTGCCAGAAACTGGTAGGCTTACCTGATTAAAAATCAAACAACTTGGTTTAAGTCAGCCCTTAGAGCATAGTGGAATAAAATATCTCCATACGTTCAGCTCTAACTTGCTAATGTTAATATTTATTGCTAATACTAAAATATTACACTGTTAGCAAGTCATATATGTCCAACAATTCTGAAAAAACTTGACTTTTTATGTTTATTATTGAACATAAGTAGAATTTATATCCCAAAGTGTTAAAATACCCCTTTGAATTAGTCATTTCAGCTACACTTAATGTGTATTCTCTGTAGAAAAGCCTTACCAATAAAATGCAATGCGTTGGAGAATGAAATGCCTAAGGTCACCATGCACCGTGCTAAGCATCGACTAGAGTGTTTACACCTCTCAGTACTGGGCTGGTGAGGGATGGAACTACATTCTCTGCAGTGATGAACATCAGACTTCTTTGGGATAAGTTGAAGTGGAGTCATCCTAAACTAAACATCGAGCCCCAGAACCTGACTTCACCAATAGCTGAATGCAATCAAATCCAAACAGCAGTGTTCCAATATCCACTGCAAAGCCTTCCCAGAAGAGCAACTGTAATTGCAGTAAACTCCTTATTAATATCCTTCATTTTATAAGGAACAACAAATAAACAAGTGTCTACAAACTTTTGGACAAATAAGGTTGATTCCCCAGACAAGGATTAGGTCTAGTCTTGCTCTACATTTTCCTTTCAATTGAGAATATCTATTCAGAATGCTTGTTAGTCCAGGATTTAATCCTTATTTAGGAAATCCATAGTGTGATTTATACAGATTTTTTTTCTTCACTGTATAAAATGATGCTTACAAACATAACTGTAGGACTACTATGCAGTACAATACTTTCAGTAGAACTGCTTGGTCAGCACTGATGATGAATATCCACAACCAAAGGTCACCTCCATCGCCTACCCCACGACTCCAAAGAGTTCTCCAGAACCAAGTGTTTTCTCTCTCCTTTTCTCTCCCTTTCTCCTCTTGAACACCGCTGGACCCCATTTGGCTGGTTCCGCTCGGCAGAGGCTTGTTGCATTGGCACCAGCGCCAGCTCGCGGCAGGAAATGGGCAGTTTAGCCTTGCCCTCTTGCTGAAGCATCACGGATCTTGATGAGAAACGCGGCACCGGCCAAATCCCAAGCCCTTGTGCCGCCCAGCACTGGCACTGCCAAGCCAGCCTGACTGCCATGCCAATGGAAATGATGGGGAAAGCAGAGATGAAAGAGGCAGCGAGTGCCCATGCTGTTGAAAGGAGCAGCTTTAGATGCACGGCTGCTACTGAGACAGTGGAAGCGGGCCACCACCCTCCCACCCCCTCCCACCCCACCTCCTGCCCTCATGCTGGTAGCCACGCAGGCAGCTCATAGCAGTGGAAGAATAAAAAAAAAAACACAGAGGTAATGTCATATTGGGGCTGACTGATTATTTTAAACAGTGGCCCAGGCAGAAATACATTTTTTGGGTAGGCCTGTTAAGAAGTGGCCATGCCAGCTAGTTAGATGGAATTTCCGATCACGCCATAGCCTGTCTAACAGCAATGCTGTCATAGCCTTCACAAAGTAGAAGACTGTGTTAATGTCAACAAGAATTCTGAATATACAGCAACCCAGTTCCAGAACTCATTGCGCTTTTGGATTTGGACGGGAAGGAAATGTCGTGCTGTAATGATGGCAGGGTGACAAGGTTTTACTTTAACAGGTCATCCAGATACATCTTTTGACCACAGCTGGACCCTCAGCTTCAAACACTAGCATGCTGATAATATAACTGAAGGCTTGAGGCAGTGTTGAATTTTAAAGTGGCCAAGCAGTAAGAGAGAGGACTGAGAAAGGTAGGCGGAGTTTTGTCCCACATAATGACTTTGATTGGCCATAAAACAGACGGCTCTCACAGAAAACATATCAAATTTCATTTTCATTATAATAAATTTGCCTTAATGAATATTTTTTATTGGATACGCCTGTGATCAGGCTGGCCTTTTTTGGGGCAATATGATTATCTTTGTGGTCTGAAATGAATGAGTGTATGTGTTGTAGTCACCTGTTTCTTGTGTTCAGTCTCATATGACACAAGGGCAGGACAGTCCATTGCTAAGGCTGCTGGATGAACACAGCCAACAAGCATAATTGTGAGGCCCAATGATGTGCAGTGTGAACTGATCACTCCCAGTGGGTGATCAATCTCTGTGCAAGCTTTCAGGAAATGACATTAGCTGCTGAAAGCCTTTCTGAATTTGCTAGCCAAATGTAGAAATGAGTGTCCATTTCCTAATATTATTACATTTAACTAGGGCGTTGGGAAGAACGACTAGAATTACCGGTTTGACTGAAAGCCAAACCACTAGTACAAGTCAGTGCAGTCCTTTTTTGATCTGGTTTACATATATAGTCTTATTAATCAATTGAAAATTAATTAGTTCATTGTGAATTAATTAATCATTAATAATGACAATCAGACCAATCAGTGAGTGCTGTAAAAAGTTACATTTTAGAAAATTGAGGCCGTGTGATGCTCTGGACAATATTCTGCCTCAAACTGTGGATTCTTGCATTCATGTGGATGTTACGTTGACACATACCACCTACCTAAACATTGTTGCAGACCAAGTAGACCCCTTCATGGCAGCAGTATTCCGTAAAGAAAGTGGCCTCTATCAGCAGGACATTGTACCCTGGCACACTGCAAAAATGATTTAAGAGTAGTTTGAGGATCCCACCAAAGAGATCAAGGTGTTGACTTGACCCCCCTACTCCCCAGATCTCAGTCCAACAGGATGTGTTGGACAAACAAGTCCGATCCATGGAAGTCGTGCTGCTGCTAACGCCTTGGTGTCAGATACCACAGAGGGGAACCACTGCACATCTGTTTAGCTCAACTGATCACCATTGGGTTCTCCAGGCCACCACCACATCCAAGATTGCTGGGGTATCTTGTCCAAGGATTCTCAACTGGTTCAGTTGCATTCGACTCCCCACATGCTCCTCCCCCATCCAAGGGCAACTGCTGTTCAAAAGCTCCGGCAAAGATTGTTGTTCCTGTTGCTGTGGACTATAGACTCAAACAGAAACTACTTATACTGACTCTAACTGTACCTACTCTGTTAGCCATAGATGGCCAGTCTGTTCAAAAGTAATTAGCTGTGTACACATAGGCCCTCCATTATTAGTAGCCTACCAGAGGAAGATGAGTCCCACTTCTGAGTGTTGGTTCCTCCCAAGGAACCTAGGACCTGGAATTTGTAAAGCTGTCTGACAACATTGGTTGCAAAAAGCACTATATAAATAAAAATGAATTGAATTGAATTGAACCTTCAGTGGTCTTGTGGCGTCCACCTCTCAATTGATCAGATCTGTTTTGGCAAAAGTAGAACCTACACAATGTTAGGTTTAGCAGGTGGTTTTAATGTTTTGACTGGTTGGTGTATGCAAATAACTTTGTGTATCTCTGACTTTCTCTAACGCTCTCTCTGTATTTAACTCTCTGACTGTAAATCTAGTTTAACTCTCATTCGTGCTCTTTTTCATCTGTTCTTTCCCTCTGTGCTTCCTGTGAGGGGTTTCTTCTGTGTGACAGAGCCGTTGGCGGTGGGTGTTTCAGGGTCATGCTCTGTACTCTAGCCTCTAGCTGCTGGTCTTCTAGGTGTCAAACTGGGCTTTGGCAGAGCAGGTGACAAAGAGGTCAAATCCCTTATACTGCTGTTTAAGAACACACACAGACACACACACACACACACACACAATATCCTTTTTGTTGGCATCTTTCCATCCTGCTTCCTCTCCTTGGCTCTTGCTAGAGTTAGTGCTGATCATTTGACAGACCAGAGTTGTCATTCCACAGTGCTTTTTCCAAACTGGTCTCTTCTTCTGCAGATGACACTCACACAATCTGGCTGACCTTTTCAGTTTCAGACCCGCAAACACACACAAACACACTCTCACATTTCTGTGCGATTTTATTTTATTTTTTTCATTCTTGGGATGTAATCAGAGGCATTCACATCACCACCTGTACACTTCACCCTCTCTCTGGCACACAGGCCAACAGGCTTGCTCCATATATCAGTAACATACACTATCCCTTATCACACTTATGTACACATAGTTTATTGGTGATGTGCATCAGTAGAGTATGAAAAGGATACACAGCTTTAATAATACCAGGTTAAATCTTTTACTAATGAAACTTAAATGCTTCTATATTGCACTATAAAGACTTAATTTAAAAATGGACCTATCAGTGCTCTGCCCATAACTGCATTCCTTAAATTCCACTCAATCTACTAGATCTAAATTGGAGTGTGGAGTTGCTGCATAATGTCTAAAGTGCACCCTTACTAAGACGCCTTTGTTGTAGCTAACTGAAAGTAGGCAGGATGAAAACGACCACAGACTTGCCACACAAACCATACTAACATTAGCTTGATTACAAAATGAAAGAACTGCATTCAGCATATCCTAACATCTTACTTCCACACATGTAAAGTAAGTAATTTGAAATGAATAACTATATCCAAAAGTAGCCATGAAAGAAAGCTTTTCTGGTCAAAGCACTGCAGGATTCAAGGATTGCTCTGTGTGAGGTCTGCGATTTGTCCTATAGTTGAATTTTAAGTTTTTGTCTCAGCTGTGCTATGTAGTTTCCATAACCAATGGTCTCCAAGGACGCAGTTGGTCATGTTCTTATTACGATGGAAGCATGGCAGGGTTCATCTCTCCCCAGTGTGAGGTGGTAGCCAGCTGGCCAATTGTGCAGCAGAATAGAGCGTTTGGCATTTTCCTCTAAAGAGGTTGTGATGCTGCATGGCTGGCAGTGAAGACAGAGAAAAAAAACTTCTTTCACTGTGGAGAAAGTGTATGCTGGCCTTTGCCATCCAAGAATGAGAGGAATATTAGATAACCCTCTAAGGTGAGAATTAAACTAAACTGGGACAAATATAAAAATAGTATGTCTTGGACAAGAGATGGATTTCTATACATCCTCATGTCTTGTGCTAGGTGGTTTTGATGGCATCACAGTATTTTCCATAGATGTCACAGTATCATGGCACCAAAGGGTTTTTAAGTGCTCATTAATCAAGTTTATGAATCCATCGTAGAGTTCTTCTCATCTAAGCTACAACAATGTCCATCAGACATTTGATTTACACAGTATAATATTTTTTAACCAGATGTGAAACATGCTATTAATTTAGTTATTTTAGTTTACAGTATATTTCCTAGCATTACTTTTTACTCAGTCATCCTGTAATCAGTGTGGGAGTTGAACATTTACACATATAATTAAATATTTTGAGCAGTGTTCTTTAGCACAGTTAACCCACATATAGTGATCAGTCCACATTCTGAACCACACCTAAAGGGCTACTGTTGTTAAGTCAATAGTCACTCAAATCTTTTCCAGAAGTTCAACTCCAAAATTTCTCTCAACACACTCAAACCACATCTAGCTCCTCAAAGTGGTGCAGACATGTGGATATGGCTCAGGACACAGTATAACTTACTGTGAACAAAGGGAACAAAAGTAGACCATGTAGCTGAACGCTGTTGGCAGTTTTTTCAGACAACAGGACTTTTTTCACAAACTGCCTCAGGAATAGAGCTGCTGATCTAGAGTGGATTTTTGTGGCAACGTGAATCATAGCTACAGAAGATCTAAGATCAATACTCTTCAGATTTGAAGAGTATGTCTACCTGTAGCCTTGACGTTTTGTTCATTTTTAAGTCACAATAAGTCATACCAAATTGTGAATGACATTAAAAGTCTAGATGTAGTTCCACTGGGTTAGGAGATGTTTTAAGGGATGTGTTAAAGGAAAGTATTTGGGTGACTATCAACTCCTAGTGTTTGTTAGTGTTTTAGTCTCATAGCTCTAGCTTTAAAGTAAAAAAGCAAAATTTGGACACTAAACTACATCTGAGGTAACTGAGGTAATTGTGTAAATACTCCTACCTTTATTGCAACTTAATGATCTTTTAACATCTAATACGATGTTATTGATGTAGAGTGATACATTCAACTGATAAATTCTAATCAATGTCCTTTCTCCCTTTTTTCCCCTTTTTTTCTCATTATATCCCGTTGCTGGCCTGATTGTTGTCTCTGCACTGCAGGTAAGAATCATTTTCTCTCTTTGTTCCTGTCTAAAAGCATCTGCATTTATGTTCTCAATAATCAGAAACGTCAATTAGGAAAAGCGAGCTCCATACTTATGCAAATATTGTAATAAATGTGGGTTGTTAGTAATAAAGAGAAACTGGTGACAGTCATATCCAGGTTGTGTGCAGCTGCCATCCTTTGTCTTAAGATCAGGCTTCTCTACAAGTTCACCTAACAAGCCTACAGTCCACTGGGTGATCATGGCTGGATTACTAGCACTGTCGGAGATTTCTGTGTGTGTGTGTGTGTGTGTGTTTGTGTTTGTGTGTGATTTAGGAAGCTCTGCAGCTATGGCCTCTCAAGTTCCTGCAGAAAATGTCAAAGGTCAAGGCAGACGGAGGTCAATAAATATCAGTAATGGCTACCAATAAGTGCTTTGCTGATTCTTGAAGCTGCCGCACAACGTGCTCTCTCCCACACACACAGCCTCTACTGCGCTCATCTGGATTAAACGAGTCTCCCATGTCCCATGAGCCCTGGCCAGAGCCAGCTGCTTCTAAATAAAGCGCTATTATTCCTGAACACAGTGGAAATAGAGGCTGCAGGGCACTGAGTGTGCTCACACACCAAAACCTCTAAGTAGCAGGATAATTATGCTCCTTTAAATGGATATTATTCCATACACATGGAATTGGACTTTGTGTGCCAAAGCTTATGACCACGTGTTGTAAAGTTTAACCGACCGTTCTCAGCTCACTGTTATAGTCTTTGGTATTAATGCTATTTATTTTTTTGGTATTAATGCTAGTACGTCAGAGTCTTGCCTAATCTACACTACACTGGAGATGTGCACATATTCTCACAGCTAAAGTCTTATTTTTGATTTATTGCAGCTGAATAACGAAAAGAGCTACCTGAAGTGTGTGTATTCCTCTTCATATGTTTGTAATGCCAGTACCCACTACTTACAAGATATCTGCCTTTTAGACTTAGAATCAAGGGGTATATAAGTCAGTCCATCTGAACCTGATGCTTTAATTGTGTGTGGTCATTTACAGCTTTGGTTGTCGTAATGGTCATGGGGCAGCAAACCACTTCAGATAGTAGTGCATTCAGAGGGGATAGGCGTATATCTAGGAGAGGAAATGCAGGCTGCTGAATGGCTGGGGAGCAGACAGAGGCACCTGATAGGCTGGCTTTATTGTGGAATTGGGAAACCAATTCTTCTGGCCCAGGGCCCAGTGGGGTTTATTACTGCGAGACGTGCCCTCCCTTGACAATTGGACAGCACACTGCAAAGTGAAAATCACCTCGTAAACACCCTGCAAGTACACTCGCCACCAGGCAGCCGAGCCAGATCGAATGCAACAAACAACAAGTAAGGCCGCCTTTTCCATGGGAAACGCTGTCCAAATGCCCATGTCCATAGTCAGCTGATGGTAAATATGAGACTACATGCTTTTAGGTAAGAAAGTGAGTGGAGTTTGGAGTGGAGTTTGGAGGAAAACAATAAGCTGCTCACTGAAACGGATCCCAAGTGTGTTCTCCGTGTCATCTGAGCGGGTGCTTGGCTATAAAGCAAACACATTCTGGACCCAGACAGGCTATAAGCAGCCAGAGATGATGATGATAGGTTGCGATGGCTGGCTGAGCGAACTCACAGTAGACTCCAATAGGATGGCAGGGAGTGGCGGATGGAACAGGGGGTGATGGCTGGGTCATTCTGTCTAGGCCTGTCTGTGTCATCTGGGAGAGGCTCTAGAATACACCTGATCACGTCTGCACCTCAAAGCCAGGAGCAGACAGAATCAGCATCGCTCTGTTGACCAGCTACACCTGTGTGTGCTGGGAATTTGTTTTCATGTAAATTGTGTCAGTGACATATACATAAATTGACAGTGCAGAACAACATACAAATAAAGGCCACAGCATAGCCAGGGTAGGTGTACTAAAAACAATATTATATGCTATGTTGCCCACTTCTGCCGCACACTCTGTCTATGAATAAAACTGCACGTTGCTGCCCGTCTTTACTGCTTATTGCTGCTGTGTCATTCATGAACTTCCCATCGTGCTGGATAACCTTTCTCTGTCCGAATGCAGTCTTCATCTGAGACAGAGACAGAATGAAAAACAGTAAGAGAAATAGGGAAAAAAAAACATCCGTCGGGAGAGAATAACAGAAATAAGATGAATCTGTGTAGCCTCCAGTGGTTTTAACTACATCGTCTACACAGATTCCATGTAATGGTCACCTGGGGCCAGCCGTGGAGACTGCGCCAATTAAATTAGGTAGCAGTAGAACGGTTCTCTCGTGCCCCATGACTGCATCTTGTTTACCGGCCGTCCCCGCGGATCCTCCCTGCTCCGCTTCGCTGTGTACAGTAATTGTATTTAGAACTGGTGCCTTCCAGAATATGCTAGATACAAGGAAGAAGCCAGAGAGGATTGCCAGGATCGTTTTCTGACTGCATTACCCATGAGGCCGCGCTACGCAGGAGAGTGGATATTCATTTGAGAGGAGCCGCTGAAAGGTCTTAGCAAGTTTTCCGACCACGAAGCACATTTGTCGATGCACATGAACACAGAAATCCGATGTGGAGGCGGACTTGAGTAATTTGCTTATTTATGACATGTGCGTGATATGCCCACGCCCTGTTTGTAATATGGCTAGTCAGGCTTTTGGCTTGACACAGTGGCAGCGTAGGGCTATATTGGTGTAACACTGCTAATGATTACCTCTGCTGACAAAAGGATATTAAACTTGGAGCTGAGTTACACTCCTGTGAGCTGTTTCTCGACAAGGCCACTTTCTGCCCTTTTATCACCGCTCTTTGCAATAAAGGAAGATGAAACAGCTGGAGTCCGTGACAATCTGCCGGCCTTGCGGACACCGTCCAACAGTTTAGTCAGACATCCTCGTGGTCTGTTGTGTTGTTAGGGCAAGATTAGAGTGTCCCTTCTCTCTGATCTCTCCCAAACGTTTAGCATTTCTAATGAGCGCGAGCTTCTGGCAGGGCTAAGTGCTCTCTGCCAGGCACAGCACATGCTGTGGCCAGAGGAGCCACAGAGACAGGTTAATTAAACTTAAATAATTAAAGAAGTGGCATTAACGACCCGTGGTGTGGAAGAGTTGAAGCATATGGCAGCAGATGACTCCCCTTCTCCGCGGTGGCGATCTACAAAGCAGGACGGGTGAAGTCCACCTCCCCTTTCGCTCACTTTGATGATGTCAGGGAACAGACTGCCCAGGTGCCAGTGCTGCATTTGATATGCAAGACAGGTGGCCGAGCGAGAGACGGAGAGAGAGTGAGTGAGAGAGCGAAAGAGACAGACAGACAATAGCATGGTGGCATAACGAGATTCAGAACGAATGCTTCACCATCTGCTGCTGGGCACAGTTCTCTGGACCATTAAATCACTCACACAAAGTTTGGGTTAAAAGACGTCCTCCCTCACTCGTCCCGTCTGTTTCTCGGGGTGTTTCTCACTCTTTTTCTGACTCTTGCTCTCCTTTTTTTTCCTCTGTCTGTGCGTCTCTCTTCCTCTCGTCTTTCGTCATCGCTCAGCCCTGAGAATTGCCGGTGATAACAGCATGCCGTAATTGGATATCATTTGTCACTCTGAGCTGATTGAAACGAGCAGATTCCAAATTTTCAATCAATACCGCATTAGTTGTAAGTAGAATAGATTTTAGGATTTGAATTTGATTAGTCACCGTGCATGCGGTCTTGTTTCACTAAAGAAAAAAATATTCTTTACATGCAAGTACATTTGGAAAGCAAAGCTTCAGTAATAACTCCAGAATAGTGTTATTAAATATTGGATACTGCAAGGCAGTTGGCCCAATACAATCTGAGAGTGCAGCTGACCAAGTTACAGTAAATCCAACATGAGCAAAAATATCGACACAATGCTTAAAGACATTTTCATGACACACAATATGAATCGCGATATTTAAATTTTCATGAAGTTGGAACAGACAAAATGCACCAGTGTGTTTCTATAGTTCTAGGTCCAGGTTTGTTGTTTTTTAGTTAATACTACCAACACTGGGAGGGTGAGAACTAGCAGATGTTCCTCTGAGGCACATGAAGCAGCAAATCTTTTCAAAATGCCACGAATGCAACATCATTGGACAGCTCAACTCTAACTATCAATTCTATTACATCAGCTAACAGACTATCATCACGCTGGCTATCATCACACTGATTGGTTCGGGGAGAGGGAGGGCTATCATATCCATATCATATCCAAGAGCAATAAACAAGCCTGGCTTGTAATTTGGTAAAGCCCTCTGAGTTTACTCCTGGGCTTCACTCATGCTTCTCTTGTATGTGTCAGACCTAACCCCTGGTGGATTCCTTTCTGGGTTGTTCCAGTTCTTTTTTGGGCATTTTTCAAGTCCCTTTCAGTTTCTCAAAAAAAATAAAATAATAAAAATAACACTACTAAATAAAATGAAAAGCACCGAGAACGTTTTGCAATCTCCCTGCCCACCAGGTATTCTGTGCCATCCTTGCTAAGGTTCCCCTTCATAACTTTGGTATCTTTTGTTTGGTAATTTTCCAACATTTATTGGGATGTCTTACCCTCACCAGTGGCTTAGTCAGGCCTCTGTTAGGACCTCTGTAGGTTGGCAGTTCATTTCTTACTCAGTCCAGCTTGAGTTTGTTATTTTTTACCTCACAAAACTTGTTCTATTGTTGAGTCAGTCTTTCCCAGTTGGTGGATCACTTGGTTAACACTGGTCTCCCTTTCCTTGACCTCAGAGTGAGTCTCCACATTACATGATAAGAGGAAAGCTTAGACAGGTAGCCCCTGGCCTGTACGTTTTTATGATGGATGAGTTCTGTATGTATTTTTAATAACCATAAAAACACCATTGTATTCAGACGTCATCTAAAGAGAAAACACAGTTGAAAGTACAGTTCTTTTTTGTTTTTTGTTGCATATTGGAGAAAAATGTCATATGTAAACATATTTACTGAGGGTTAGTTTTATGAGAAAATGGCAAATCTTTACATATGACATATATAGTGTGTATGTGTTTTTTTTTATTGATAGCAATTACATAATGTTAAATTGCTCACCCCTGTTGCATGTTCTAGTGGCTTTCTCTCTCCTTATCAAAACTAGCAAGTGTTCATCAGTGAATTGGAAATTCATCAATTCTGTCGTGCAATACATGCTCTTGGAATCCATATCATACAGTTTTTCTTGCACCTATAAGAAGTGTTCTGCAGCATGGTAGTAAGTCGCTGTAGGGTCCTCATTCTCTCTCTCTCTCTCTCTCTCTCTCTCTCTCTCTCTCTCTCTCTCTC
>JBBPCX010000035.1:6878961-6894614 GCA_037974365.1 Hydrocynus forskahlii
TTAATATAAATTAAGAAAATATTTTTTATATAACTTTCACTGATTTATATAGGTCCAACTGTCATTTTGAACCACTGTAAAAGAGAGCTGGTAAAAAATAATGTTAAGAGATGAAAAATAACCAAAATAGAGGTTTTGTTTTGACAACAAATGCTCATTGTTCTGACTAGCTGCTCTGTATTGTGCCTCATTCAAGAAGCAGTCCAAGCTGAAACACTTCTTATAGCTTATGCGAGCTAAACTGCAGTATGCAGAATAGGCACATCTATGTAAATGCACTGGTTTTGTCATATCATGAAAACAGAATTCAAAACAAGCAGATCAGAGGGAATGCAGCATTTTGAAATGCTTAACATGTTCATGCTTAACATGTAATTATTTTATTTGAACTAACAGAAGTTGAACTGACTTCAGTATTAAACATATAGTTAATATACTAAAACAATATTGCATTCTACAGGCTCTTTTAGTCAAAGAGAAAATTGTACGTATTCATCCCCAGCCCCAACTCTGGACACATGATTCACTCAGAGAGAGAGAGAATATGTGTGTGGCCATGTGAACTGCCAAGTGACTCAGGGCATCGTGTCCACCCTGCTTGCCCGGCGGTGTCTCTGACGTTGATTCTCCTGCAGCTATCGGAAACGCACCACTGCACGCTGACTCAAAGTAAGCACTGCCGCTTCACTTAGCAAACAAGAAGGAGGCTAAATATAGCCCCTACTGTATACACACACAAAGTGGAAAAGCAATTGCACTTATAAAGTGTGCTACATGGAGGCAGCATTCATCAAAGATTACTTTGATAACCTAATGGAAGAACCTGCTGGCTAATGCATCATTACAAGCACAACTGGCCATTTATGCAGTTTTAAAGTACTTTACTGACTATGAAAGGCATCTTTTCCAGGATTAATGACACAGTGGAATCAGTAATTAACTGGACACTGCCCACTTTTGTGGTTACAGCTTTGACTTTGAAATGAGACAGTGGTTAACAGGCTGATTGTCAGCATTTTGAAAGTATTTACCAGTGTCCAGTGAATCATTTAGACATATAGTCCCTTCTACAACCCACCCCAAGGTGTGTGTAAATAATGAACAATTATGAAAAATATGACCAGATGAGCATTACCTTCATATTTAATGTTCAGTTGCAAATCTTATGCAGTTGACTGCCTGAAGATTTCACCAGATGCTGATTACTTTCTCAGGTCTATAAATTCATTTCCTGCTTGTTTTGGAAGTCAGATATATGCTCAGTTGGGTTCAAGTTAGGCAAATGACTTGGCTTGATTAAATATAATTACAAATGTAAAACAAATAAAACCAACTGAATACAATCTTTCCACAGTGTGGGCCTGTCAAAATAATCACAGTTGGTTTAGCTGTGTTTTGGGTCATTGTCCCACTACTACACTACCAGTCAAACGTTTGGACACACCTTCTCACTCAGTGTTTTTTCTTTGTTTTTATTATTTTCTACATTGTAGATTAATATTGAAAACAAACAAAATGATGAAGGAACACCTGAAATTATGGAAATATCGAAAAAAAGAGTTAAACAAACCAGAATATGTTTTGTAATAAGGTAATGATGGACTGTTGTTGTTTTTTTTTTTTTTACTTAGTTAAGCAGTTCTTGCCATAATGTGGAGTGGAACTGTAGTGCAATAGAATTACTAACTGTGTACCAACCTGACCATCACAACTGATGGTCTCAAACACATCAAGAAGGCAAGAAAGTCCACTAATGAATTCTTGACGAAGAACACCTGTTAATTAAACAGCATTCCAGGTCGATTCCTCATGAATCTGACTGAAAAAATGCCAAGAGTGCGCAAAGCTGTCATCAGAGCAATAGGTGATGTTTTCAATATTCACCTACAATGTAACCAATAATAAAAAACAAAGGAAATCATTGAACGAGAAGGTGTGTCCAAACTTTTGACTGTTAGTGTGGGTGAAGCACCCACCATTGACTTGAGCAGTAGACATGCTTCAGCAATAACCAGAGTTTCCCTGCTGCTGCATATAACACCAAGCAATCACCATGTAAGCTAACTCTCATCTCACCTGCCCCTGAGACTTTGTTCTGGGACTAAACAGGCTTTAAAGATATGGTTCAGCAAAGCTGTAACATAGCTTTTTCATTCTTGCGTACTAATATTGTACCCCATGATAAGCCCTCTAATTCATCTATACCCAAGCAACATAGGAGATTTAGTACACTGTGTTTATCTTGTAGGATATTTCGTTGTTTACCACTGATATGAAGCAAAATTTTAAATGCATGCACCAAATAAATAATTACTCCAGCTGTACTCATGCAAAGTATACAAAAATATATAATGCATACAAATGACCATGAACTTTCTGTATAATCCCGCTCTCATTTTGTTTGTGTTTCAGGACTCTCTCCCTCTTCGTGTCCTCAATTCATGGCTTTTTTGTTCGCCTTGCTATCTGGATGATATGTCATTTTGATCCAGAGATCTACTTAAAGGGAGCCAGCTTTTCTTTTTGAGGTCCAGCATTCATTGTTCTCAACAAATCACAGCCACATAATATGTGTGAATAAAAAGAAGCAGAGATTCAAACAGAGATTTAGAGGTATTATGCACTGATGGCTCCAACAAATAGTTGGCAGGAACACAACCGTAACCTGGGCTCGATTATGCTTTTAACACAATGCATAAATGCAGCGAGTAACGTCACGTCAGCCTCATTTCGAAACATACAGCATTAAACAAATGACTCTTACTGCTTTCATTGAGTCAACTGAATTTAATGTAGCGCCTCAATAATCTATTAAACGGACAATAATACTGGCCAAAATTGACGACCTTCAGTTTATCAGTAAGTTGTGGGTTCGAGTCCCAACACTGCTAGTGTAATCGCTGAAGTGCCCTTGAATAAGGTATCATCACCACACACTGCTCCCTGGGCGCCGCTCACTGGTGGCAGCCCCCTGCTTCACTGGGTGAATGGGTGAAATGCAGAGAAAGAATTTTGCATTGTTCACACATGACTATAAGGGGCCACTTTATTTTTGAATTCACACCTACAATCTCCCAATGATGGGGCAAAACTCCCAACAATGGTGAACTTGTATCATTATGTTTAGTATTAGAACATGTAAAATTTCTTCAAATTCTAATCTTTAGCATCTGAACGACATGTAATAACACAAAACATGTAATAAAGTAAGAAAACTAAGCAGGTATAAACCAAACCACAATAATTATTAGTCCACATCACTTTTTTGTTGCTTTTTGAGATTAAACGTGTAACAAATGAGAAATGCTATTAAGATCTGTCAGTTAAACACTGTTTAGCTAAAACTACTGGAGTAGAAAGATACTACAGCCCAGCTGTCGGTTATGAAAGTTTCTATCACACCAAGGTCAGTTTTGTTATCGAGACACAAAAGTTTCATATGGTCAGGCCTTGTATTGTGGAAAGAAAAGACTCATATTTATCCTCTGACACCCATTGTTGGTATGAAATATAATAGAGTAGATGCCTGCACGTTGGTGTGATTAGCTAAAGCCATATTTTACAGCTAATAAGCAGGCCTGTTGAAATTTGAGCCTTTGCAACTGAGCATATCTGCCTCAGGAACTCTAAGTGTCTTGGATGCCAGGAGCATGTTTTTCCCATTGCAATATTCCATATTCCTCTTTGCTGCCCTTTCCCTTTCCCCTAGTGTTCCTTTAATGTTTGAACCAAATGACATAAGCAAGAACCACAGTGAGTACAGGGGGAAAAATACGGGCAAAAGTTATTGCTCCATGCCTTTCAAAGCTTCAGAGGGGGGAGCTGAAGCAATAGGGCCTGATTGCTAATATTCTGTTTGTGCCATTTCACAATGGTAATTTGACAATTTAATGTAGCTGCAAGCTCTCTCTCTCTCTCTCTCTCTCTCTCTCTCTCTCTCTCTCCCCACTAAGGCAACAGAGTGTGGTGGAAAATAAATAGCATAAAATCAAATGAAATAACATGAAATAAAATCAGGATGAGCCAGTGCTTCAGGCTCATTACCTTTCCGCTCCTGTGGGGCCCAGCAGCCGAGGCTAGATGCTAAATGAGACAATAACACGCATGCATCACACACACATACAAATGCACGCACACACACCCACACACACATAGGTATACAGCCCCTCCTTATATACACGCACAAACACAGGCACAGATGCAACTGTTTCTGCTATCGGTGCAAGAAAATATGGACCATTATCTAAGTGCATCACTCACTGCACTATTTATAGTATGAGTTGTATTACATGATACAGTGGACGAGTTCCTCTTAGTGTTAGGGTGTATATAATATCTTACAGCACTACATAGCATGTAGAGAGCAGATAAACACCACAATATTGCGGCTATGTCGGTATGTGGAAAGAGAAAAAAGGCAAAAATGAAAGGCAAATCGACCAGTTACTGTGGAAGAATGAGCACACTTCCTACTACAGAGACCCCGTTTGTCTGCTGATGGTGCATTTAAAGGCTGCCGTTTATTTAGTGGGTCTCCCACTTGCAGCCAGATTGAATCTGTTTAGCTGTTCCATTGAACATTGCATTTTAAAATTCTTGTTTTCTCTCTGCCTCAATCTCTGCCTATTTCTCTCTCTCTCTCACCTTTCTCATACATTCTACTCTGCATCCATTCTGACTGCATTTGTATTGTATTGTGTGTGTCGATTGTGTCGTGTCCACAATGGTCCACGTGCTGAATCCAGGTTAAAGCATCATTTTAAAGGAAATGACTATACATCAAAGTGAGATAAATGATGCAGTGTTTACAGAAATTGAATAATTCAAAGAACACAAATCTCTTGATCTCTCTGAAACAAAATGGTTCAGTGGTCTCTTAATTTTTTATATATTCGTTTTTTTTTGACATCACATATGTTTCTATGATTTTGCAGCCTAGTTGTCATGAATATTCCATTTTATGGGTAGAAGATTGAAAGAATAGTTTTTCAAATTTGGTTTGCCATGATATGGGCATTTTAAGAGCTATAAATTATTTTTAACATTATCTATCCGCTTATTGATAGGATAAAGAGATTTTTCCCTGATTGAATGCCAGTCAGTTGTTTGAATAAGGAAAAGGCCATCAAAGTTATTGGCTGTTCTTGTGAAAGGAAATTGTACTGAAGGAAGCTACTCTCCATAAAATCTGTAACGTCTTCTGTACAGTACCAGTGTTATTGATGTGACAAGGCTGACTGATGGTAGAACTGGCCTTGAATTAATCAATGATACTTAAATACCACCACAGCATCTGCAATGTACCTTATGCTACAAAGCAGGTACATGGGAAGTGGGAGTGCTTAGGGGCTCCATCACCCCCCACATTTCAGGATCGCTATTCTTCACTGTTTAGTTTAACACTGTGTTTTCATTACGGTGAGTCAGCTGTCCATGTTGGGAGCATGTAGGTCAAATGCACGTCAGATTAGAGTCCAGACTGAATGTATGAACTATTTATAACTAGTCTTCTGCTCCAAAGAATTAAACAAATGTTATATTATATCACATTCTCAATAGTTACATCTACAGTTTGGTGTGTTAGCATTTAATCCTAATCTTGTATCTGAAGATTCAAGATTCCAGATTCACGATGCTTTATTTGTCACATGCATAGTCATACAAGTACAACACACAGTGAAATGTATCCTGAACTGCTCCTTTTTGAATGTGCAAACATTATAAACAATAAGTAAGTTTTAAATTAAAAATCAGGAATTTTCTGAAACACAAATAAAAATACAGAAATAAGTACAAGTCAAGTAGATACAAGTGTAAATGTAAGTACAATTTTAAAATTTAAACACAAATCCGAAATGTTCTAAAACACAAATCTAAAAGTAAATAACTTAAACAAGGAGCACCACAAGTTAGAGCTAAAATATATGAGCTAATAAATTAGAGTTTTGTATTTGAATTTATATAAATATAGCAGCAATATGTACAACTAAGTTGTTACCATACCACATAAACAAACATTATGACACAGTCAATGTGGTATAAATAACACAAAACCTATAATTGTGCATGACATAACTGTGTAAATCATATACATGCTTGCTGAAAATTTCAACATTACTGACTCAAAAAAACCTTCCTAGTCCTGCTACAAAACACTCACCTGCAGTTTTTATCTAAATGCATGAGGATGTCATGTATCAGTTCTACAGGTCACACTGTGGTTACATTTGGGGTGTTTTTGCTTGTAAGGCATCTCGAATAATTGATTCTGAGTTCCTTTTAGCATCATCATCAACAGGATTAAAGGATATAAAAGGTTGTATTTAATACCAGCCCACCAGCAACTGATTTGACAGTTCAAATTTAATGTGTGGGGCTTGGTGCCTGATCAGTTAAGGAGGAGGAGGTTATGCACATTTATACACAGAATGCAGTTTCCATCATGCTACCATTATGCAGACTGGTGTAGCACATAGGGGAGGTCTTAAATAATATAATTTAAGAGGGGGCTGTTGTTGCATGTCAGAATTCCCATATGTTCTTGCAGGACGGATGGAGAGACCTTCGTTCTGACCTCAATTCAGTTTCAGCAGCGCACTGGGAGCCCCGCGGCTTGTGTTTTCATGTGCATTCCAAACGCTCGCCGTTAAGAGCAAGCTGCGAACACGCTCCTGGATGAGAGAGGCCATGTACGTTGAACAAAATGATGTAGAGAAGCAGGAAGTCGCCATGCGGTGATAGCCGAGGCATAAGGAGACAGAAAAGCATGCTCGCATTTTAAAGGAGCTCAAAGCCTGGAAGAAAAAAATCCACATGTGTCGTCTTCCCCTTCATCTGCCAGGCCCGATCCTTCTTTCAGAACTCCTCTCCCCTATCTCTCCCTTTTCTTTCTCTCCCTCTCTCTTTCTTTTGCTCCATGGGTCTGGTGCTATCCTCATTAAAATAGAGGCTGCACACGGTCCTGCCGCTGCCCTATCGCCATCGATTTCCCCGGTCACTGAGGAAGAGCACTCCCACAGGAGTCGTCAAACTTCAAAACCCTGCTCAGAAGTCTTTGTTAGCAACTTTTATTCCCCTCCGAAAGTACCACAGTGGAAAAAAAGAGGAAAGGAATAAAAAGGAATGGTTTGAAAATGGGAGGCCAGGGCTTGTTATGAAATATTGACAGACTGACGTTAGCTCTGTGTTGCTGCCATTTGATGCTAACCTTCTTTTCACTCTTCTCTTCTGGAGATCTGAGGAGATGGAATACAATGCCTTCTTCTTTGGCACAGAACAGGATTTGATGGCCTGTATGAAAACAAACCCAGGCTCTAGTTTGATACATATGGACATATGCATGGATTTCTTGACTCCGTCGCGGGTCATAAAGCCAACAGCCAACCGTGCAAACTTTTTGTTACTGCTGTGTTAATCAGTTGATATGATTTGTCTTTCATCTTGCTTCCATGCCTGCTGGTATATGAAATCACACTCTTAAAAGGAATGTGCTAACATGGTTCTTTGGAGTAGTTAGATCCATTACCAGTGGGACAAAACCAGTGGACTGAAGTTTAAAGGGGCTATACTCTGCATTTTACTTGTATTTAACTTTTTCTCCATGAGACCAGCTTTGGACCTTCAATGTGCCAAAAACAAGAGTTATATTTAATTATTCAATTACCATTTAATCCAAACACCCTCATCATTCTCCATATGTACTAAGTCCTTGTTCTATGTGTACCGACATATGCAAACAACTTTTCTGATTAGCTGTTCTGTTTTCATCTCATTTGAAAAGCAACATGGACAGAAATTCTCCTCACAACTTCATTGTGAATGAGAGGAGTTATGCTACTATAAGCTAGTGGTTTGTCAACCTGATGACCACAAAGTTGCGGGTTCAAACCCTCATTCTTTCTACTATTGTGTCCTTGAGCAAGAGACTTAACCCTCAGTTACTCCAGGGCAACTGTCCCTGTAACTAATGATTGTAAGTCGCTCTGGATAAGAGTGTCAACCAAATGCCCCCTTTTACTCTAAACAGACAGCTGCTCATACATAGCTGAATTTGTGACATCAGAAAAACAATGAATTCAAAGCAGGATGTTTTTTGCACCATATACACATTGTATAGGCTATGACGTGAAAGGGTTTTTTAGCAATGTTTGCATACCACATCACTCTATTTGTCATTATATGGGCCCTTATAATGAATAAGCCAGGAACCACCCAGAAACCTTCCTTATTAAGAGTGTAACATGACACTCTTTTGTGTAGCAGTACAGAAAAATGGCAGCTTCTGGTTTTCAGGCCACATTTTATAGCTCCGTATTCATCATTCAGTATACAACAAGCTAACTTTGAACTATTCATTTGCAGAAGTTTGGCAAGGAAAAATATCCTCATGACTAAGTAACAGTCAGGCTTGCGCCACCTGTCATTCTGCCTAGCACCTGTTTGGGTTTTCTTACATTTGAAAGATTCATGATTTCTGTGTCCCTGCAAAGATTACTGGAAATTGGAATGTGTACCACCCCACATAAGGCATCGTAAAGGCCTGTGCTTTATGGGGGTGTCAGGTGGGCATTGAGCTGCAGGGCCTTCTTGGCTTTCATCGATTCTGAACAGTGTGGAACATGGCTTGCGTAGACTGGCTAAATATTTAAAGGTTTGATGGTCATTTTTGTGACTCACTGTTACCTGCTAAAGAAAAAAAAATATGTCCAAATCCTGCAACTACAATTTACACTTGCTGTGTCTTCGGGACAGGCAGGTTATGTGTAAACTGTGGGGGGGGGGGGTTCCACGCAGTTTAAGCTCCGGCTTGGTCCGACTGTACAACAACTTAAGATCTTATGAAATGTGCACACTGTTTGGATTGCTAAATTGACATATATTGCAAGAACAGCTAGACAAAATGCTTGAAAAGCTCCAATACCGTTTTATAATTTTAGAAACTGTTGAAGCCTAAAATGGCAAAGATGGCATTGGTGCTACCTGATTTCATTTGGCAGGTAAAAAAGCTGAAAATTCTCTCATCTTAGGCATTCTGAATTGGCCAAAACTTTTTTCTATAACGCTGCAGCTCCTAAAAGGAGTTATTTGGAGTGATGCCATTGAAGAGTCACTGTTAATGAACTGAGGGACCTGTAGGTGGGATGTGGAAAAATCCATTCCTCCTGACACATACACTACATTCCATTTACTTTGCCTTCTTGTTACATACTGTCTCTTTGGCTCTTTTAGGCCCAGAAGATATAAGATACAAAAGACACATAAGAGATCCAATAAGGTGTTTCTTCTGGTGGAGGGAAAAAAAAGAGATGGATGAATAGACAGGTGCAGAGGGCCATGATATTCAGACGTGACCTTTCTTTGCAGACACCTCTCAGCTTAGATTGCAGAGACACTGTTAAATACAGTGTGCAACCAATAAGCCTTGAGCCTTAGTCCTGTATAATTGACATTCCCTGTCTTCACCACTGGCTCTCATGCTTCATTCTGGATCTGAATATCCTCTGACTGACAAAAATAACTTTTTTCAACTAGCTAGTATTGGGTTATTATTTGCTGCTTGTTTGCTTCATATTTTAGTATTATTTGTATGTAATTGAAGGTTGTGCAATATTGCTCTGTGTAGGAACTTTCAGACATTTTTGCAATGGTGTGATTTCCAGTACAAACACAGCAAGGTTGTTAGCTATCCAAAATGACCAGTAAAATGTGGGCTATACATGTTTTTTTTCCTTAAAGCCTCTACGCCACGAAAAGATTTTTAAAAGTATATTTTTTAACCAAAGCCTTTTCAAATCTATCATTAAACAGTCTCTGACACACAAGCAATGAATTCCTTACCATTTCAGTAACTTTCTGGGATTTAGCTTTTAGAGGCATTAAACCTTTGTGACACTTGGTTCCTATCACCATCACAGTACACTAGTGTGGATTGGTAGGTTTTTCTAGATAAAAACATTCCGCTCTGACTTTGTTTCTATCATAATTATATTGTGATTGTGAAAAAAATGGTGGGAAAACTTTCCTTTTTAGTATTTAAATGGCTCTTTGCGTCGTCATCCTTCTAATTCTGGTATTTTCGTACGAGCAAAGCGAAAAATATATACATCCTGCAGGTTTGAATCTGCACTTCTAACATTCTTTTGTTTTTTGTCAATAAATGACCAGAACATAAAGAAAAAGATCAAAGAATTAGGTTTGGTTGGAAAACAAACGCCACGTCTACCCAATGAATCATAAAACAACAGTGTCTGTAAAGTGCACTGACCAATCATAAGCATCCTCCTATGGTTACATAAACAGCCCTGTAGAGTGAGCTGTAAACATGTTGAAATTCACTCTCTGTAATCATTAGTGTCTGCAATCAAAACATTCTATCAGACTAGCCTTGATTGTTGTTTTTGTTTATTATGATTACACAGCCCTGCCGGAAAACCCTGCGGTTCCAACATCAAATCTTGCTCCTCTGGATGTCTTGTTTCATATCCCAGCCCATTTTTTAAAAAGAAGCTGCTGCAATTGTTTGTTTGTCTCTTCCTACAGTCACATATAACATGTGGAAGTGACTGTTTTCTGGCTAGCTGTGAGCATTTGTTTGTTTAACTGATGAACAAGCCTGTGCAGAGAAATGGGAGCGTAATCGCTTTAAGGAGAGTAAATCAAATATTCTCGATTAAATGAAAACCAAACATAACAGCATCTCTTTGTTATGTGAGACAACGGGGCAGATTTGGAGAGATCTAATAAAGATTGCTCTGGAAAAGCTTATTTAAATGGGCTTGATTAGATTTATTAGCCCATTTGCATGCTGATGGCCTTTGTTTGTTTATTAAGAAATGAATTGCATCACTCTGCAAAACAGAATGCTGAAATGCCCTTGTGAAATCACACCCATTTGCATTGTTTTCCATTTATTTTGAAGGAAAAGCATTATGTCATTGACCAAGCGAAGACAGTATCTATAAAGAAGTGTTTACAGCCCCTTCAGAAAGGTGGCTTGTGAGTGGGGTAGTTGTCTGATGGACCAACTGTGCAAAATACATTTATAACATGTACCTAAAACTGCTCAACTGTAGGTTTGTGGATGAAAACATAGGGATCAATACAAAACACATCACATGCATGCATGATCAAATATGCACACATACAATCCATTCCCTATTGCTGGAAAAGGATTACTGTGGCTGCATGAGCAAGTCCGTTCTGTGCTGTACAATTGATGATACATGTGTGAGGGATTTACCTTATTTTCATTATTTAATTATTAGATATTGTTTCCAGTAGAATGGATCATGAGTGTGAGTTTGGCTAACCTACCATTGGCTGAATAGACAAATATACAATGATTACCCATAACTTTAAAACCACCTGGCTAATATTCTGTAGACCCTTCTCTTGCTACCACAACAGCTCGGAGCTGTTGCGGCATGGACTCCACAAGACCGCCGAAGGTGTGCAGTGGTGTCTGGCACCAAGACATTAGCTTCAGTTCCTTTACATCCTTTAAGTTATGAGGTGGGGCCTCCATGGATCAGACAAGCACATCCCACAGATGCTTGATTGAGTCAGAATGTGGGGAATCTGGAGGCCAAGTCAACGCCTAAAATTCTTTGTCAGGTTCCTTAAACCATTCCTATACAATTTTTGCAGTATGGCAGGGTGCAGTGTCCTTAAAATGGCCACTGCTATTTGGAAATACCATTGTAATGGAGGGGTGTGCAGCAACAAAGTTTAGGCAGGTGGAATATCAGCGTAACATCCATATGAATTCCAGGAACAAAGGTTTCCCAGCAGAACATTGTCCGGAGCATAACACTGCCCCTGTCAAATTACATTCTGCCCATAGTCCATCCTGGGGCCACCTTCTTCCATTATGAGGCTCAGTGTTCTGACACCATTCTATTATAGCCAGCAATACCTTTTTCAGCAGTTTGTGCTGTAGTAGCTTTTCTCTTCGATTGCCTGGTTGTCCGTGTTTGTACCAGGTAGGCATTAACCACTACATGCTCTTGACGAGACCTGCCGTTTTGGAGATGCTCTGATCCAGTCGTCTAGCCATCACAATTCAGCTCTTATCAGAGTAACTCAGGTCCTTGTGCTTGCCCAGTTTTGCTTCTTCCAAAACGTCAGCTCCAAGAACTGACTATTCACTTGCTGCCTCATAGATACCCATTCTTTTTTAGTTGCCATTGTAACAAGATATTCACTTCATCTGTCACTGGATTTAATATCGTGGCAGATTTGTGTATATACACACCTTGTTTTGACATCATGAAACCAATTAATTAAAAATGAGCTGTTTTTGCAGCTTAGTTTCTATAAATGGGTCTTATTGAAATGGAAATTAAGGGACATTTTTGAAATCAGCCCGTCCATCAAGCTTACATTCTGGTCATTGAAAGACATTAAAAGACAAAGTGCATAATGAGGGTCTATCATTTTCGTGTACCCAGACTGTGGTCATACAGTGTTATATGATCAGGAGAATGTGTTCCTTTTTGCTTTTTTCCTTGTAAGAGTTTGTCACCACTGCTAATATGGAAAAACAGTAATGATACACATACTACATTTGACAGCTTTATCTGTTTGCAATGCTTTTTATTATATTATTTAGCAAAAGGTCTTTAATAAGTAATTAGAAACAAATGAGCAATATTTAGATGTTAGATGTGATTGATTAAAAGAGCCAGTTTTCTGTCTAGTGGCACAAAGTTGTGTAAGCACTTACAGAAATGAACAAAACACCGTTCCCCCCTGTAATTTACTAACCACCATATTCTTGTTTTTCATGTTTGTTAAGCCATTTGTCAAAAAGACAATGAAGCCTAATTGAGGTAGCATGTGTTTTTTATGGCTGATTCATAGTGTGATTGCACACTTAGCACAAGATTCTGTTTTGTTTTGACCCTTTAAAGTGGAAAGACACAGATCTTTTCCACATCATCTCATATTTAAAACAATATACATGCAAAAAGTCATTCCGAGTGGTTTGATGTGAAATGCGACATTCTAGATTCTTGCCAAGCCTCAGTTGTTCACAGAGGTGACAGGGGCCATATGTTTGAAGTGTTTATTGTCTCTGAAAGCCACATCACAGAAAGCTATTACATGAAATGGTTACGTCGCTTGATGCCTGAGATGTTGTTTTATGATAGTTTTGAGATAAGAATTTGGCCCAAAACAGTGTGCCACTATTTGGCCATCAACATATAACATATAAAAGCCCATGTAGACAAATGGACTCAGCTTAGATGTGTTTGGTGTCTGAAGTTTGTTTTGTTAATTTTGCTCTGGAGCTAAAAAGCCAAATAAAGCTAGAAAAAGGAATAGCATTATTGAATGAGGCACAGCACAGGGCAGCGAATCAGAATAGAGTCAATTTACATAGATCAGCCTTAAGGCACATTAACAAAAACAGGGATACAGAGAGCTTGAAAAGTGGCCATTTAAAAAAGAAGTATATGGTTATTGGTACACAAAATCATCATAAGCAGAAATAAAATGCAAGAAAAATGTAGGGTATGGATTCTTTAACATGGCAGTTGTTTGCAAAGTCCTTGCTGGCAGAGTTCTATGTAGGGTAGTTAGTATATGTGCTTTGTTGCCGTCGGAGTGAGTCATGGTGTGCAGGCACTGGGGGAGTAGCACTAGTTTAATGCAGATGAGACTCAGTGATGTCCCAGACTTCATTTACTCTTTTACAGCCCAGCTGGAGACCCGACACTTCCACGGCTGCTCGTCTGCCTCTGTGCTCTTTTGCTGATGTCTCATATTGTTTCCTATCCTTGGACCTTAATGAAATTTGGATAGAGTGCTACTACAGGGCATGTGGCACCGAAGAGCTAAGGGCATATAAACTTTCTTCATTAAAACAATGTTTGTAATACAGTAATGAAAGATGATTGCATTAATAACATATTACAGCAGTTACCCCCTTTACAAATGAAAAAGTAGGCCCGTGTGGTCGGCAGCGATTACAACCGAGTTCCAGAAGCCATAATTGCAACTTAACAATATGTTGCAATAACTGAAATTTCAGCCTGTTATCAAGTGAGAGAAGCACCTGTAGCTCATGTTTCTACTACACCGGCCACTGGCAGCTGATTCAGAGGTTCGCTATACTGGACTGAGTAAATAATGCAATATGATAGGAATCACAATAAAGGACTCGCAATATGATATGATACAAAGGTGGTTTATTGGAGCATAAAAACACATGGAAGAAACTGCATCAAGTCAGTCAAAGATAACAAATATGCGGCACTTCTTAAGACTGAATGAAATAAATATTGATGCAGGTCGCAGTGTAGCAGCACATTCAAAGCTGAGGATTTAATTATGCTCTATCAGTATTTCAGAAAATGCAGGTGTCTGTTCGCCCAAAACATTTTCGAGGTAATTACTGGCATGGCTATGGATTGAAAAATATTAAAGCTCAAAAATATTAAACCTCCTTGGTCCCCGCTGGCAAGTGTGCCTTAAAACGTGACTTCTTACAATTAGTATATTATTCCTCACTCGTAGTTCATTGAGTTTTTTGTTTGTAAGAATAACAGGAGATTTACTAAGCTTTAAATGTGATTAAATGTTGTTGCTGTGTGTGTGGTCTTATATTTCTTCACATTAAAACAAAAGAAGAAATGTCGCAACAGTTCATAAAGTCTATTATTCAGTTTAACACAGCGCTTTTCAATCTGTGGGCTGCGTACCCCTGGTGGGCCATGATAATACATTGCCATTCACTTTTACACAGCTTAATGATGTTGTGGCTCAATTTGATACACATTGTATTGTTACTAACATATTGTAAATATACTGTAATTAAATATATCATAGCTTATTAAGAAATGTAATTATGTACATGATATTATGTACATGATAGAACAATTCTAGACTGTTGATATGAAAGCCATATCCAGGCTACAGTTACAGCTGAGCTGCAGTAAGATGTTTAAAGAGGAAGGATTTGTGCAGGAAAGCTCTGCTGTGGAAAGAGATTTGACCTCGGTGACACGGAACTGTCAAAGAACTCAGGCTTCACGTTCACCAGTTGGACATTCACTTGGCTGCATGATCCAAATGCCTGAAGTTGACCCCTGACCATTTCTAAAGATGCTTCAGTCTCAGTCTCAGTGCTTTTTTTCTCTCTGAACTGCCTTCGCTCCATGTAACTCCTGATTACTGCCGTTTTATTAAGGTGCAAACTGGATGCAGATAATTAAGCATTAATTCCTGGGGAAGGAGACTGTACCATCTGTTGGTGTTCGTCTCGCTCAGTAAAACACACTGAGCCACCCCCGCCAAAATTACCTCTGCAAACATGGTGCAGGACAGTGGGCTATAAAAACAGATGGAAGAGAACTTGCTGAAAGTCTGTGCTGCAGGTTTAAGACACTTTAAGGTACAAGGTGTACATTAAGTAGAGTCATGGGTGAAGGAGGAAAGGGACAACATTTAAATAAAGTAAAACAGTGAGATACAGACATGGGAGAGCAGGAGAAGGGGAGAGAGGAAGAGAGAGAGAGAGAGAGAGAGAGAGAGAGAGAGGCAGAGAGAGAGAGAGAGAGAGAGACAGAGAGAGTGAGAGAGAGAGAAAGAGAGGGAGAAAGAGAGAGAAAGAGAGAGAGAGAGAGAGAGAGAGCGTGAGAGAGAGAGAA
>JBBPCX010000035.1:6902299-6918459 GCA_037974365.1 Hydrocynus forskahlii
TATATATATGGTACTGGGTACTGGAAGACCAGTGTCCTGCTCAAACACACTTACTAAACTGGTCTGGGCTGAGGCAAAGTTTCTCGTTTCTACAAAGCCTCATTGTAGAATGGCGTGCTGTTGTTTGCACCCTTAGCTTGGTGTTGGTGCGCAGAGCTGTTGTTTGCGCGGCTAGAAGTTGTCACCGGTGGTACTGTAGGTTCCAGCCCCTTGATCCTAGTATAACACTACATCAATAATGCAGCTGCACTGAATAATTCACTGTAACCTTAGCCACAGGTGAGGGAGGAAGGTGTCAGGATGATCTACAGGGAACTTTGTCACTTCTCTCGCTGCAGGATACAGGTGGACCCCCTTGACTTCCTCCTCTATCCTCCACCCATTTTTATTCCTTCCTGCTCTTCACACCTTTCTTCTCTTCCTCTTTACGTGCATAGAAACAAAGACAAAAAGTGTTAGAGTGACGGCATAGAAGAATCACTTTTTTACCCCACAGAACCTTTTCTATTGGTGGTTCTTTTAACTTATATTTTTATAGAAGAGATATGAAAGTTTATCATCAACAAAAGGTGGTTCCTAGAACCGTTTTTTTCCCCAGTTAGGAGCATTTTTGTGAAAGCTTCGTTTTCAAGAGTGTTTTCTTCTCCCTTCATTTTCACCCCTTTTCTCTCTATACATTTTATTTCCATAAATTGGACACCAAAATGTCACTTTTTGGAGAAATTATTTGTCTAGCATTACATCTGTTTCCTCTCCTCTTCTGCACTAGTCACTGCAAAAAACTCAATAATTAATTATGCATTGAGGCTAATATGAAAATAATACATAAACAAATAAAATATGTTTATCATAGGTTTCCTGATAATCACTGAATACTGATAATCAGTGAGTAATAACAATCAGATGATCAGTTTATGCAAAAGAAATGATGGTTTATGTATAAAGTAGATCAATGGACACCATCCCTTTTCCTGGAGCACAGGTGTGTAATTTGGGTTTTGAGAGTAAGAATTCTCCCTAAGATTTTGTTTCAACTGCATGGATACCTCCACATCTGGTTTAAGAAAACTAGAGAAGCCAGGCAGCTGGAACAAAAATCCTGGGGTAAATTATTACTTGAACACAACTTACCCACCTCTGTCCTAAAGATCTACTTTCCTGCAGTTTTTAGTTCCAACCTGCATCCAACATGTGGCTTCTTAATTCTTTCTGAAGAAGTAAATTAGCTGGAACGAGTGTGGCAGATGGTAGTGGTTAAAACCACTGTGCAGGAAGGTAGATTTTCAGGACTAGAGCTGGAGACCAATGGAGTAGATTATGGTACCAGTGTTGAACAAAAAGAAGGAAACCTACCTTGTTAAATTATTAGAGCAAATATAACATGTACTGTTCTTCATTCCACATCTTTTAGTAGCTACTGTACATATTATACTTGTACTAATACAGCTATTGGGGGGTCTTGAGTGATAGGAGCTTTTAGAAGGAGACCATCCTACTTTAGTTCTTCCTGTATTTACATATTTTGTGTTTATTTATCCCAACAAACAAGTTAGAGTGGCAAAGTAAACAGCAAAAGGACTTCTCCTGTGGGATCTGCTGGGCTTCTTTACTGTGGTTAACAAAACTGATGGATTTATTGGTATGCCTCCAATGCATCAGTCCGCTTGGTGAGGAGAACATAACTGCATCACACTTCTTCTTTTTGTGTGTTTAGAACTGGATGCCATAGATTCTGTGTGAGATGTGTAACAGCATTAGTACAGATCCAACAGAACCTTTTGCAATGACTTTTTGGTGGTTGTTTTTGTCTCCTCACATTCTTCTCTTATCTAAATCTATTAATTGTTTTTATTTTAATACTTATGTCTCCTCCATGTAGGTTATACAATTATTAACACAATTCCATGTTCCTCATCTGTATACTTTATAATTCAAAAGATGACTGTCAAGGTCCTCTTAAACCAATCTTAATATATAGCCTAAAAGGGTAGTATTGAATTTTTCAGAAAATGAGTAAACTGCCGACAGAAGTGATTCATTTTCCATGATCTCAGGAGCTTTGCACTATAGTCATCAGGCCCCAGTCAAGGAGCATACTGTGCACTTAGTAGCATTGTATGAAGTAACTGTACACTGTCCTTTTAGAAACATACAAGAAATAATCCTTTCCTATTAGAGCCATTTAGACCATTTCAAAGCAGCAAAGTGCTTCTGTTGGATCAGTTCTCAATTCATTAGACACAATCCTAACAGTAATCTTCTAAATGGTTTTTGGCTTGTATGTATAGTACTAGAAAAAAAAAAAACTTTAATTGTTAAAGAACCTTTACATTACCTGCATTATGAGTTTTTTAGTAGTAGAGTTTTACATTTCCCAGACTGCAGAGATACTTCTGGCTTAGTTTTGCTTTTTGGTTGGATACTTATCAAGAGCACCAAACAGTGAGACATCTTAACCAAGGTGAAATTCTAATCGTGATCTTTTAATAGGCAAAGAGACTTGTGCAGTGATTTGTCTGTTTGTGATAAAAGTTATAACACCCTATCTTTGGAACAAGATGGACATATATAAACCTTAAACCTTGTTAAATGTGGCAGAGAAGGGGCTGACTTTGTGCATGAATTACTGGGAAAAAGTTTGACTTAAAGTGAGCTGAATTTAGACATGTGATATGGACATTCCAAGCAGGAATGTTAAAGGGTAACAGTAAATGATTGCTTTCACTGACTTTCATTCTGCTGAAATGGATTTCTGGGAACCCTCTAACAAAAGAGAGGAGGCTGTGGATTTCACGTTGTTCACACTGTGTGTTGTATGCTGTGTTCGTGTGTGACTGTAAGGGGCCACTTTATTTCATTTTTTTCAGATTATTAAATGTTTTTTTAATTGAATTAATGATATTTTTATTGAATAAAAATTGTGTTCCTGATTATTTAACCTGTCACTTGGTACTCATAAAGATTGATTTTTTAAATTATTTTTTCCCCTTTTAAAGTTTTCTCTTGTTGTCAGCATTCTGAGTACAGACGAGTGCAGATGATTATATTTATTTGTGTGTTGTTATAAGTATAAGCTGTAAGAATTTTCAGAGAAAATGAAGCAGTGATCGTGTGCTTAACTCTTAACTATAATCACGGCATTTGTGTGGACAGCAAAGAAAGAATTTCATTGCACAGAGAAATGTGATTTCTACTGTACATATGACAATAAACGTTTCAAATATTGAATCTTGCATGACTGCGGTCTATGTTCAAGTTGAAAAGCAATAAATAGCCATATGTTTGTAAAAATGTAAAGATAAAATTGACTGTGATTTGTGGAAGACATGGCCTTGACAGAAGAGTGACAGAATTGAGCGAGTATTGTTTGTTCAGATGCATTTCCTTCGTGAGAGCACTGAAGGCATGTGCTGCATCACTAATTGGGGAGCGGTTGCAGAATGGTGTTGTGTCTGATCAATAGCCATTCAGGAGATAATAGCACAACAGAGGATTGCTGTTCGTCTGAGACCTCAGCTGGCACACGGACTCCGCAAAGGCAATCTGACACGGCACTTCTTATCACAAGGCATCGCCAGACCAAGCTCACAACAAAAGGACTCCTCTACAAAGAGAGATTCTCTTGATAATATCGAAGGAACCGAAGATGTCAGAGCTAAAGTTTGAGCCTCATTTCATTCCTGCTGTAGGAGAACATGCCCATTCTTAGCTATACACTACGAGACCTTTATTCAAATATATTTATATTCAAGCCGGAGAATAGTTATCTGCGAACAGTGCTATGCAAATGCTCTTGCAGATGCTGTTTGGGGTCGACAAAGACTCTTCTGAGTCTGATAGGAATCAATGTTTTAGAACAGGTGAATTAGCATGCTAGGTGGCCGGTGTCTGTGCCAAGTTTGGTCTAATCAATTCTTTTCTCCTCCTTTTCTCTCCTCCCTCTTTTTCTGTCTCTCTCTCTCTCTCTCTCTCTCTCTCTCTCTCTCCCACCATTCCTGTCTCCCTTGCCTGTCCCTTTCTAACTCCCTCCCTCCCTCCCTCCACCTTCCCTTTCTTGCACTCCGCAATTCCAGCGGCGGCTACGAAAAACAAAGCAAAAGGTGAGTGGGCTCCTCCATCTTCCCTGCTCCTTGATTAATGGGGGGACACTATTCCCAATAAACTGTGTTGAGATAGCTCCCTTATCTTTGCTACAAGCCTGCCAGACACCAGCACTCCCTCTCTTCTCATAGACAGAGACCATTGAGTGGACTGGAATTCACTTCCAAGAGTTTCGTGTGGTCATCCATGCTGTTTATCATCCTTCTTAACCTTTCATTCTCTACCTTTCTTTATCTCAACAACCCTCCCATTCCCTTTGTCCCTCCCATTTGCTTTTCCTTATCACCCTACCTCTTTTTATTTTCCTTCACCTTATTATGCTAATATTATTATTATGCTAAATAGCCGGGGAAAAAAAGAAATTTCACTGATGCTAATGCATATTAACATGTAGCAGGCTATCAATATTTTTAGCTAAGTATTATTTGATAGTAGTTCTAGTGCTGTAATTGAACCACAGTATCTTTTGATGTGTGCATGTATTTTTATATATTACTGTTTATTCAGTGTTGGGTGTTCCTGGTTGGTAAATGGTTCCAAGCTTGGAACAGTACGGTGGTTTTTAAAGCTTTGGAAAGATACGTGCATCATGCATCTCATTCACAGAAAGGTTCTTTAAACCATTGAGGTGTTCTCCAGGGAACCAGAAGTGGAACACTTTATGGCACCTTTATTTTTATGAATGTAGGTCTAGTTGAGGGAAGTGTAGAGTTGGCAGTGTTCAGTACAGCAAAGTCTCCTCTTGAAAGCTGAAGGCCTGTCAAACCCTTGAGCGGTCCCACTGTGGAACAAGAGAAAGCCTCACGTTTCTAAAGGTGGATGGAGGGAGTACAGTTCAGAATGCAGAAAGCGGAGATGTGGAGAATTCCTTTCACTCTTGGGGGCAGAAGAGGAGTTTTCATCTAACAAGTGAAGATTGTGATGCAGATAAGTGGGTTCTGAGTTCGTCCTGATACTGGTATAGAACCTTTACATTTTTGTTAAACATTAGGGTTCCTCAAACTCACACTTCTCATTTATAAAATGCTTTTAAAAAATACCATTTTGAGAACAGAAAGATGTTCGGTAGCACTTTATAATAACTACTCCCTATTAAGCATTGGTTAAGTCTTAGTTAATGCTTTGTTAATCATTTGTTAGTAATTATCTCTTAGTTATTTCTCATCAGTAAATCATTAATAAACATATCTATTAATGTTTTGTGTATGATGAATAAGACAATCTTATGAATGTATTACTTTAACAAGTAACAAATAGTTAACAAGTAGTTTGTAAATGTTTTGTAAAGTATATACAAGTCTGACTTTATATACTTAAGTAACCAGTTATAACTTTTTGAGTTAATCATGAGCAAGCCCTAACAAGTCATTTGTACATGTTTTGACAAGTCTCACTTTAGAAGAAAAAAATATACTTAACTATCCAGTTATAACTCTGGAGTTAATCATGCATCCTACTTTTGGTAAGTGTTTGCAAAACATTTATTCATACACAAACTACTTTTAATGAAGGTCTGTCAAATATTGCATACATGAAGGGTAGTGATGTAAGTCTAAACAGTAACTTAATAAAACAATGTTAAACAATGTTTAACAAATTCTGAACAAAGATATTAACAAATGCATAATAAATGATGAATAGTACTCATGTAAAGCTATTTACAGATGGTTAATAAATAATTTCTTAAGCATTTCTGAAGTTAAAATAATACATTCATAAGATGGACTTATTCATCACACACAAAACATTAATAGATATGTTTATTAATGATTACCTGATGAGAAATAACTAAGAGATAATTACTAACAAATGATTAACAAAGTATTAACTAAGACTGAACCAATGCTTAATAAATGCTTAATATGGAGTATTTATTATAAAGTGCTACCAGTTGTTTTTTCACCTTCATTTTTAGATGTTGCTGGACTGACCACAGTAAATGATGGGATGCATTTTTATTGTTATCAGTTTTCTCACCAAAGTCTCTTTTAGACTCTAAATTTTTAACTCTGTTCTTTGACAAAACCAACTGAAAGTATGTTCATCTCATTGGTCTGAAGTAAATGGGAAGAGTATCTCTTTATTCCCTCTGAATGTTCCTTTTCAGTTACAGTATAAAGATACCGGGTTGAAAATGTCTTTATTCTAGGTGTCAGAGATACAGTATGTCTTTTAGGTTTCAGGAAAAGGTCATTGTGTTGCATAGAAATCATCGTAGAGAAACAATTATGTTTTCAATCTTTCTGCGTTGGGAGCTTCTGCAAGAGCTTAATGTCAGAGGGAAACAAATAGGTTCCTTGATCGTTCTTCTAGACAAGACCTTCCATTGGTATAGAACTAACACATTATGTGGAGGGCCCTTAATGTTTTAAGAGGTTCTTCACAGAGATTCTTCTCATTTACAAAACTGGTTCTTTAAAGCACTATTGATTTAAAGGTTCTTTAAAGAAGCAAAAGTGTTTTTTCTATGGCATTGCTTCAAAGAATCCTTTCTTTCACTGTTCTTTCTCTGTGTAGATGTAGTAAAGCATTAACCAAGTATTCAAGAGTTAACAATGTTTGACAGTTACAGCTCTACAGAGGTTTTCTGTGTTTTGTTCCAAATCATTTTCATTAACATTCAGATTTTTGGCGAACCAGTGAAGTGAGATTTGAATAAATGAGAATTGGTGTAAGCAAGACTCTAAAGAGTGTCTAGCATTTACAGGCCCTAGTTTCAATTGCTCCTGATAATCTGAGCAGCACATGCAAAGAACAAAATCTACCAATGTCTGTTTAAAGTCTTTTTAGCTGTTTCAGCTGCTTCACTGATGAACATTTTAGCATTCCCAGTCAGGGTGTTTGGGCAGCAGATTACATTAAATGTGTTGCTATGCTGCTGCTGTTATTTATCTGTTTGTTTAATAACAGCTTAGCTAAATATAAGAACAATGCCATCTTTGATTTGGTCCATAAAACTTTCAGAACATGTATTATTCATCCAGGAGTTCATTTACAATCTCCAGTTTTTCTGCAATGAATCCGCGTTATTGAAGTCTACAAAGTGAGCCATTTGACACTGACTGGATTGTATGCGGCTTAGCTCTGGTAAACATCCTCACTGAGGCTTTAAATGCAAGCTACAATCCTACAGTGGCTGTTTATCCTAAAATTAAACTGAGAGAGATAACTTGAGAGAGAGAGGCTGCCCTGCCCCCTGCTACAGGGAACCATAAGCGGTGCAATGCAATGCATCTTTTATGATGTTATGGGAAATCCATGGCTGTGGTAATGACTAAGGCGGTGTCTTGTAGATCACTGAGCCAAAGAGGCATCCCCTAATCTTATTTGCAGTCTAATAAAGATATTGGCATTGTGCACTCAGTTCCATATTTATATTTATCAAACAGAGGCAAGCGATTTGTGTTTGGTAGCCACAGTTACAGAAAAAAACATTGCTTATCATTAGATTTTTTCAAGCTTTTGCATTTGGCCTCAAGTCGTTAGATATTGGCACCCGCTCACATAGAGCAGAGGCTTTTTGCAGTCACAACTTGTTATAGACAAGTAACTGGAAAAAAAATCTATATAAATATAACACTCTGAATTTTTACAAACACTATTGTAACAAACTTTGCATTGTGAGTACAAATATGGGAACACGTCAGCTTAGTGGGCATTGTAATGACCTTGAAAAGCCCTTGTTAAGGATAATTACGATGGTAATTAACTTTCATTACTGGAATAACAAATAGTAAACAGAGTGAATTGAGCATTTTTTGGAGTATTGTATTTGTGTATTATACATTACAACACTTATGCTTTTAATTAACATGATAATTAACTTACTATTTGTTGCTACTTTATAAAGGAGTAATATGAAAAAAGCATTTTTCTGAGCATTTTATTTTCTAACCTTTAATGCTGAAGTCTATAACGAGAAACTTTTTTGAAAACTCTGCTGGAGATGTGATTGGTCAAAACATTATAATGATGTTTTTCTCTTTTTAGATATAATCTGTACGTTTTAATAGATGAACACCACCACTTAATGTGACTAGCACAAGTCAAATTGAAAAAATTGTTTTCCAATATGAATATATTTTTCCATAGGTCAACACAAAGACTCATTTTGGAGCTAGAGTACTCCAGTAAGTGCATTAATTGAGTCAGTAGGTGTGTACAGGTTGACACAATAAATGTTCTCTAAAGAAGCAAAATTGGTTCTTCTGTGGAATCAAAAAAGAATCATTCTTCTTTCAGTGTAGATGTAATAAAGCATGAACAGAGTATCTAAGACTTAACAGTGTTTGACAATTACAGCACTGCAGAGCTTTTCTGTGTTTTGTTTCAAATGAGTTTTTGGAGATTTACAGTCAGATTTTTTGGGTGAATCGGTGACGTGAGATTTGAATAGATGAGAATTGTTTGAAGCAAGGCGCTAAAAGGGATCCAGCATTTACAGGCTCTAGTTTCAGTTGCTCTTCATAATTAGTGCAGTAAATTCTTAAAGCATCTACAAATGTCTGTTTAGAGTCTTTTTACAACTTCTTCAGTCATAAACTTTTTAGCATTTCCAGTCAATTTTTGAGTATGTTGCTATGATACTTCTATTAATTATTTATTAATTTGTTTGTTTATTTGATAACAGGTTAGCTAAATAGAAAATAGAAGCAGTTATTACAACATTACCATCTTTGATTTGGTCCTTTAAAGTTTTAGATCATGTATAAATCATCCATTTTGTTTACATTTTCCCCCTATTTCAGATTAAAATTTTAAGTCTATTTTATGATGTTTGCTTTTAGAAACTTGTGTAAAATACGCACTTCTCTTTTCCACTTCATTCCTGGTTTAAAACTTGGCTTCTCACACAGTAATACTGAAGTATTAGACAAATAATTACAGTTTTAATCTGGAAAATTGATGTACTTAAAAGAGTAAGAAACTTGACTACTTTCAAACTTGAGATAATCTAAGTGTACACAAATATGTACTGTTCTTGTTCTTTTAATGTAATATTCAAGACTAATGAACTCAATTTTAAGGTGACCTTTTTGCTAAATAAGTTAATACACAAGCAATCATTGTATTAAATTAGGGGATTGTATTAAATTAGGGGATTACTATTTCTATGTTCCCCTATACTGTTACATTCAGGACATTCAAGATTGTATTCTAAGTACATTTTGGCCATTTCTATTGTTCTGTGATGGAGCACATGTTCACGGTGTGATTTGGGATTATCAGATGATGTAATTAAATAAAAAATAAACCAATTTAATTATTTGGAACATGACGCTCTCCATTCATATTAATTTCATTGTGTCAGAGAACTGACCTGTTTTTTCCTAGGCTTAGGTGTTATGCTTAAGCTAGACTTGTGGTTTACACTCTCTGACTTTTATCCCATTATTACAATGGTGTGTCCTTCTTTCTGCAGCCATCACATTTAATTGCTACTGTTTCTCACGCTGTTATACACTGAATCAATACAACACTAATCTCCAGTAGAAGAGGCTGAGAAGGATATGTAGAAATGTGACCTGCTTGCCCTTGGAAGGGTCCAGGATTGAGAATATATATACACACACACACACACATATTTTGCCTTCTGCCTCAAACATTTCCTCCACTTTCCCTTTCTGACCTCAGGGTATTCTGCAGAACTTCATCCATTTTAAAAAGTGTAAAGGTTTTGTTATGCACTTGGCTTGAATGTGACTTCTGCGCATCCAGATATTCATTTAAACTCAGACAAAAACATATCACCTGTGTTTTAGAAGAGAAGTGGCCGCGCGTTAGAAGACAAGTGGGCTCAGCGTGCGAGTCTGTGTTGGAGCTAAAGTAATCCCAACCACCTGCTCCTGAATAGCATGAATAATGTATACTCATTCAATAAGCAGCCACACCACAGGCATCCAGTTTATCTGAGTGTTGTCTTTGCATTCTGTGCGTGTGTTTGTGCTTATGTTTTTATCCAAGAGTGTAAGTCACTATGTGTGTGTGCATATGTGTGTGTGTGTGTGTGTGTGTGTGCGCGTGCACATGTGTGTGTGTGTGTGTGTGTGTGTGTGTGTGTGTGTTGCTAACATTGGCTTGGGCAACACAAACATGCACCTCGAGACTGCATTCTCCGGAACGCTGGGTGATGCTGTCAGTGCAGGTGGCCTTGCTGTGGTGGATCATCTTCCTTCAGAGCGCTGGGCATTTCTGTCTTTACAAGAGGCTAGGGGGTACTCTCTGGAACACCATGGGGCCCTGTCAAAGTACCTGGTCAAGGGTGTGGTGCACTCTAGAGCACCTGAGGAGAGTGTAGCCACACTGGAGGATGTGGACTTCTCTTGACCCTCATGGTTACTGTCTCCAGATGCCCCGGCCCCACCTGGGCCCATGGAGGACACACCATGGTGGCGCACTGCAGAGCACCAGGTGGAGATGATGACCCAGGTGGTAGCTGGGTAGTACTCTCTGTAGCCTTGGGCGATGCTGGGGTGTCTGCCACGGGCCCAGGTGTCTGGAGGCAGTGCCATGAGAGCCAAGAGAAGTCCACATCCTCCAGTATGGCCACACACTCCCTGGGTTTTTGCTCGGGATGAAACAGGGAAGGGCAGGACAAAGGCCAATAAACTCGGTCAGCTATATTCAAAGGAGAAAGGGGGAAGGTGAAACCAAGAACGGGTGGGTGGAAAAAGGAGAGAGAGGAGATAGTGTTGTAGTTCAAGGAGGAGGCAGGATGGTAGGGGAACAGGCTAACTCCAGTTTGGGAACACAAGGATCGAGGGATTCCCTTTCCCACATTAGCTCCTACTAGTTTATGCCGCCGTGGAAGAATCCCAGACACTTGTACATTCAGTCCTCTGGGACAGAGAGTACATTAGGGCACCAAATACACCATCCCAGCTCTGGGGCAGATCCATACTGTTTCCCGTGCTGGGTGGCAGTTGATCCATGGCCACTCAGTCTCCTCTAGGGTAATAGGCTCGACGGTGAAGGCCAGATACAGCAAATCCTTAAAGTCTGCAACTGGCAGCCAGCTAGTCCGCTGCCCTACCACATCTTCTTTTGGTCATTATTCTAACTTTAATATATGTGCAAAAAAATAATACATTTCCACCCACACCTCTGGATGCAGTTAGGCTCCCAGCTAGATGCCAGTAGAGGGTGCCGCCTCCAACCTCTCCTGCTTCAAATGCCAGCCCGAGGGTTAGGGTTAGTTACTGGTTGTGAAACCCTTTGCACCCAGAGACACAAAACTATACCAGTGTAAGTGCAAGACTATAGTCAAACAAAAGAAACATGACAGTCCAAAAGAATAAATGAAACCACTGCAAAACTTGTCTGTCACCAATGCTAACCTAAAGCTTTTTCAGATGTGGACTTTTACCTAGGAATGTGAATCCAAGCTGGCGTCAAAATTCCAGTAAAGATCACAAGGCAATCATTCGGCCTGAGACCCAGCACAGTACCTGGATAAGTGGACATTTCTCTGACAATTTACAATTAGGGATTTAGTTTAGTTTTCTGGATGAAAGAGACACATTGGTGAAGTGAATGATTCAGAAATAAAGGAGCTGTTGGCCATTCATGCTGTATGACTGCATACAGTGCAATAAAATCCTGCTTAAGGGCAGCATGCGTGAATGACTCAAAGCCTGAACATTATCGGTTAAAGTACATTAATAATATTTGTGTGAAAAGAGCTTTATACATCATGCAGTTAATGAATGTTTCCAGGGTCATGTGTGTTGAGCACCCCAGGACCAGAAGAATTTTGCGAGGGTTTTAGAAGGGGTGTAGCCTTGGATTTCATCACAAGTTCAAAAGTTGCCCCCAGAGGTGCACTCTCATTATAAGATCCTGCCTGGCCCCACAAGGCTATGCGTGTTCCAGTTTTGAGTATGGACATGTACATATGCGCTTGTCCTTGTGCATATGGGCTTGTGTATGGTTACATGCAGATGTATCGTACAGGTGGGGCTTGGCTTGTTTCAACTTTATCTCGGTTTCCCTCGCTCCTCCTCATATAATGAAATGACAGCCAGACCCGCTACAATTAACAAACTGCTCAATTCTGATGTTTGTTTACAGAGGCAGGAACAGCTGCGCACTGCTCTAATTGTGCAAATGAGAGTGGAACTGCTGATGCCAGTTCATTTGTTGTTTTGAAATTAATTAGATTTTGCTAAATCAGAAATTACAGTGTGTCTTGGAAAGTGCATGTCCTGCCTTGTGTCTGCAAGTAGCATGTAGTTCTTCCCGTGTGTAATTAAATTTATTCATAGAATGAGCTCTGGCAAATCATTACTCTCTCCATGTTTGCCTGTTTCCCCTTAACTGGTGTATTATGGGAAAACTCTTAACCAGGCAATATTCCAGATGTTGGCAATTAGGAATCTCTAATAAAAAAGCTTGTATCGAGTAGGCCCTGATAATTACCTTAGTGAATGCTGTCTTCGTGTTCATTTGTCAGCCCCTGGTGCAGAAATTCTTGTCAGACAGCACAGACAGCTGGCCAATTCTGCATTGTTTTGGAGGCCCATGATATCAGCAATGCAGGATGGTTTCATTTGACTAAAATGATTGTAAATCGATTCATGGTTCATCACTGATTGCAAAAATATACAAGATTTCTTTCAGAAAGAAGGATCACTGCTCTCCCACTAAAGACTTATACATAGATAGCTGGTTGTATGGATGGATGATGTAGACCAGGGTGTCCAAACTTTTTGCAAAGAGTGCCAAATTTGGTAAAGTGAAGATACCCAGGGGCCAATAGTTCCTTCTGACATTTTTTTAACCACAAAAGTTACATAGAAATACACACTGTTATAAAACAATTTTCATTGTCACAATTACCCTTATTTTTCAAATGGCAATGTAACCAAATATAAGCTGCTCAGGCAGACGTGAACAACACCATTCTGCCTTTCATTCTTATCTGGAGAGTCAGATAACATTGAACAAACTGTACAGAATACCTTACATTTCCATGAGTTTGATAAATATTTTTGCCTCATGAACATTTTAAAACTGTAAGTAATGCAAAGTATATTTTAAAACAAGTGAATTTTGCCCTTGTCTTTAACATTATCTTTCAGAAAGCAATAGTTTGTGTCACATCTACAGGTACATAACATCAACAGTTATAACCAAATCTTATTCAAGAGTTTAATAAAATAAGTGCCATAAGTCCAAGTTCATTATTGTGCTTTAGGCTTTTCACTGTTAATAGTGACAGATGTTACCGTTCAAAACACTAAATTTCAGATTGATCAAGGAACAGATAACTTGCTGCTAATTCTTTGCAGTCGCCATGGCAGAAATGGGTGGAGGGTTTGCGGCACGTATGCAGAGCCAGATAGCATTAGAATGGCGCTTCCACCGTGTGGTGAAAGAAGGAATTACATTTTTTAAGTTTTATGATTTGTTTATTCTAACAGAGTTAGCGAGCCATTAGCCCGCGGGCCGGACTTTGGACATATAATTGTAATATTCATGTTTCAGCTGTTTTTGAAATTGAAATTTAATTGTACCGCTTTACATTCATGCCTTGAGCACTTGACTTATAATACATAACAAATATTTTGGCAAAACAACTGAATTGTTCACTTAACCAGATGTAGTCAATCAGGCAAATGTCCAAATTTTGCTTATTTAGTGAAGCACTAGAGCTCTGAAGCTGCTGTTGCTGACCAAAACAATGAACAAAACGCTCTAACAGTCTAAGGAGTAAGAGTGCCAATCTAGAATCAGTGGTGTGAAGATTTGCTCATTTTTATAGCTCAAGGCAAATCATACAGTAAGTTATAATCCACATGAACAAATCGGTGGCATCTTAAAAATGAGTATGATGGTTGACTTCTAGTGTTTGTTAGCAACATTAGCCTTAGAAACTAACAAAGCAAAATTTATGTTGACTGATTAGCTTCATCTGGGGTTAGTGGAAAGTTTAACCCTTCCCTACCTAAGTGGAATATTCCATTATTTGATATTACCATGGCTAGCCACAGAAAAATCTTTTTGCCAGATTACTGGCCTCTGTCTGCTGACAACCAGAATTGATAGTCAAGCTAACATCTTGAAAAATAATAGGGAGTATGAGAAACAACCATGTTGCGCAATTAAGAGGTAACATTGTTATTTTAGAGTCCTTTTCTTGCTGAAGGAATCATTTAAAATAAAACTGATGTCTAAGTAGACCCACGTGATTTAAAAAAAAAAACTTTATTAGCAATAGTCTTTATTTGAAGAAAGTACCTCAGTAATGGTCAGTAATGCTTTAATTTGAAAGTCCTTTTCACATGCTTTGGGGATACTCACCAAAGATTTAACTAACATTCACCTAAAAGCCATTGAATGCAACTTAAATTATATTAAATGTATCCCTGTGCCTAAGAAGTTTGTTAACCATGAAAGTATCTGTGGATAATTGATAAGCCCTCAAAAAATTATGACCCTGTGGTCTGACTAAACTATGCGTTGTCTTACTGCATTTAAATATCTTAGTAAGAGTGAGTATGGTATTTGTTTATTCTATGTATTGGCATTTGGCATTTGTGTTTGTCTCTATTTTCAGCCAAAAAAAAGCCATGAACGTAAAACAGACTGCTATTTGCAGAGCTTTAAAAGGAAACTGATATCACCGCAGGCATGCCCCTCTTCAAAATGAGAAAAAGAGATGGGGGAGCTTTATTAGTAGTAATAATTCAGCCTTTTATTTAAAGGGCGAAAGTGTCTCCGTATCAGTCCTCATAACAGTCAAGCCGATTCCATTATTTAAGCCCCAGCAGCTCCTTATTGTCTCTGTCCTCGTCTTCGGTGTGTATCCTCTCACTGCAGAGAGGCCTGCCGTTCTAATTAACAATCCGACCAATGTCCCCCATCCCGAAAAAGGGCCGCCTCTGCAGGGGAAAGAAATGATCAAGGACAAGTAGCCCCCGCTGCCTGCTGCTACCCCCTGTCTGTCTCCTCCAATCCAGAGAAGGGCGTCTTGTGGCGTTTTGTAATGTTTTGCAGTACCTCACAGCAACAAGGAAGAAAGTTATTAAGCTCACATTGACTGGTGCCAATTTAGCTCTTCTTCGCTGACATTTCGAAAGAGCCATCCCACCTGAAGCTCATGTAGGTGTCTGGAAGTGTATTTGCTGGGGCCATGGGGGGCGTATGGGACAGATTACCCAAGGGCCATCTGTTTATGCTCCCGCAGCCTGGCACACTGTGGCCAAACATCTGGCCACACACTGTCTGGTACAGGCTGGCAGCCCTGACATGTTTTCATCCACGGGCGCTCACATCTGCGACAACCTCCTCCACTCATGCTGACCTGGCTAACTGTGATGAAGAGCTTAGTTTTATATTAAAAGAATAGCTTTTTAGTCTGTTCTCTATAAACCTTGTATGTATTGAATGGTCATTTACCATAGAAATGCATTTCGAGATGTTTCCTTGAATCTAGTAAAAGAATGGGAAACTAGATCATGCAAAACACATTTATAATTGAAACCAATGGTCAGGTGCTGTATCATCCTTCAGTCAGCTTGTTATAAGTATCTTCATATTCTTTTCCCCTAGCTACAGGTAAAAGCCCGGTTTAATTAAGTAAAAATATATTCTGAAACTTCCCACCATTTAATAGCGGTTCAGATTAAAAATAATTATTTAAAAATAAAGTATTAACCTCTACAAACGTATTAGGTTTATGGCTTAGAATTGGAACGTTTGTATCCAACTTATAGATAGATAGATACATTTTATATACATATATATATATATGTATATATATATATATATATATACACACACACACACACACACACACACACAAAGAGTCGCAGATTCAGTCAATTGTAGATTGTTTTTCTAAGAACCGAACAAATTGTTTGCAGAAACCCCCGCAAATTCACCGAAACCGCAAATATCCTCCGCATTGTTTTTTGTGTCACAGTCAGCTATAGCCAATCCGAGAACATTATCTATTTCTCATTGGTGCTGGTTAGCTGCTATGTAACGGTCACCTCGCCCTCGTCCCGTCTGTCCCGGTCCCTGTCTCCTGTGTATTAGTTTTCCCTTCTGTTCTC
>JBBPCX010000035.1:6932433-6950325 GCA_037974365.1 Hydrocynus forskahlii
GGAGGCGTGAGGGGTGTGTGGTGTGTGGGTGTGGTGTGTGTGTGTGTGTGTGTTTGTGTGTGTGTGTGTTTGTGTGTGTGTGTTCTGTGCACTTGTCATAGAAACCTATTCCCCTCTTTTGTTGCTTTCACTACAAAGAGCCCATACATTTTGCATCTCTGTCCCTCTTTCTTCTCTTTCCATCTCTGTTATTTGTTTCTCATGTCTGATTTTATTGTCCTGTAACAGGAAAGGATCTCATTTTAGCTGAGATGCAGAAATGATGTGTCCATTTTGATTGTGTTCCAAAGATATTGCTGCATTTCCACTCTTTTGTTATGAACATTGCATCTTAGCTGTGATGACAGGTGTCCCCGAGATCCTCCCCTTAGTTTTCTTCTGTATTAAACACCATAAAGAGCATCTAAAAGCATGGATCAAAACTAAAATGTGAATGTGGGTTAATAAACTGTGCATTTACAGAAAAGCATTTCTTGCTGAACCTATTTCAGGAACATTTTTTGTAATTTAATCACAAAATGTTGCTGGGAGTTATTAGCAGTAATTTTTCAGCAGCCTGTGGCTGTGTATTAGTTCCGGGGTGGTGGGCTAGGTGGCGCTGTGAGTCTGGCTCCCAGGGGAGTGATGGAGCTTCTGGCTGTGGGAAGTTCTCTGTATGGACAGATGCTCCGCCACATGCCCTGGCCTGTGGAGCCGTACTGGGGCGGGTAGAGGGGCATTTCCTACCTTCTGAGTGTAGTGGTGTATTTTTACATGCGTCATAGTCTTAAATAATAAAAAAAAAAAACTACTATCAAACTTATTAAATGAACACAGGTGAGATTTGTTCTCTTGTTTTCTCAGCAGGCAGGTAGCCAGCCTACCTCTGCTGCAATACTGTGGCCGTGAAGGCCGGATTGCAGCAGAAGGTGCGTCGCCATGTGTGCTAATGGCCATATGGAGTAGAGTAATGTGGTCACTCAGTGTAACTTGGTCATTAATGTGGCTCCAGATGGGTAGACGCCTTTGTTTGTCTGTATACATGTGATTGTGCATACAGACAGGAAGTCCAGAAGATCTGCTGACTGTTTTTAAAGTGATATTTCTTTTTTGTCACTTCTTTGTCACATTAGTCACATTTATTGCCATAATCAACTGTGTCTCACCTGTAGCACAATGAAATGTGTGGAGAAAGCAAAAAACTCCAAAAAGAACAGCTACACAATACCTGCATAGGCTGTTTGTGGCATAAATTGCATAAACTTTTGGAAAGACGTATTCCACCAAGTGTTAGTTTTCACAAAGGCTGTCCATTTTGATGCCATTTCATCTCAGCGTTCTGACAGCTGACGCATGTTGGAATAAGCCTTTATAAAAGTTTATGTAGGCTTATGTCAGTTGTCATGTAGCTCATGAATGCTGCCCTGCAGAAAAGTGTTACCAAACATTTGGACATTCCTTCAAGATAATGCAAGATGCCATTCTTCGTGGAACAGCTGAAGGAAGATGAGATTCTGGGGCAGACAAAACAGTTCTCAGATTTAACAGTACTGAGACTTTGTGGGACAAATATGGCAAAGGTGTGAGGTAGAAAAATCCAGCCATATTTGACGTCAGTGATCATGTGCAGATCATTTAAAAAATAAAAATGTATCAGTAATCTTTACAAAAAGCAGTTCAAGCTGTTTTTTGACCGTATGTGTGGGTGTGTGGGTGGGTGTGACGTTCACTTGCGCTTGTGTTTGTGCGCACTTATGAGCATCATCCTTGCCGGCCTGGAACCCCTGTCTGTCAGCTGCAAATGTAGTCATCCATCTTTCTGTCCCCGAGCAGCTTTCTAACTGATTCTCTTCTGCCATGAAACACAATGGGGTCAGAAGAAGAAGAGGAGATAAAAAAAATGCGTTGTTTCGATTGATCTTGTGTCCGGGTCGGGATGATAAGCCTGACAGAATGCGCACGCCCTAAAGGGGGGCCTCTATGAGGCCGAGACAGTACTAACGACCATTTATGTGTGTGTCTGCGCGTCTGTGTGTGTGTGTGTGTTCATCTGTCATGGGAATCTTGTTTAAAACATTCTATTCCTCTGTTCTAAAGGAGATAATCTGATTGGCAGTTAAAACCCCTCCCACTCTCCAGGCCTCTCAGCATTTGAGTGGTGCTGTGCTTTAAAGGAATACACCAGTGTTTTTTGCCTCCATCTGCTCCATCTGTAGCGTATGTTCGATTACCACAGTCATTAATTTTGATATGTTTCCTTGTCCCTAGAAAAGAGCATAAAACCTGTTGGCTTGAAACAGACTTGTAATCGAAGTCAGTGGGAAGTTGCTGTAATGGCTGCCACTTGACTTCTAGTATAATTCAATGAGGGTTTTCTTTATTTACTAATTAAACTTGCTGCCTATACTACACCACGCCACATGTGGAGATTCGGTTGAGCTATTCTTTTATGCTAATGTGTTCTTTTAAAAAACGAGTTCATCTAATTCCACACACTGGGAGGAAGTGACTGGCCATGTTCAGATCACCGCCTGGAGCTGATTACACAGCATCTGATCTTCCATATTGACGGAGCTGAATATTTGAAGAGTTTTATTCCACAGATCCTGTTTTTAACATTTTTGCATACAAATTTTAAAAATTATTATGAGGTTGTTAGAATAATACCTAATAATGACGATTAGGGCAAAACTCTTTGTCTTGGATAAAAGTGGTATAAGTCATAAAACAGCACTGATATTTCTTGAGATCTCTTGGCTTGTCCTTCTAAAGAAAACTTTGATTTTTAGCTCTTAAATGGCTTTCATTCTAAAAAGTAAGAGATCCAGAAGATTCTTCAGTTTAGATTAGTTTAGGTCCGGACAGAGCAGCACAGGGAAACAGCCCCGACTGGAAACAGCCCATGAAGACAGGAATACAGATGGTGTGTTTTGGCATTCATTATCTTCTCTCTATTGTGTCTGGGTAGCTGACAAAGCCTAAATTACACAGTACCTGGTTTAACAGGTGCTATTAAATGGGAAGCTGTCGATCATGACAAGCTGCAGACTCTTAGAAAGCTTTGACTTTCAAACTGAAGCCCTCATTCACTTTATCTTTCATTTGTTGTGGCCTGTAATTGACTGTAGCTTTGAACTGTCACATTAAAAACGACATCTATTTCTTATTAACTACACCAAAGGATGCGCCAAAACAATACAACAGACCAACAGCAGCCAGAAGGCATATTTTAGCACGTCTTTAATGCTCCTGTTTGGCTTGCCTGGTCTCTGAAAAGGCCCAATGTACGAAAAAATCAAGTGACCTTTTCATTTCCTTTGGTTTTTCATCCCATGGAGGATGAGGCTTGACCTTTTCATCTGTTTATCAAACCTTACCCAGCTGTTCTTCAGTGTGCCTTATACCCCTCTCCACGTCTCTGTCCCCTTTTCTCCCCCCCCCCCCGCCATGATGCACACGCATGCCAGTTTATCAGAATCACCTACCTTGTCTGTAAGCCTTGCTGGTGTACACTTAGAGACTTTTTCCTTCCATACTCCTTCATCAGTGCTCTGTTTCTGACCACAGGACTACTGTCTCATTATTTTTGGTTGACCAACTTAGTGGTCTCTTTGCATTGATCGAGTGCGCTGAAGGGGGTAGCAGATGGGCTACAGTCAGCATTTGTAAACCTACAAAGTTCACCTACAGCCAAAAGCATAAGTTTTAACATCCCAAGTAAAAGGACACATTCTGTTGATTTTCTAAGTGAACAAAAGTGCCTATCCTCTATGGAAAATTTTAATTAAAGGTGGCATTTTCCTGCAAATTAGCTTAAATAAGGCACCTTCCTGCTAATTCAATGCACAATTTCTGTTTATTTTCTGAGTTTACCATATCGGAATTATGCCAATCCAGTACTCAGTTTCAGTATTGGTCTGATATCACCGGACTGGTTATTGGAAAAAGCCTGAACTAAATATTTAACTAAACTTTAAGCAACATGCTGTAAGAGAGACAAACAGAGGAGGACGAGTAACACCAGGGAGCCTCAAAGCTGTGTGCATGGATGAATTTTTAATACAGACTCCTGCACCCAAACACTATAATTATGTCGAAGAAAGAACAATTTCTGATTCAAAGTGAATCCAGACAAATGTACGATTAACAGCTAAGACAAGGAAAAGGAAGTATCGGATTGTTATTCGTACTGGCAGATACTTACAGTACTGGTATCAGACATGAAAAAATGTGCTATTGTGCAACCCCTAATAAATACAATATAAAAAGCATCATTACTTCTGCACAAGTAACAGGCCTGTTTTATTTGTTTCAAATATGTTAACATTTCTACAGCAATTGTGCGCTAACCACTGCAGAAATATGTTCTCTGAAGAGGATGTGTAGTTATGTGTCATTTGACTAGGAGCACACTTTTGCAAATGACTACATATGGTATGTGTAACATAAATACTAGTGGCTCAGCTTATGCATGTGAAAGATGGTGGTGACAACATAGAGACTAGATTTATGGTGCAAACGCAATTGTGTATGTTTGCGTGTGGTGGGCAAATAATGAACAATGAACACAAGGTGCCAGATGTGTTGCCCCCTCGGGGTCTGAGCACTGAAAGACAGAGCTGCCATAGTGAAACATAAGCGAGTATATGAACGACTCTGTATTCCTTCACTTCCGATCATGAGCTTCTTCCTCTCCAGCAGATTTAGCTCATTGTTTCTTGAGCTGGGTCTCACTCACAAGAATGGAGTGTTGTCTCTCTGGGAATGGCACCCACTCTCTCCTTTTTTCTGCTTTAAGCTGAGGAGGTACAAAATGCTCTTCTTGTCAAATCAGACAGAAGAGGAACTGACCCTGCTGTCCCCCCAGATGCGTGCATGTGTGTAATTAGCGCAGGCCTCCTGAGCACTTTGGAACCTGATTGGTAATTATGAAGTGAAGTTGAGCTGCAGTGGACTCCTTCATTACCTGCACAAGCCCTCCGTGAGTTGTCCCACTTACCGAGAAGACTGAGGCTGATTAAGGCAATTTCAGCCTGCTGGCGCTGAGAAAGAAGCATGCACGTCTAAATTCAAAATCTAATGAAGTAAATGTGTTGTGTAATATTATAGCTATATGTACATCTAGACAAACAGATGGGCTTTTGATTCTAGAGGACTTTTCAGTTGATCTGTTCAACGTGTCTTTGAGGAACAAGTGGTGCTTCTATGGCATCGCTCTAAAGAACCCTTTTTAAGAGCTGTTTGTTGAATTTTGTATGAGAGCCAGGCCATTTTTAAGCATGATAGTATGGGTATTGTGGTCCAACACCAATATCCAATATTTTTCATATATTACATAACTGCCAAAGCTGATATTTAAAGTACTGTGCAAAAGTCTAAGGCACATGCAAAAATATCATTTAAAAACGATTTAGATGAGCAGTGGGTGTTTTTTTTTTCCACATTAATATACTAAATGACACTAAAAAGAGTAAATACAAATAACATTATATTGTAAATAATGATTTTATGAACTGTATATCAATGTGTTCCTTGTGGAAGTCCAGTATTGCTTGTAGTTACCAATAGAAACCTGGTTTGACTCAGTCAGTACTTCACTAATTAAATCAAGAGCTGCTGGTGGAGTTTTACAAATTTAAGCCACAGGAGCATCAAGGAGAAATCTGGAACCAAACCTGTGTTCTCCTCACCAGCTCACAAAATATCAACTTATTTACAAACAAAACAAATCTTGATACTTTTTGCTGCTTTCTTGTTTATTCTAATGTGAACTTTGCAAGCAGAAAGACACTATCACACACTAAGAAAAATGGCTTTAAGCAGTTTAAATAACTTAAACAAGCTGCATGTTTATGCCCACATGGTACTGAAATGTATAAGATGTGGAAACTGTTACATACTAATAATAATATTAGCAATAATAACATGAATATAATACTATTTATAACAGTAATAATTTAAATAATATAGAGGTTGTTTGGTAATTTAGCACACACATGATCTCGATGAGGGTGGCGACAAGCAAGAACACACACAACGGCAAGAGGAAGTTTCTCAGTCAGGAATTTTTCATTTGCCACGGTGGAGTTTGCATTACAGAGATCATTTTAGTTTTGTTTCACTCTATGGTAATGTGTAATGTTACGGTATTTGTAACCTTATGAAACACAGACATGTTGCAACAGCAGGCCAGCGTCCCAGATGTTCAGTCAAATCTAAACTTCTAAGAACTTCTCTTTTAAAAGCAGTTTTCTGCTGATACCAATGTAATTCCAACATCGTCGTGCCTGTTGCTCATTTAAAGAAAGGATAGCCACAACGGTGCTGCAGCCTCCCCAGTTATGTAGAGTTTTCCAGAAGAGAGTGTGTAAAACAAATGCCTTTCAAACCAGTCTTCATGGCCTCTAAATGCTCCACAGTTTTGCTCCAACTCACCTTAGAGTACATTGGGATGGAGAAAAAATGTGGACCACTTGGGTTTTGTCCATGTTAAACATCCGATGTATTTCCACCGATTCTCAAAAGTTCCACCTTTCAGATGCTCTGTTTTCAACACATATCCCACTGGTTAATGCATTTTTGGAGTGTATAACATACCTCATAGTGGAGGGTCTTGCAATCCTTGGTAAAATTGTGGGTGTAAATAAACCCAAATGTACTCCATTACAGAGCTCATGTTCCAGTAACAGCTTTGCCAAAATACATGTGCATCCTCACTGTGTGAAACACTAGAAGAAAAAATCACTCTAAGAAGCCTTCACAGCCTATACGGTGTTACTACTATTTTTACCCTCTATTTTTGAACTTCCCTTTTTGAACCTTCAGATGCATATTTATTTCGTTTTCCAGCTCACCTCGCAAGCATAGCATTTTCATTTTTTTTGTTCCCAAGACTAGCCAAGGTATCTATCATTAGTTTTCAATAAAACCTTAGTCCACTTTCTAATGAACTAATTTACAAAACATTGTAATGACGTCAGATGTGGATGAGTCATTTCAGTGGAGTGACTAGTGACTAGTGCCACACAGTGGCACTGAAATGCAGAGGTTCAGGTCTTATGGACTCTGTTTAAAAATAAATGCTAAAAGCAGTGGTGGTGAATGGGTAGGCTGTCTGCTCTGTGAAGATCGACGCTCCGCAGGGCATGTTTTTTAGCAGTGCGACAGCATGGTGAGGTGTGCCATTGTGATTATCACCTGATTAACAGGCCCATATGGACAGAAGACACATGGGGTAACACCTCTGCTGGCTCTGAGCCAGAAGAGGAAATAGCTCCTAGCACTGAATGTGAGAAAAGATATGGGGGAGGTCTTCTAGATCTGCTAGAGAACTGGTGGAGCTGAATGCTGCATACTCAGTGCATGAAAGGTGGAATTAATATGAGGCGGTTTAATATGATAATAGCTATAGTGTCACTCAAAACCATCCCGCAGTAAATGACTGTGGGGTCTGATAAGCTTTGATAAACGTACTGAAGCTGAGCAAGAAAGAGGAGCGGTTGATCAGGAATTTTTATTGGTAAATTGCTGAGGTGAATGTAAATAAACCCACCATGCACGCCCTCACTTTTTAATAACACCTCTACCAAATCCCACTTTCACCCCCAGAGTGTGAAACACTAGAAGCCTGAGTCGCTTGGAGACAGCTTTACAGCCTTAAACTGCAGACAATGTGCGAACGAACGTGTTTGGGTCATTTCCCCCATACCTTATACACTCATTACCCGTTGCTTTTGTCAAACCAAGAAACGCATTCAACAACATATTAATTTGTTCTCACAATAATCTACAACTCACTATTTAAGATTAGTAGATCTTAAGTTGTTTTCCTGGTTGTTTTCACACTTTCGTTCTTTGTAAACCCATAAGGAATGTGTTGTCTTTTGATAGTACTCATCACCTAAACTACTTAACCATTTCAGAATTTTCTGTATTTATAGCCTGCATTTTTTTAGTCAGAAAGGAATGTTAAAGGGGAACTCTAATGAGGGTCCCCTTATGCAGTAAAAAATAAAGTGTAACACACGACAACAGGTATTAAACAGGCAAAATATGTCACATAATAATGGCTGTAAATACTGAAACCAGCAATGTGCAGGTAATACATGATTTGGAGAGACAGCAGTGTTTGTAATGCTAATAATGAGAACTGAGCTACCGGTACAAAGTCTGACAGCTCAGTGTTGGAAGTGAAAGGACAGCAGCTCCTTCTTCTACTGCAGATGCTCTACTGATGGGGGGTTGGTGAGAGAAATGGTGGGGAACCCTGGAGCTGAGAGACAATAGAGATATCGACAGAGTTTCATGTACAGACAGGGTCAGTGGGAAATGTGGCAGGTCCTGATGTGTCTGTCCGCAGCTCTGAGAGGACTGTGAACACACACACACTCTGGTCACATGTGTCACTGTGAAGTGTGGTGAAAATGGCAGGTTAGTGAGTGCATAGAGCAAAAGAGAGGCGTCTACTGAAAGTGACCCACTCCTAATATGTCTCGAATTACTGTATTATATCAGCGTGATAAATACTGAAAGGCTTTGTTTTATATTGTGTATCTTCGTCTTCCTAATGCAGTACATTGTACACTGCACTATTGTCTGGCTGGAGAAATTCGAATGGTTTTGCATAGAACCTCCGTCGCCTGCGCTCTGTCACACTGAACTGTCCTTTCATTTGCTGATAGACTGTACTGGGCTTTACATGAATCAAGAGCAAGCATGAATAAGTAAACATTCAGTGAGGTACAAGATTTGTGTAAATGGATATACAGTTGTGTGCAAAAGTTCGGGTACCTCCAGTTATGTTTTGCTGATCATCTAAGTTAATGCGCCTTCACTACAGTGAACACACTGAAATGTGGCATTTTCTGAACATCTGACTGCACAGTTTATGTTTATTTGAGTTTAATATTAAAGAATACTTCCATATGTGGTTTGATTTTTTTCCCCCAATATATGAACTTTAGCATATAGTTTTTTTATGCAAAAAAACTGTGTTCTTTGTAGAGAATGTGCAATTCTTTTCAATGATAAAATCAAGAAAATGTCTCTTAACTTTTACACATGGGTGCATCTCTTTGTTTGACAGTGTAAAGCACATGCAGTAAAGGATCTGGCAGTGACAGACAGGGTATCATCCTGTGTGTCACCTTGAGCATGTATGTTTATTTATAATGAGCAATGGAGTGAAATGGGTACACACACATTAATACACACACACACACACACAGACAGTGGCAGACTGAGGGGTCAGCGCTCCTGTCTGTTCCTCTTGGCTGGCCGTGGCCCCCTGGGTGAGTGACAGCCTGTCTGACCACTGACAGACCCTGGCTCTGCCACCGTGCTTCCTCTGAGGCTGTGTGTGTTTGACAATAACCCATACCACACTGACCTCATCCATCATTCATTCAGTATCTTAATGCAGCCTTCATTAAGAACAACGGGACAGTGTTGACTTGCTGCGTGGCCAAATGTATGTGTTTGCGTACACATGTAATTATGAACAGGTGTTCTGTAGGGCTGCACAGTATTTAATGTAATTTGTTAATCATTATCGCTGTGTTGCCCTTTGAAATACTGATATTGCAGAAGGTGGCAGTATGCAAATGAGCCCTCTAACAATCACCAATTTAAACATGCGAGTCTCCGCTGGTGTACTGCCGGATTCTTCACTTCACCTAGTGTGTGTCACTTAAACCACCCCCCATGTGCTGCTCAGTTGAGTATTGAGTAACAGGCAGACCATCTGCACACCGTCTCTCTGTAACCCAAGAAGAGCTATGAGTCATCAGGATGGGTCACGCTCTAGAGCAGACCTTGACCACGAACCCATAACCTTTACTCCTCTTGCTGTGGATTATTGTTCCTGTAGCTGGGTCTTATTTGTCAGAGAAATGCAAAGGAAATTTAACTTGCAGTTATGCTTAATTCAGTCTAGAAGTCATAAATGCACAACTTACACGCAGTGTAAACAAGAAGAGGCTGTTAAGAATGATTGTTCTATGTCATCATCATCATGAACCATGTGCAATAAAACACAGCATATTGTAGTAAGATGGTGAAAAACGATGAGGGAAGGTAAAGTTTGACTTAACTGACAATTTATTTTAACTAACCAGCTCACTCAGATGAGAAACTCAGGGAACGAGATGAACTCAAGGAGCTGTGATGATAGAGTGAAGTGGAACCAGTTTAAAACGTGGCCTCTTCATAAAAAGAACAGCAGGGGGGCAGGTGCTGTCAGTGTACTGGCGGGGTTCTGCTATAACATGTGCCTCAGATGCATCGCAGACCACCTCCTGAAGCGGTCTGAGGCAACGGATAGCTGTTTAAAATGCATCTTGCATGCATTTACCTCTCCATTTCATGTGGCTTGGTCTTATGAAGACATAGTCCTCATGGGGTTCTGTTAACCTCCAAGCCTTTTTCAGACCTGAAGCTTGTATGTCTGTGCTAGGCTCCCAGTTCACGAGTACTGTTTTATTATGCTAAATTACCCCACTTTAAAAATGCGTTACTATGATATTGAGTCATGCTAGGCATAATTAGAAGGGCACTTTTTCAAACTGGGATTTCAATTTTAAATGATCCTTCAAGTCAATAGAAAACATTTTGTCAGTCTACACTCAATGTGCTCAGGTTAATTAGCAATCAAGGAAAAGGTCAAGCATGAAAATACTGAAGCTTGCAATACAGGAGCTAGGTAATGTGGAAAACTGCAGGAGGCACAAAACCGTAAGACTCTTTAACAAGTAGATAGATAGAGCAGAAAAAAGTGAAGGTGCTGATGAACTGAAGGATGGGTTTAGAGCTGGAGAGGAACTGGTGTGGAGTCTAACTATGCCCAAAGATCATTCTGTTTAAGAAAAAATGAACTGAATCAATGGTGGTTAGCTAGGAAGAGTTCTGTTCATTATTCACAGAGCTGTCAGCAGTACCGACTTCACTATTTACCTTGCTCTGCTGTTGGGAAATGGATCAAGAGAAACTCTGTTTAGAGACACTAACATTAGCTAGCTAATGATATTTGACAGCAAGTCTTTAACAACTTAGAGCTAGCTGCCTGAACTAACAGGTTAGTTAGCCATGGGCCTGAGGCTTCGGAGCTAATTAGTATGCCAATCTATGCATACCACTGTTGACAAAAGCTGCAAATTGAACACAGACAGACTACATGAAAAATTAAAATGTATACTTCATGACAACTTTAAAATGATTACGCTGCTGTGCATCCTGATTGTACATTCAGGTTTATAAATGGTTAGCTTATTAATGGGTATTAATTAGGCCATAAACACATAAAAATCACATAAATAAAAACCCATCAATAAAATGGAAACAGTGACTAGGTACTTGCGCTGTAGTGAGCCTGCACTCCTGTACACTGTTGAACTTGAATGTTTTCAAGTTTCAGCTGACATCTCCCTTAGATATTCATATTTATTACATGTAACAGGACATTGTTACTATTTTGTTCATGCGTTATAACTGCTAATTTATTATTTGCAAGACATTTATGACCTAATTATTGACTATTACTGAAACATTTTGACGGGTAGTTTTATTGTAAAGTGGTACCAAGAAATTAATCATGGTGACCTAAAATTTGGCTAAAAAGGCACCATATTAGGCAACATATCTAAGGTACCTAAAACTTAAAGGATGCTCATTTCATGACCTTAAATGCTACTTATGCAGACATATCACTAGGTATTGAGATTTAATGCATAAGACAGGGGTTCCTTGGCCCACAGTGGTACTCAGCATGTTTATAATGTGCCACTACAGGTGGACACCATGACTGAGGCCAGAACTCTGCCAAGCCAGGCATCTGCTCCTCATCATATTCGCTCTCATGATCTGATTAACCTGGCAGCAAAAAACACGCATTCTAATATGCACTTACCAAGACTGAACCCGATCAAGCCGCCATGAGAACCCTTTTTTTCAGGGGAGAAATACATTTCCATCAAATTATTAAGTGATTGTAATAAGCACAACCTTCAGCTGAATGTTTTTTTCTCCTTCAACATGAACATAATTGGACGCTCTTCCTTTCGCACACCAACTAGCTTTAATATTCATGAGGGGTGGGAGATTCAGCTCACTGTCAGAACAGAGACAAACACAGAAAATACACCTTCACACACCAACAGCAAATCACACAGACACTTGTTTTACTGTTTTTACTAGTCTGTCTAGTCTATTATCTTTACTATAATCTGCAGTGCTTTTATATCCACATCTACATTTGGTCTCCATAAAAACACACTCACAAGAACATCTACACTTGAGTCATTTCTGCATGACATATTGAGATACTATAATGTGCTGGTGCCAGGATTGAGATGCAGTGTCATTTAGCTTAATTACACCCATACTTAATCAACCAGCTGTAGCGTTAAAATGTATTCTGTGTACAGGGCTGCCAGCTTCTGCATTTTTGTTGGAGTAAGATCCCAGCAGGAGAGGCAAAGCCAGACCAGTCTAGATGGTATTTCTTGATAACAGTCATTAGCATTTCTAATTACTATCAATATTAGAGAGCATTTTACACGCAATGTTTCTACATTCTTCAAATATTATTATATTCCAGAAATTATGTAGCAATATTTAATACATTAACCTTTTTATATATATATATATATATAATAAGTTTCCTTTTAACTTGCCTATTAAAGCAATATACTTTCATAATATGTGACATGTTCAGAGTGACATCAGTCTTCAGAGGAACTGGCATTGATTCTGCTCTCATTCTGCATTGACAATTTGTTGCTAGCTTTTTGCTGACCTACTCTAATGACTGCAGCATATCTCCCAATTACAGAGCGTATGGAATATAGACCAGTTAAAAAGAACAAGCGATTCTGTCAAATTCTTCACTTGGTTGTTTTTGGCAGGCATGGAACTACAATTAAACTACCTTGTTTAATCAATAGAAAGTCACGATCATGGTCCCAAAACTCACAATTAGATTTTTTCAGATTCTAATCAAAAAGTACACTAAAATCCAATTCCATGTTCCAGATGGTGCCTTCAGTGCTGATCACCTGCGTAATGTAGATTTAAGCTTTGTTGTCTTGACAGGCTCAACAAACCCATTTGGTAAAACCTGCTCTTGTACCCTGCCCAGTGGGTACGTCTCCTAATACTTTATCAAAGCTTTGAGACCTGGTGTCCTCTGTATTTGGTTTCTTTAAACAGGAGTGGTGATCCAGGATCAGTTGTTGCCTTTAATATTTCAGTAAATCGCTTGACACTGGCTGGGGGAGTTGATCCCAGGCGCTTATCTCTCATCGTCCTTCAAGATGTCTGATAAACTGACCTCTTCTTGAACCCGCGTTCACACTGTAATGCAGCCTTTGCTAATGTGCTCCTCTAAGGGCCTAATTTAGATAGATTGCTGTGTGTGTGTATGTGTGTGTGTGGTGTGTGTGGTTTGTGTGTGTGTGTATGTGTGTGTGTGGTGTGTGTGGTTTGTGTGTGTGTGTATGTGTGTATGTGTGTGTGTGTGTGGTTTGTGTGTGCGTGTGTGTGTTTGTGTGTGTGTATGTGGTTTGTGTGTGTGTGTGTGTGTTTGTGTGTGGCTATTGCTTGCTGTTTGCTGAGCTTCTGTTTGTTAGAGTAATAGCTGATGTGGGATTAATGTGTTTGTATGAGCTTGGGAGACTGTTCCAGACATACTCCATCCATTACCCACTCAGACATTATTCTACTACAGAGACTGCAGCAGTTACAAACAGTGAGACTGGACCGAACTGTTATGGCTCTCTCATCACTTAATGATTGTCTGATCATACTGTTTCTTTGTTGATCGTGGCTCCTCTTCTCTCTCTCTCTCTCTCTCTCTCTCTCTCGCTCTCTCTCTCTCTCTCTCGCTCTCTCTCTCTCTCTCTCTCTCGCTCTCTCTCTCTCTCTCTGTCTGTCTCTCCCTCTCTCTGTCTCTCTCTCTCTCTGTCTGTCTCTCTCTCTCTCTCTTTCTTGTACTCTGCCCATCACATCCTGGTATGATATTTATCACCTATTCTGACTGCTTGTTAGGCAGGGGAGTGTGGCGAAGATGTTGACCTGAGGTATGAGATGCATCATTGCCACACTGTAAATACACATGGATTATTCATCTATCACTTATTCTCTAGGGTGTCCTTTATATATGCACACATTTTCATTATCTCTCCTCTCCGTATTCTGCCCTGCACAAGGTCATGTATTATTGCGTTGTCCAACCCTGGGGTGCCATGGATGTTGATTTGTGAATAATTTCTGACTGTGCTAAAGCTTTACTCACTTCTCTCTTTAAGACCTGACACTCTGTGTCCTGGGGTCTGGCCCTGATGGATTGTTTTTATCATTATTTAGTCACTTAGTGGACTCTCGCAGCTGGCTGCTCAATGTGCTCAGTTTTTCAGCAGAGGTATTTTTTTTTCTGTACCGCAATACTGTATATCAGGCCAACTGCCTCGCTCAAGGGCACTTAGGAGTCAGTCAGTTCCCCACACACCGACACGCTGCTTTCAGGGCACTGTGCTGTCAGAAACAAATGCTAACTAAAATAGATACATACTTAGCATGGTTCCAATTATGGAGCCAGCAGCCAACTGAGAAAGGTTTTTCTGTTACCAGGGAAAGAAATTGACGAGATATTGTCAAACTCATTTTGAGGAACAATTGGTGCTAAGTTGACACCACTGAGGGTTCTTTGCAGCCTTGATAATAACAGTGCATAATTATCAAAATCAAATCTTTTTTTTTTTCAGTAGCAGCCAATTGCATCTGAGGTGTTCTGTGATAAAACTGCTCTTCCTGTATTTGTTATTAGGGAGGAGTAATAATTTTAGAGAGTCAGATGCTATAGGACACTTCCAAAAAACTCTATAATGAATAGGGGCCCTATGGAGCCTTTGTAAATGTTTCCATTTTTTCTAAAGACAGGACAGCTTTAAATATTTAAACACTGCTGTCATATTCTTAATGCTTTTCAGCTTCACTTACTGGACTTTCTAACACTGTCTTATGTACATTCAGTTCTCAGCAGTCAGCACTCGGTAGCCATAATGTTAATCTTCTACTTCCCCAAACCTGTTTCCTGTAGTAAAGTAGAATGAAACTAGTTTTATGTCATTTTGTGGTAGGGTTTTCTACTTTCTACATTGTCTGTGTGAAAGACTAGATAAATATTTCATTTTTTTTAGGCCTTCAAGCACTTATGTTTTTGGTAAATGTAGAAAGTGACCAGGTTACCCTTTAACTGGCTCTTAGCACAAACTAGCACGACTGAGAAGAATAACTATTGAATAACTTTTTATTGAACTAATTTTATTGTTGAAATCATGGGAGAAAGGCTACAGATACTCTGCAGTATGGGACTGGTTAATTTGTTTTAAATCAGATGAAAAGTTTTGCGTAAATCAGTTCTAAAGTGTATAATGATATAGAAAAATATATTCTTATATGGTTTTTGGTCATATCGGCCAACTCCAGATGTGGAGCCCTTACCCTCCTGTAGTGCGAGGCCATATAGGCAATTCCATATGTGCAATCCTTCTACAGCCTGATCCATACTGTTTCATTCAGCTGTCACTACTTATGCAGGACAGTGATCATGAAAACACACAGCCGCTTGTCTTCTCCTTAGACGACTCCCATCTCATTACTGATGTAGAGCTCAAGCCCTCTCTCATAGGGTCACACATGGAGTCGAGTAGACTTGTTCTGACCAGGCGCTCATCATGAGAATTAGAGCCCTTGTGTGAAGTAAAGCCCTTTTGTGTGCTCACCGGATCATAACTCAATCTCTCTGTGATTGTCTCCAAGGGGCCCAAGGCCAATTCCCCATTGTCCAGAACGTGACGGTGACAGAGGGAGCAACGGCCAACATGACCTGTCGTGTGGATCATAATGACAACACCTCCCTCCAGTGGTCAAACCCGGCACAGCAGACCCTCTTCTTCGGGGACAAGAAAGGTGAGTGGGCAGGGCATGGTCAAACACTGAAAATGCTAGGAGAGCTGGAGCTCTGCTGACCTTAGACATACAGGCCTTTGATGTTGTGGTTTTGGAAGTGGAGGCTAAGCTTGAGCATGCACAACCTGTACTGATGGCACCGTGGTAACCTTGACCTACGAGGAAAATCACTTACCAGAACAGCCATCCTATATATGTAGGGTCAAACACCAGAAAGGTTGGAATTCCGTAACTATTAGACCAAAGAAGTCATTTTGATCGCATGGGTTTTGCATGCTTGTTTTAATTTTTTTATATTATTATCAGGATACATCAGAAGAAACATCAGAGCATCAAATTCAAATTCCTATAAAGTAACCTAAAAGTGCCAGGACTGTCGCTGGACAACTAACTATAGCTATTACTCTAACTCTTACTGATGTTTTATTGCTTTCTAGATTTATTTTATGGTTGTTTTATTGCATTCTAGATAGTGAACTATTTGCCAGTTCTTTCCAAACATTTTGTGGTAAATCAGTTGAGGTGAAGGCTGCTTAAATCAGAGCTACTAAAGTAATGTCCAAAAGGACGATATGCAATCTCAAAACAACAAAACAAAACACATCAAATACGTATGTATATATATATATACATACACGTATATATATATACATACATACACGTATATATATATACATATATACATACACGTATATATATATATATACACATATACATACACGTATATATATATACATACACGTATATATATATATATATATACATACACATATATATATATACATATACATACACGTATATATATATACATATACATACACGTGTATATATATATATATATACATACACGTGTATACATATACATACACGTGTATATATATATATATATATACATATAAATACACATATATATACACATACACATATATATACACATACACATATATATACACACATACACATACACATATATACACACGCGCACAAACACACACATATATATATACACACACACACATACACATTATATATATACACACACACACACACACACACACACACACACATACATATATATTTATTTAGGATGCACCGAAATGATTTTTTGGACTGAAACCGAAAACCTAAAACGAGGAAACACTTGGCCGACAACCGAAACCGAAAACCGAAAGAAATTCATATTATTAAATTATTAAAAGAATAAATCTGTTACAACACTATGAAAATATTTATTTAGCATTCAAACAATGCACAATATAAAATAAAATCTGAAATAAAATATTTTACTTGGCCCCACTCATGAATAGCCTAAAAGCAAGATGGCTGAAATATTATACAATCAACTTCTCTCATAAAACTAGTGAATTCAAGTGCATTTTAATATTCTGAACGAAGTGCATGAACAAACTGCAATCAGAACAAGTGCTTTAAAAACTGTTGAAAGATATAACAACATTCTCTGTCGGCCTATAACAAAATAGTGTACAAAACAAATACTCACATAGCCCATATATTAACTGTAATCACTGGAAAACTTTCTTGCCTTTTCAAAAATACAGACGGAAAGTGACCATTCTGTCATACGTGAACACACAACAGCACACTGTGTGAACAGTACGAAATTCTTCCTCTGCATTTAACCCATTCACTAAGTGAAGCAGGGGGCAGTCAGGGACACAGCGCCTGGGGAGCAGTGTGTGGGGACGGTGCCTTGCTCAGCGTACCTCAGAGGTGCCTAGCGGTCTTGGGAATCAAACCCATGACTTCCTGATCGCAGGGCGAACGCCCTAACCACTAGGCTACCAGCTGCGTGGGTGTGCTCGAAGGGTCTTGCCTCTTCTGTGCTTCAAACTCTGCATGCCGATCGGGATAATTTGATTTTATATGATAAATTAATCCCGACGTTGAGAAAGTCTTTGTGGATGCACCCCCTCTAGAAATTTCGGCATT
>JBBPCX010000035.1:6951124-6967034 GCA_037974365.1 Hydrocynus forskahlii
TAGTTGATGTATTTTCTTTTTGTTGTGTTGACACTGAGACAACACAAATTAAGTACGATCATGCAACCTTGAAACTATCGATCAAGAACAGGAAACTAATTAAATTAGTAATTAGATTTGTAATTACATTGGTGAGATTAAACTTTGAAAGTTTTTGGGGACGCCAGTGAATCTTATTCTGATTCCCATTGTTAACTAAGAAGCTTTGTTCTCTGAGCTGGAGGCTGAGCTTTGTTTTGTGCACTGGATAAAATTTGCATCAACAGTAAGAAGCTGTAACCACGCATCTGTGCGCACGGTGCATGTAATGTGTGATTTGGTTTTGCATCCACACCATGGCTCAGTACTGGGAAATAGATTTTTTTTTGTTCAAATCTAATGATGTCGACTGATTTCCATGCATGTCAAACTAAAACAAAATATTTGAGCATGCTGTAAACTAGCACATCAGTGTGCACATGAGCACACAATCAAACACGGAGCAATTCACAAAGACTTTCTCTGTCTCTCTCTCTCTCTCTCTGTCTCTCTCTCTCTCGCTCTCTCTCTCTCTCTCTCTCTCGCTCACCCCCTCTCTCTCAAATCCCTCTCTCGTTGTCTCGCTCTCTCTCCTTCCCTGTCCCTTTCTCTTACTTATTCGTTTGCTATGCTTTCCCTCTCTAAGTGTCAGCCACACAGAAAAGTGGGCCAGAGGCATGATTTATGTTGGAGACTGCTAACAGATTACATTTGATAAATGAGGCAGGATAGCATCCTCACCCTATTTCTCTAGTCAGAGTCTGCTACCTTTAAAGCAGGTACAAGACTGAGACTGGATTGCAGGTTGTTGGATTCCAGCATCTGCAGGTTGTAGATTACACCACTGCTTTATCTCAGGCCTTGGATCAGGTCACTATTCCAAAGGTTCTGCAAGTATCAAATTAGATCTCTGCCTTATTGAGCATCTATGTATATCAGATCGGATCACCATTGTGTGTACCAGGTAAGGACTTGGATTTCTGTGGCAGTATGTATTGTATCAAATTTCTGTATCAAATCTATTATATCTCATTTCTATATGGGTATAAATCAGTATGAATCAAGTGTTTTCCAAAATGTTATTTTATTGTTTGAGTGTGTATTAAGTAATAACACAGGTCAACAGGTCAGAATCATCAGAGATAAGTTTATGTGGGTTTTGAAGTGTTTTTCATGGTGATTTCAAATCTGTGTTTAGTTTTTCCCTAGCACGTACAATTTTTGTGATGAAGTTAGTAATATATTGCATGATAGTGGTATAGTTAGCATATAATAATCATATTATAAGCGTTTTTGAAGAAACAGTGGTAGCTGACCGACACTGATCATTATATCTATGCCACAGCGTGTGCCTATCTGACTTCGCACTGAAAATATAAAAATATTAAAATTAAAACAAACTAAAAATTACTCATAACTCAAAACGTTGATGTGACTGGAAAAAACTGAAAGCAGATCTGAAATCAGCATGAAAAATTGGTTTGGACAAGTGTGATGTGGTTTCTGATGATTACAAAAAAAAAATTTGTTGACCTGTGTAATTATTTATGTATTATTATGTATTTTGAGATCTATAACCCGTATGGTCTCACTGGTGTTTTCATAGTGCCTGTCTGTGTTTAGATGAAAGCCTTGCTTTCAGTGGCAGAGCGAATGTTTAATCTCAGTGTGAAACAGGACACATATCACCATCAGTGGCCCAGTGCTTCCGTCTGCTTTATCTGAGTCATGCGTTACATTTGAAAGCCAGAATGGAGCTTTGGCATATTGAACTGCTCACCCTCACCTGCAGCTTTTTCTGAAGCAGTCTTTAATTCATTTTTGCACCCCTGCACTCGGCGCCGAGCTGTTAATACTTGTCCTGTAATTACGCTCTTCCAGACTGAGGGCCATGAACGAACCGTGCCTTATAGTGTGTGTTGAGCATCTGATGGTATGTTTAGAATGGTGTACATTTTAGGTCATCTTCAGACCACAGCATCAGGTTTCAGACAAATCGGCGTCGTTCCTCAGAGCAGCCGGCCTGGATCTTAGTTCTTCAGGTAAATCACTGTCATGTCTAAGCTCTCATTAGACATCAAGACAAATCAGTCATATTGGCATCAAATAAGCAGCAACAAGCAGAAGGGCCTTTCAGAAAACAGACACAGATAAAACAGTATCAGGTCTTAGTGAATTTATTTCCCAGACTAATTGCTGCCGCTCTTTGGCCTGATTACAGAAGATGTCTTACTATATATGCGCTATCGTTTTCTTTCTTTATTTGATAAAGATTAAGCCATAACTCACATGTGATCGCTGCATTAGCTCTCGCCTTTGCTTTAGCTGTTGCAGAAATAGCAGAAACACAAGCGTCTAAACTTCTAAAGAGGAGAACAAATGTTTTTCTTTCTGTATGTGATTACAATAGAATAAGCCATGTGGTCTGAAGATGTCCAAAAAACGTATACCATAGGCCAGATTACACCAACCAAGCATTCTTACACCAGCACTGTAATATTTGCAGTTGTCTGAAGAATGTTCAAAAATAGAACAGATAAGTCAGAGGGGTCAGTGTGAATGAGAGAGAGTGTAGTAGAACTTCCCACAAATCATAAAATATGGCACCCCTTACTGCTTGAATACATCTTCTAGCCCGTTGTTGAAGTTGCAGCAGTGTACAGCAGGCATCAGTTGACTCCTTAAACTCAAAATCACATGCATGATTTAAATTCCTGGCATGTGAGTTGTTCTGGTTGTCTTTGTTGGTGTTTGTGTTCCATCATATCCCTAAATGTGCATTTCGTATGCAAAAGTTTGGGTTGCCCAAGTCAGTGAAATACATTTTGGTGATTTTATAAGTGAAAATAAGAAAATAATTAGCCTCTTCTACAGAGAAAACAATTAATTAAAATGTTTGGGGACATAAAATGTGGTCTGTGGAAATAATAAGAAATAACTAGAAACTGTGCCATAAAATCTGCGTAAAATGCCGTATTTAAGTACATTCTCCATAGAGGACGTGTTACTTTATTTTCACTTAGAAACTCAGCAAAACTTGGCATTTGATCTGTGGTGTTAAAACATTTGCATACACCAGTATAACACGAAAAACAACTAGTATATGCATACATATACATAGCATGTACATATATATAGCATGTTTGTGTGTGTGTGTATGTATGTGTGTGTGTGTGTGTGTGTGTGTGTGTGCATATATGTGTGAAGAGAGTTGTTGTACTGTGTTGATTACACTAAGTGTGACGCGCAGGTGTGCAGAAGCTGAACTATTTAGGAAGTGTTTGGAACAAGTGCACTTAAACAGACACCAGCCGCTGAATGTTCCTCATTCCACACAGCACATAACTGAAGGGTTCCGCACCTGATAAACTACCTAATCAAAAAACACAACAAGGTGGTGTCAGAACTCGCACGCCAGGAATTTAGATCATGTATGTAATTTCGAGTTCCAGCAGTCTGCTGTACACTGCTGTGACTTCAACAAAGGGCTAGCAGATTTATTCCACCAGTTATGTTAGTTCAGATGTCTTATGGTTCGATTCAAATTCCACAGCCTTGATTTACGCTGCCCTGAGATGTTTATTATTTATTTGCTTACTCCCTATGCGTACAGTTTATGCAAGTAAATCAAGTAAGGACAGTTCAAGGTAATCGGTAGGAAGCAATCCAGAGTAATCAACTTGTTTCAGTGAAGGCTGCGTTGTCTTTTAGTACATTATTTAATCCCCCCATGAGCTACAAAGCTGATCAGCATGTCAGCTTATTAGTGAGATCCGGCAGAGTTGCACAAGACTGGAACTACCTGCACACACTGCAGCCGTCGACAGATCCAGCTGACCTTGCTTTAAAGCCCCAGGGAGCCGAAATCTGTGTTTTCTTTTAAAGTAGGTTAATATTGCCCTTGTGGCCAAACAGTATGTTCAAAGTACGTCCTGGGAATAGTTTCCCAATGTCCGCTAAATGGATGATGTATTTGCCAGCATTTTCCTCTTTTGATATAAACCGACCAGTCCTGGTCTTGGTGGGACACGCGTGTGTCAGCAGTCCTCACACCAATTACAGCGCTGATGGGAATTGTCCCACTCAGCTTTAACAGGGTTCCCCGATAGTCTCCCTTTGTTTGAGGGCAAGAAACTTACAGAGTGAAATCAAACGTGTGGAGGAAAACTAGAGCATGACTGAACATAACTGAGCATGGCTGTGGACTAAGGGCTATCAATCATGAAATTGCTGATAGTAATAGTAGAACTACATCGAAATAATTATCAGATTTTAAGCCATGTTTGATTAAATATCATTTGAACTTTGCTGGAGTTGCTTCAGTTTTGGTACATTTTAATATTTCAATATTTTACCCTGCATTGCATATAACTTTAAACACCTTTAAAGCCCTTTCAACTGAATAGCCAAACAATAAGCCTAGGGCCAATCATCCATTTACCACTGTTAATTATTTGAATTAACCCTTACTAGAGCCAGACAACACGGATGCTGACGTTGCAATTCTATTGCAATGCATTGCAATTGCTATACGTCTTGTAATATAATAAAACGCAAGTGAATCAACAAGGTGACATGTTTAAAGACTAGCCAGCACCAAGAGCCTAGTTATTGGGCCAGTGTGGCTGAATGAAGGTTTAATTCCGACAAATCAGGAGAAGACTTGATCAGCTGAATACTGAGAATCAATTGTTTCCTGTGTATTTCACGTTTTGATATTTCATAAACAAGCAGCAGCATGCAAGATTCCACTTGTAAACCCACAGCCACCCTGGCCCCTATGCAAATTAGATTGGACACACTTGACCTCTATTGTTTTGCCGAAAATTATTAACTTTTGTTTTCACTTTCATTCAGGAAAAGAGAACCAATCACCCTGAACTGTAATTTCACCAACTTACATTTCAATAATTATATTTACACATCTAGCAGAGGCTCTTTTCCAGATTATCAACACATGGTGTTCTGCACAGCTCTGGCAAACATAGACCCTCTAACAGACCGCAGTACAGAAATGTGAGCTGAATATATTTTCACATCAGCCTGTCCAATTCCAGCACTGAACTCAGTGGCTATCCACAGCCTCAGTCTGTTACTGAACAATACAGTGCTTTCATCAGGCACTGCTCAGGGTGCGGTGTCTGCGTGTGTGAGTGTGTGTGTATGTGTGTGTGTGTGTGTGTGTGTGTGTGTGTGTGTGTGTGTGTGTGTGTGTGTGAGTGTGTCTGTGTGTGTGTTAGTGGAAAAACGCTCTGTTGTGCTGTGTGTTACATAAACAGGTGGCAGGAGGTGTTTTAGCTCAATTGAAGTCTGTGTGTGTGCGTGTGTGTGTGTGTGTGTGTTTGTGTGCGTAACTGTGTGTTTAGCTCAGCAGAGGAGTGAAAATGAGAACTGGGAGAAAGGGAAAAGGAAGACATTTTACTTCTGTCTAGGGTTTGGGTGGTGACGGTGGGGTTCTGTATAAAAATGCCTTTTCATTAATTGTTTTCTGAATATTTTGTATTTATGCATTTGTGGATTAACAAAGAACAGTGACAGAGGTAGTAAGAGGGCATCTCTTGAGGAATGTCCTGTTAACTTGTGGCACCAATGAAAAGTGCATCACCAGCAACAGCAAAAGTGTTGATGTAATTAGACAGGACTTATTTCTCACTAGCTGCTTGAAAGGAGCGAATGCCACATTCGCATTCAGTAGAAGATATTAAGATTAGACTTGATGAAATGTTGTTGTCTTGTTTTGCATAAAGAAAAAAAAAACATTTGGTGTAAGGAAATGACAATTGCGTTGCTCATTGGGAAATATGTAAAATGTAATCGCACATTAATATTATGGTGTATAGCGTAAGATTTTCAATACCACGTTTGTCTCTGTTAGTAGAAAGAGTTCATATTTGGCAAAACATTTAGTTTTGCTATGGTTTTATCTTTTTTTATCATTTTTGCCCAAAAAATGGCCTTACAATGTAATGTAAAACTATTGTACATGTGACACATTATGTCACAAACCATACCATTTTATGTTATAGCAATATGACAGAAGAAGTTTAAAACCGAGAGAGAGAGAGAGAGAGAGAGAGAGAGAGAGAGAGAGAGTGAGTTTGTATTTGTGTGTATTACATCTATTATGTGTGAAATGTGGCTGAAATCTGTTTCTTTCTTGCTGCTGGCCCCAGTGATGGTGAACGGTGTAACACGGCTCCAGCTGTTCCATTCAGCGCACAGCCTGGCGCTGATTTTACGTCCTCCTCAGTGGCCTGCTCTGCTCTGCTCTGCCTTTGTTTATTGTTTATTGTCTGCACATTCTTTCCCATTTCCTATTTTGCCTTTATATTGTTTCCCTGAATGGTAAAGAACAAACTGCAGCACAGGGTTTTATTCTAATTGCTCTCCATTTAAGAAATCATTTTATTTATACAGATTAAATACAAACAGGTGTTTAGGTGGGTGATGTCTACTTTATTTTCTGCCTCCATTCAGTTAAGACTTCTGTCGCCATTCAAAGCCATCACCATTTGATTCTCTCTCTCTCTCTCGCTCTCTCGCTCTCTCTTGCTCACACACACACGCACCCACACACACACACACACACACACACACACACACGCACACACACACACGCACACACATTTACACTACTGCATGCTATACTAGCCACCATTTAGACTGGCGTCATTTCCATGATGCTGATTGGTGGCTGTTTGATTTCTTTTGCCAGCATTATCAAATTTTTCGACTGAAGCAGTCCTTTTAAATACCTTATATTTACATTCATTTGCAGCAGGTCTGATGTGTTTCTCTGCTAGTACTTGTTCCTACTCTGCTAATAATTGTCAATACTCACCATTCTGTACTCACTGCATGTCGTTTTATATATATATGAATATATATATATATATATATATATATATATATGTATGTGTGTGTGTCTGTGTGTCTGTGTGTCTGCGTCTGCGTCTGTGTCTGTGTCTGTGTGTGCGTCTTTGTGTTTGCAAATGTGCATCTGCAGCCCTGCTGTGAGCCACTTGTAAATTATGCTGCATGTTTCAAGTGCTCACTGGACTAACAAATCAATTCATTTACTTCATCTAGTAGTACATTATAAGAGCACAGTATGCCTGGTATCGGCATGAGTAAAACAGTGCATCGACTGATTTATTTTTCATATATGTTGCCACTATTTCCAATAAGCCATTCAAGTTGTTCTTTGTGTTGTGCCTAACAACACTCTTCACTCACAGTATAATCAGTGTAACACACTTATTTATGAAAGGAACAACATCATATCACTTCTCTTTTGTACTGGTGTACCTCCCATCTGTTGTTGTGAATGTGTCTTAGGAGTGTGTTCAAGAGAGTTATTCTGCTCAGCTGGGGGACTCAGATCAATGACAGGGAAGTGGCTGAGCCCCCACTGTGCTCGAGGACATGTAGAATCAAGAGGCAAGAAATTTCTGTCAGCATTTTGTCATGGATGCATTTCAACATGCTTAGGGGAGAATGCTAATTACAAATGACCGCTCCGGCCAGACAGGCTGATACAACTGGTCAGACTGTCTGGCCGTGTCGGCCATTCATAATTAGCATTCTTTTTTAAGCCCACTAAAGTGCATCTCGGCAACTGTGTCCAGGAGGAGAGCAGTGTTTTTCCCTTGAACCCAATGCAAAATGTATAAACCAGTCCATTTTTTTAAATGTTCTTTATTGTAGATTTCTGATTAGGCTGGTGCTAATTTTAAATGTTACAGTGACGTCACTACTTTTTTTGGGGATGCACTTTAAATTTGTGGTCTTACTGCAGTGAGTGTGTTATCCTATCAGCACCAATTTATTGCTGGTTTGGAAAAAGGCATTGCAGATTCTGTTTGAATCTGAACATCTTCAGATAGTTCCTTCCCAGTGAGGATGTAACCAGGTGGGATTCCAACCTGACTCTTAACTGGAGGCCTAAAGTTCACACTGCAAAACAGAGATTTTACTGGACTCACTACTATAAGCCGTTCAGTGACAAGACTGTGACTTGTAATAGGCCCTCATGTCTGGGCTATTAATGTTACATTTTCTTAGCCGCCCAATATGAGTGAGTGATGGTCCATGGCGAGACGAAAAAGAGTGATGACCTGAGAGGATGTGTGTGTGTCGGTCAGACTCTTTATCTCTCCTCTCTGCATGAAGAAAAGACACATTAGGGATGGAAACGACAGAGTGAGGACACCAATTATGGAGAGTTCAGTCACAGGTAACTTATTGAATAGACTCTGCATCAGTCTGAAAGTGAGAGAGGCAGAGGGAGGGCGAGGGATGATGGGGAGGAGAGAGAGAGAGAGAGAGATACACAAACACCCTGCCTACTTAATACATGTCCTTTGAGTGCTCCTAGTTGGAGCTGGCACATACTAAGTGTGGATTTTTTAATATAATTGGACTGGCAGAAATCTATTTGTGTATATTATAGACACATAGAGACAAACTAAGGGAATAAGCTGTGATGCAACAACATTCTTCCTTCCTAGACACTGCATAACTTATCACCCTCCTTCTCATCCTCTTGCTCTTGCTCTCTTCCATTCAGATGACCTGCCTCAGCAATACATTATGATTTTTTTCCTCCTCTCTTCATTACATTCTGGCTTGCTTTTGCTTTTGGCTGCCCCTGCAGTAGCAGCTTTTATCTTGCCAGTGAACATTTGAGCGGGCCCCACCGAGGCTCTGAGGATTCTCTCCTCATTGTATTTCTCTTCTGCTGCTCCACTTTCACGCTCGACGCTCAGGCAGGAATAGAAAGCAGAGGGAGGAGGGAGGAAGAGGCCCGGCTTTGGCTGAGCTGAGGAAGAAGCCGGAGTCAGCTCTGTGTCAGAGTGAACCCATGCTCCAAAGAGCGACGCTGCTACTTACAGTGCATAATTAGCCCATTCCACCTCCTGATTTAGCAGCTAAAGACATGCATCTCTGGCAGGAAACTCTGATTAGCCCTCAGCAGAATCCCTCATGTGTGCATAAAAAATATCTTTCAACAACATCCTGCGTTACAACCAAAGTTTCAAACACTTTCTAGGCAGTACCAGGCAAAAGTTGAACTATCTTCCATTTTTTGAACAATAGAGGATAATCAAAACACAAAGAATTTTGCCGTTACTCAAAGGGTTAGAAATGAAAGATGTGGTCTATTTTAGATTCCTTTGCCCTGCTGCAGCTTTGCACAGTCTCACTGTTCTTCAGGCAGCTTTATCAGGAGCCATATGACATGCAACAGACCTGAAGAAGGTCTTGTGCTGAGCACTTTGTGGCTCCTGAAGAGGATTTAGATTTTTTTTTTCCATTTAATTTGTTTGTTTGTTTGTTTTGCAGAGAAATTCATTGGTGGATGTTCACATATTTATTTAAACACATCAAAATACCTTTTTTTTAAAGGTGGGCATAAAATGTGATTCCCACCATTTTTATGGAATGTCTGGATGATGTTGATGGAATGGTTTTGTCTTCATGAGTGAACAAGTTAGTCAACATTTCAGCATTTGTAAAAGTGTTTTGATTGTTTTTTTGCTACATGAATGCTTTGATTCATCTAGACAGCCACACAAATTAATCTAGTGGGTCCAACAATAATCTAACCTAATCTAATTTTTTACCAGCTCTACAGCTTGCTTAGTCAGCTGTTGGAATCACGGTAGACTTACTTAACTAAGAAAAGTAGTAAATGACAGATTTTGTAATAGACAGTATCATCATTTTAAATGGAGAGAATCTTTTTTTTCCAGATGCTCTACAACATTCAACCTTCAAATTCAAAGCTATAAAAACAGTGTTTGACTTTAGTATGACCTCAACAGTAGATTAAAAGCTAAAAAACAAAGCCATCAGCTCTCACACATTTTATAATCCTCCTGCTCCAAACAAAACTGGGAGACTGCTTTAGTGCAGATGAGCTGAACAAGCAAGCACCTTCTCTGAGGGTTGACGCCAGCCTCCCGAAAGGCAAATGAAGTGCACCCCTGCGACATAACAGCGCTAAATTAGAGAGGGATGTCCTCCCCCGTCATCACTGGAAACTCGCAATAAATGCGTCTTTGGCACAGCCCACTTGCTTCTCAGTCTCTCTGTTGGCCAATTTATCAGATATTAAAGCCAGCTACTGCTGAATTCATTTAATACAATGGCATATGAATCAAAGGAGCTCGTAATTGTCCGAATAAACAACTTTGAGGATTTATATAGGCCACATTCATTATCATAGTGTGTGTTTGTCTTTATTACGAGGTCATATGGCTCACATCTAGCAGTAGCACTTCAGTTTAATTGAAACGCAGGGGCATCTGCATCTGTCTTGGCCACTTGAGACAACGCTCCTGGCCTCAGTCCCAACAGCAAAATGCTTGAGCCAGGCCTAATCCTCCTCTCAGTCTGTACGCAGCTCACTTTTAATGAAGAGAAATGACAGAAATTGGCCTTCGCCTGCTGACGGTAAGGTGTATCTGGTCCGTTGAGGCAGCACCCTGTGTGTATTCGTTTATTCCTGTGAAGGAGGGGGTATTTTACCAGCTCATTTAAGACGAGAAAGAAAAACTTCATACAGGTTGCATAGTGTGTTTTTCTTTTTTTCTCCCTTGCAAAGCTCCTGGGCTTTGGGCATCAGCACACCAGCAAACACGAAAAGAAATACAGAAAAAAAGACTGAGATTCCTTTAGGTAATGTGTCTGGGGAGAAGAACACAAAAAAGATCTTTTTCTTATACTTTATTTGAATACCATATAGGCTGAGAGGGAGTGGGCGAGAGATAATGAAAAGTTCCCTTTTCCCATTACTGCGGGAGGGAAAATGAGATGTGCACCTTTTCAACATCTAAAACGGTTTAGCGTTGGATTCTAGAAGATTGTGAAATGACTGAATACACGGTAAATCTTGGGGACTAGAAGCTGGTCTATGATGGTGTTATGACAATCTCTTTGGACTCGTTTTTGACGTGTAAAGAAGTCCATATGTGGTGTGAAGACCTAGAGGTTCACTCTGAGATCACTATTCTGTCACTCTCTGAGAATGCAGCTATACCCCACTGAGACAGAGTATGGCTCTGTATCACCCAGCCCACAGCACCAGAGAGCCTAGCAACATCCTAGCTCAGAAAGACACTGGGTCCACACATTTACATCAATGGGCCTGTCACATTTCTGCCACAGGGTACAATCCCGTATATCTGTACTCATTCTGCCACAGAGGCTTACAATATCTGTGCAAGGTAAAGACTATAACAAGTAGGTTAAACCTATAAAAAGTAATACCCAGTACCCAGTATATAAGTTGAAGGGACATTTGGGGGTAGCTGGGGAGCGGTAATACAGTCATCCATTAAATGGAGTGCTCATCAGAATATATATGTGTGTAATGTAGATGGAGGATTGTTCAGATGGGGTGAGCGCTATGTGCAGAGTGACAATCCAGGGTAAAAACTGTTCTGTAGCCTGGTTGTGCGAGATTCAGTCGCATATACCATTCTACAATGTAGTGTATTTGGATCTGAGGGGTGAGGGCCAGTCACATGTCATCCCTTTAAAGTAGGGAGCCAGTCACATCTCTGTACACTCCGCCACAGGGCCCAATCACATCTCTGCAAAGTCTGCCAATCATATTTCTGTCCAGTCACCCACGGGGTCCAATCACATATCGCCAAATCCCCACTGTGCCCAGTAACATCGATACCCTCTTCACTACGAGCTACAATTACATTTCTGCCTAGTCTTTCACGGAGTTCAATCACGTCTCGGCCAAAGCTGCCACAGGATCCAGTAACATCTTTGCCCACTGCACCTCAGAGTTCAGACTGTGCCCAGTCTGCCATAGGGTTCAAATACATTTCTGCCCAGTCTGTCACAGGGTCGAATGACATCTTTGCCAAATCCACTACAGTTTCCTATCACATCTCTACCCACTATGCCACAAGGTACAAGTACATCGTTGCCTAATCCGCCACAGGGTTTAATCCCACCTCTGCCCTCAACAGGGTCACATCTCTGTACAGTGTGCCAGCAAGTACTAGGACAACTCTGACCACTCCGCCCAAGGGTTCAGTTATATTTCTGGACCGACTGAAATCTCTGCCCACTACAGTCAGGAAGCCAGTGGTATCTATTTCCACCTTAACATAGAATCCAATCACATCTTTGCCTACAACACCAATAGGCCCAGTTTTGTCTCTTCCCACTCTGTCACACCGTCCAGTCCAATTTCTGTCCATGACCCACAGGGCCCAGTGATCACTTTGCCCACTCCAGTACACAGTATAATCACATCTTTGGCCTCTACAGCAACGGACCCAGTGACATCACTGCCCACCCTGCCCACATGCCCAAGTTAATAATTTCTACACTGTAATTCTACATACCAATGGCCATACTGCAGCCTTTATCAAATATTGTTTTTTTGCAGAATAAAACATAGTAAATAATTGAAGAAAGGCATTAGAACATGAACAAAGAAAATTCTTTTTCAAGTTAATAAATATTCACAAATGTAGTTCTTAGGGCAGTATTTACAATGCATTAAGAGCTTTTTTATTTGATGTAGTACAGCTCTTGTACAATAAATCCTAATTATCTCATTAATGAAATCCAAAAGCCTCATTCTGTTGTACCTCCATATTTTATCTTTGCCCAACAGGGGCGAGAGCAGCACTGCAGGCCCAAGACCCTCTAAGGAGCATGACGAATAGTGCCTGAGCCAGACCACACACCTGCTCCATATTTTAAAGCAATTAGAGAGACAGGCGAGGCTCTGAAAGGAAGTAAAACATGGCATTAGTGTGGCGATCAATGCAGGCTATCCATTCTTTAGATTTCAATGCATAATGGCCCCCATTGCCGGGTTATTTGTTAATGTTATTGAATGGGTCTCATCCTCAGTCTCATGTCTGAGACAGTATTGATTACAGCTTACCTCTGTCTCCACTGTTTGTTCTAGGGCTGAAGGCAGGCCAACCTTAAAAGAAGGTTTACGCTTAATGGCTTTGATTTGAGAGACATTTGTTGTGACAGAGATTTTAATTTGCAGCTTGTTGGAAGAATTCTGTGTTCTGTAGACACTGAATTGGGAGCAGGGCTCGAAAACCATGAAGCGATTATAATAATAATTTAGTCAAAAAAAGGTTTTGACATTTCTCTCTGAGGCTTTCGAAAAAGGTGTTCTGAATTTGAGATGAAGCTCCCTTAGGTATCCTCCACTGTCCTTATTCCATCGCTCATCGGTTTGGGAACTGGGATCTGTGCCATTCTGTTTCACAATTATAGGAAGGAAAAAGGGAGCTCACCTTACAAACGAGCTGGGCGAATTATCCCTATTGATCATGGCCGTTATATTTGTTGAAAGCATTACTTAACAAAGTTCTTCTAACCTTAGCAGGCATGCGGGACAAATTCCACATTGCCTTTAGAGCACTGCTGCCTCACATTTGTTTGAGTAAATGAGTCCTTTCTTCCTTTAACATAGGAGATTCTGGGATTTCCTAATATGAATCTCCTACTGTTCTTCATGCATTTGTAGAATAGTTTATTCCACTGCTTTGTCTATTACTAGCATGCATTGGTTTGTATAGTTCTGCTATGTTTCTTGATTAAAACATGTAACATTTCGGGGATATTTGGTTGTTTTTTACATATTGTAGCGCACAGGAGTATTTACTGACTATGGTAATCTAATGTACTTCCGTGATAAAACATGGCCGTTTCATATGAGAAGGAATTTACTTTAGTAAAGGTTAATGTAATGAGAATCCAAATAATTCTGACCTAGTTCTATTGATCTACATCCAATATAAATAGTGGATTTCTAATAGAGTAAAAATACAAAAAAATCCATCCATCCATTTTCTGAGCTGCTTATCCTTAACCAGGGTTAATAGACCAAACACCCTGGGAAGGTCATCAGTATGTCACAGGGCAGCCACAGTGTAAGATTCGATTAATTATTGTTAAAAATAATCAGAGCACAAAAATATTTTAAATCAGAAAGACATTAGCCCCTTAAACTGTAGGCCTCTCATTTAGTTATCAACCTTAAATCTTATTATTCACAAATTACCATGCAACTACAGTGAAGATTTGGCTGTTTTGATAGCAAGGAATAGAAACGTGGGCCTATATACAGATTAATATAGGTCTGAAAAGGTTAAATGCATTGTATCACCTGTTATCATCTTTAAGAAACAGACTTCTTCCTTGCTAATAGCATCCTTTGAATGAAGTACTGCTGGCTGAAGGATTACCTTATAATGGTCCCGCCTCACATCCCTCTCGTTTCAGTAATACATCTGTCAGCAGCGTAGGCCAGGCTGTAACTGAGCCTTCCCATCCCACACTGCTCCACTCCCTCTCCGATGACACATTATCCTCTGCTCTTCCTTAGATCATCTTTCACTATTTATGGCCAACAGAAAAGTAGGGTTCTTGAAGGCTAAGTGACAAACGCAGCAGGAGGTCAGCATACACTTTCCTCGGCCTCCTCTTTCCATTTCATTCAATTTCATTTCATGCTTTTCCCCCTCATCAGGCTGTGGCAATATTGAACATGAGAATTTGCCGTTCACCTGCGGTGGGGCCCAGGTCACCATGTAAAGTTGTGCTTTAATTAGTCGCTAAAAAAGGAAAATGCCATCACGCACCTAATTGCTTCTGTTATGTGTTCATTAAAAATGCTCAGCGGAGCACGATATTGCAAAAGTAATTGCAAGGGTTAGGGGGAGCATTGTGTTAGCAAGTGTTTGCGGTGCTGAGCCATCTGCGTCGTTTTTTGTTTTTTTTTCCCTGAACATAGTTGTCTACTTTTAATGTCAGTTTCACGTCGACAAACAACAAAGGCAAACAAACGTGGCAGAGATTGACAGCTCCTTTCTTTCACTCATGCATGTTGTCCTTTTCGCAGACACCAGTGTTGTCAGTGCATCAGAAAATGAATGTCACAACTTTTAACCTCAGCAAATGTCCATAAACCTCTGGTTTGATCTCTTTGCCCTGGTATAAGGCTACAGCATAGTCTTCACTGAGCTAGCCTTTGTGTAGCACAGCAGACAGCTTGTTAATTAGTGAATCTTTGAATTTGCCTTTAGTAACAGCTCAGGTCTTGATCATATTGGATTGGTTGATTGGTTGGTTGATTGATTGACTGATTGATTGATTGATTGATTGGTTGGTTGGTTGTTTGATTTGTTGATTGGTTGGTTGGTTGGTTGGTTAGTTGGTTAGTCGAGTATCCTAAGCCAAAACATACTGCCACAGTGGGCATGAACATGTTTTATCATGTTAAAGTAGAGAATAGACATTTGCTTGGATGTAATCTATTTTTTGTGTGTGTAAGCTGGCAAACTGAAGCAAATACACAACGAGGATCTTGATTTCACAGGTCCCCCGGATGCACTTTCTGATCTAAACGTTCAAATTCAAAATATATCCGTGAACTAAATAAAGATTAGGATTTTTTTGTAACAATAATCAAACCACAAATATAACATGTTGCAACATGTAACAGAAAAAGGGGCACAAATGCACGAAATACATTCTATAAGACAATAAAAATATTTCCAGTCATTCAGACAGTTACTGAATGGTGAGTACAAAACACTATCACAATGACCACCATTAATCTTAATTGGACACTTAATAATTAATGTAGAATCCTATACACAAAACAAAAAGATGGAACAGCTTTATAGGACCATCGCACAAACAATAACTTGACACACCAGTGATCCATGGCCTTTTGCGCAGGCTAAAGAGAATAGTTCATGCAGCTAAACTGGATCTTCTGTCTGACCTCCAGTAACCCACATTACATATCTGTAAGCCCCTCCTCTCTCTCTCTCTCTCTCTCTCTCTATATATATATATATATATATATATATATATATATATA
>JBBPCX010000035.1:6977324-6988596 GCA_037974365.1 Hydrocynus forskahlii
TGTGTGTGTGCTTGCACACATCTATGTTTGTGGGTGGTTGTGTGAATGCAATGCCTTATTTAATTATTTCAGATCTCCTTTCTGTGAGTAAGGCATGTAAGACATGTGCGAACTGGCGGATGGTGTGTTTAAACAACGTTACCATTCAGTCACTTGGCACAGGCATTCGGCCAGGGGAGCCCTGCACAGCACTGAGGGATGCTTCAGCAATGTGCAGAGCAGCACGCTCGCTGCAGCCGGAATATAAATGGCGGCTAAATGATGCCTGCCCCTAGTCCAGCAATGCTAACATAATTTACAGCAACAATAATGGCCTCTACCTTCGTAGCCCTGAGGGTGATTGATTTAATTTAAGCTATCAGCAGGTCATTTTTAAAAGAGGTGTGCTGCTGGCACAGATGGAGGTAGCTTCAGAGGTGGCCTGGTGATCAGCGCTCGGCACACACTGCAGAACCATTTAAATGAATCACTATTTTCAATTAAAAACATGAATGTACAATGTAATTTATTTTAAATTATAGTAATTCATATGCAGCTTCACGGGTCATTTGTAGGAAAGTGTAAAAAACTTTTCCTTTAATAAACTGTAGATGATCCCATAGTAATTAAGAAAGCTATAAAACACAGAGAAGGGGGTTATAATAAAGTTATTCTAAAGCTACAGTAAAAATCACATTTTAAGGAAGATAATGCAGCAAGAAATGACTATATATAATTAATTGTTGTACATTATTTATAATAATAATGAGCAGGAGGATGACAACAGTAAAGCCCTTTTTATTGCTTTTTTGCATCAGAATGATCTTAAGGTCCCAAAAAGCAAAACAATCTTTAATAATGATGTCTAACTATTTACCTTCTACTAAATATTGAGTCAAACCACAAAACTACTGTGCTATACTGTATACTATACCATTATACTGTTTTAATTTACATTAAATTTATACTTCAGAATAAAATATGGTTTTTAATGACAGGTGATTCTGAAGTTTTGAATGGTAGTGTAAATCCCAATTCCGTCAGAGCAGCGGATGCAGGAATTTGTTTTTACCTTTGAGAAGCTTGCACATGTCAAACAACTCAGACTCTGTTTCGTACATCACTCCAGTGTCTCTCACCCTGCCTCTTTATTCAAGTCTGTTTTGTGTGTGTGCTGGGCTGCAAGGCAAGGGATGAAAAATGAGTTAGTCTTTAGACAGGAGAATGCCGCATGCTAACATGTCGGTGGGTGGGAGGTGTGTCGTGTGGCACAGGGGCTAGTATGTTGCTCTTTGGACTGGCAGCCCTGTAAAGCGAGAAGCCCAGCTACTTTCCCCTGTGGAGGGGAGGCTGACATGACAGTTAGAGTTACTGAGACATGGCGGCCTTGAGAAACCTCCCTTCACATGAGCTATGAAGGCAGACAGAGGGGAACACAAGGCCAGCATGAGACATTTCACTGTAGACGAGTACCAAGGGAGTCGTATTAGAAGATTACTGGGGGCTATTTGGGTCTTTGCTAGTGTTTTGTGGTGTCACATTTCTTTCTGTAATGTCAAGAGAAATAAATAGAAGCTTTTGCACAACCTACATTTATTAACTACATGTTTTATTCAGACAGTCCTATACAGACTTAGTGCATAATGTTTTTAGTGCATTATGTAAAAAGGTATGAACATTTACTGTAGTTTTGATTCATTTACTTGAATAGTCGTCCACATATGGTGTAGAATATTGAAATGTATTAATGTCTTATTATTATTATTATTATTATTATTATTATTATTATTATTATTATTATTATTAATCCCTCTGTTTAAATAAATTAAAACAAAACATAATTTTATGTGGTCCATAACTGTACATTAACATTCTTTTATGTGCATTTATCTGATTCTACATTCCAGAAGAAACATAAAACTAAAATGAAAAAAACTTCAATAAAATGGCTTTGATTTTGATTACATCACGGTGCACCAGCAGGGCGGGAAATAATATCACCTAGTACTATTTGAGCAGGGAAAGTTGCGAAAGTTTGCTGTCCTTCAGACATGACCTGGTCCAGACAATCTGTGGTCATTAGAAATCAGAGCACATCTTTCGCTTGAATTTCAAGCAGTGATACTTACCCCACTTGTCCAAGCCAAAGCCCCCACTTTGACCCTTATTGATCACCGTCTGTGTGGTGAGTGTGCTGATGCGCGTTGACCGCAATCTCATCATCTAGATGGCTGCTACATATCGGTAGTGGCCAGGGGCAGACTGGCAATCTGTGCGCTCTGGAAAAGTCCAGAACACAACACACACACCCCCCAGCCAGAACCACGGCCGTGACGCAGACCTAGGTGTAGGCCTAGGTTGGGGTGGGAACCCTGAAGTAATGTAAGTCACCTATTTTGTACAAAATGTGCAGCTGGAATATATTGCTTGTAGTCCATCAGAAATAAATGTTTAGTTTACTCAGCTTTATCATACAAACTGCCCTTATAACCACCTAATAATTGCGCTGTGCTTGTAAGGATCAGAGTTCATAAGATGCAGTGAAACAGCTAGCCACCAGCTAGCTTGGGTCAAAAAAGCAGCCCAGCTCAGATGTTTGTTTTAATCATTTTCTGTCTTGGTGTAAATAAGCATGTAAAATTCAAAGAATAAAGTGAACATCTGTGGCCTTTCTTAGGCTACAAAGTTTCTTCACACACGTCTCATTTACAGTTTTTTAAGAACCATCCAACCATAAAGAAAGTCACACAGCAGACAGTTCGTGTCTCCTTTATTTTTAAGATTTTGCAGCCAATTTATGCTGGGTTTAAAGAGGTCATGAAAAATTGCGCCACCAGTTCTGTTAACCGAATGGAATGTGTAATCAGCCGCTTTTCCATTTCCTTCACAATGTCCAGAATGCAACCTGTTTGCACCTGAAACTGAAAAGACTCCTGACCCTGTGCATCAGGTGACATTTCAGGGTTTGAAATGGAACACCTCACAAGCTCGCATGCAGCAAAGGACTCCCACCTCACTTCACTCTTCAGCACTCTACAGCTCCAGCTTGAAGAACAAGGAACACTTCTCCTTTATTCCACTCCACGTGCACGATTCAGCAATTAAAGCAGCTGCTCCTCTTTACTTTGAATTGCGGGGGAGATTTTTGAGAGGGTGCTGTTTTTCTTTCAGGAGGGGGCCGAGAGTGAGGGTGGGAGGCTGTTTAGTCTTTAAATACTGTAAGATTGTATTGGTTCTAATGTGCGCATGAAGTCTTTCTTCTTTCCGGCTCCTCTGTTCTTGGGCTTCTGTTTCTAATGACCTTCCCAGGCAATTAGAGGAGAAGCTCCATTAATTATCGGCTTTGGTGCAACCAGACTGGCACTTTACAGAATCCACAGGAAACTTTATCAAAGCCCGAGGTCCACAGGAGAGCATTTTAACACCACTTTCTGCCTGCTTGGGATTCAGTGTCTTCTTAATCAAAGGGCATCTGTGTTTTTCATCCCAGATATTCAGAGGCTTTTCTTGAAAATCTTTTGTGGGTGAATGCATGTGCATTATTGTGTGTGTGTGTGTGTGTGTGTGTGTGTGTGGGTGTGCATGTTTTATGTGTCTCATGGATAGCGGTGCAGCCAACAATGTCATTGGATTAAGCCGCTGTTTCCCATGGGTAGGCATGACACTGTTACTGAATAAATGATTCTGTCAGATTACCTCAGTCTCTGTGTGAGCGTGTGCCAGTCACATGAAAGTGCAATGAGCTAGCAAAGATACATGTCATGTCAAACACTGTCCTGCTGGGAGATACGTGCGGAACGTAATGAGGGACGAAATGCGAGAGAATGGAAATGACATACTGTACTTTTGAGCTTTATGCCAAAGAGCTATGTGCCCCCATGCAGCATTATCAGTGAAATGAAAACCTTATGGCTGGGTGGCAGTAGTTCAACACCAAGTCAAGATCTATAAGCATCATTTTCAGATCAAAATAGTGCGAGCAGCCTGCTACTCATTTCAATACTCATCCCTCCACTTCTTCAGTGTAACATTTACCTTATGAAGACTCTCTTAAGAGTAAAGGTGCAAAAAAGGAGTTCAGGAAGGTGCCATAATCGAAGCACTTCTGGTCCCCTAAAAATCCATTAAATGGAAGCATTTCTCAAAAAATGTTTTTGTAAACAAGATGTGCTAGCATGAAGAATCTTGTTAAAGGTTTTATAATTAAATGTTTTTGCCAAGAACTGTACATGCAAGACCCATTTAGGTCTAGAGTATAATCTGTGAAATAAAACCATTAAGGCTCAGTGGCTATGGATGGCCATGGATTGCCATGTCTGCTATAGTAAATACGTTATGAGAAACCCGTTTTAAAAAGATCTCTTTTTAAAACTTTTCTTGATTTACTTTTTCGGTGAACTGTTCCTCAATGCAGTAGATTATAGTGGGTCTTAAGAAACCTTTGGAGGAAGAGAGAAATAGGTATGTGCTCCGAATCTGCCATAATTCTTCACCTGCCTCTAATGCCTGTGCTATATTCCTTAGAGTGTCTCCTGCCTCACCGCTTTGCATTGCACTGGACATTCATCCTTTTCCATGGCCACACATGGATTTGGGTTTAAACTTGCAAAGACTTTGTTTGTTCCTTCCACACTGAGAACTGACAAAAGTGAGTGGCACTTGGCTAAAGCTGTTCCCACTCTATCTCGCTAGCTGATGCAGGCGGCACGCTAGGCCGAAAAGCTGGGATAAGTAGGATAAGAATCCAGGCAGATGGGCCAGAATGAAAAGTGGTCACCTTCGCTAGCATTCTGTTCCTTGAGTCATCTTCAATGCATATGTATTCGGCTGCCTTGACATTTAGTCTGCTGAATCCGTGTGATGCATTGGAGAGATGGTGGGTCTAAAGCTCAAACCAAGTCAAACGTGAAGGACAGTAGGGTTAGAAACACGTTTAAGTTTTTTTTCAAAGGAAATGTACTTCATGCCTGTTGGGAGACGTATTAACGGTGCGTATATCATGATACTTGAAGGCATCTCTGTAGAACATGATATGTGTTAAGATATTTAGTGTTCCTGAGGTTTGATGACAGATGTTCTCTGCACAGGTTTTATCTATTTAATTTAAATCTGTCTTTTTGTGGAGTTGTTCAGTGTTGAAGTACTAATCATAGTTTGGCATAAATTGTCATGAATATGATACATTTGTTATATTCCACATCCCTACTGTTACCTTTATTGTGGCCTCATTAGCGAATAGCCTGCTTGAGCAAAGAAGGAGAAAGACAAAAAAACACTATATACAGCAGGTTCTTTTTCATTAGAGTGTTGAGTGGCCTCTCCTCTTGTAATGAACCTCATTATCTTTAATCACGTCTGAGAGGAGAGAGCAGCACTCAGGGCTCCAAGGAGCAAAGCTACAGGCTCAGAGTGCAGTCCAAGGGGGCCATAGGCCTTGGGCAGCGTGCAGCTCGGAGCTAGTGTTTAGGCGGGGTTGCCAACTTTGAATTTGTCATTTTGTGGATGGGACTGACCTTTCTATATGTATTTCTCACATTAAACAGCTGCAAAAGATGCAAAAACCGCCTGTTTTATTTTTTTTAGCTCCACCCATTCACATTGAAATTAAAAGGAAAATTTCAGCCTGAATTGAAGAAGTCAAGCAAAATGGGGCTGCCCATCAGAACAGAGGTCATATCTATTTTAAAGGCGTCTTAAAAGTTTGTGTGTATAAGTTCAATATATGTGTATAAATACAATTTAATATGAAAACAAATAAAAGCTAAAACAGAGATAGCTCCAGAGACTGCTTCTCCCTAACGGTAATAAAATCTCAATCTGGTCTGGAGTTGTAACATTTTGCAGCTTGTCACCAGCATTTTGAAGTTTAGCAGGTAATATAGAGGTGTTATCCATAGTACCTGCTAAACCACATGCAGCACCAAGTAGGACTATTTCTAATCTGAAAACAGTAACACCATACAGACTACTGCTTTACACTGATTGTGTATTTTTATTAATTTATTCAAAAATAAAGACAAAAAAACATATTTTCACAGTTTTCCAAAAAGGGTAGTCAATCAGACATGCCTGTTGTCTGAAATATGGAATAAGTAATGAAAGCTTATAACCTGCCAATAAGTATTATGCAAACTGCATTCATTCCTAAACCATTGTACACTTGCCTGTACACAGTGTTGCTTATGTGGTTTCTGACACTGTATGACTCACTATAATGTAGAAATTATAAGTAACCGTGTTACTTATCTATAGTATTTATACCCAGCATTTATGTGTATAGCAGTGCTTGTTGTGTATGTTGTGTTTTCTACAGATTTTTAGATTTTATGTAGACTTTATTTTTTCATTGTTCTTGTCTTTGTAGCCATTACATAAGTTTTCTGATTCTGATTCTGAAATGAAAGATATAGTGCAAAATAGACAGTTTGCCCATTCTTAGATGACATTAAAGATTACAATATCTACAGAACTAAACTTACGATATTCGAAATTGGAGGTAAACATAAAAATGTATACATTTGATTTTAGGCCAAACCATCATTATAAGGAAAAAAATTTATATCGTATTATAAGAAACCAAAAGTAATACAAAAAAGTGGCTCAGTAAGGGTTCGTCCATGTGAAGGATAAGGAAGGTTCTTCTTTTAGTGTTTTTGGTGGCAGAGGGGAGAGATCCATAAAAGCAATAATATTGAGGCCATTACAGGGCGCTAATGAGGCCTGAAATGTCGCGCAAGTTTGATATAGAGCAGAAGGTCGTGATGAGTGACCTCAGAGCTGCTGATTAAATTATGCTATCACACACAATGTGTTTTTGATACTTTCTTGGCTCAGTTGTTATATCACTGTCCAGCAGATAGACAGTCCAATCAATGCACAATCCCCAGCATTAACCTTTCACCTCATCTTAAGCGATATTGATGATGGCTTCTGAACTGTCAGAACTGTGACACTATCATACCTTTTGGGGCCTCATAGGCATTTGTCAAAATAACGCTGAAAATAAAGTTAAACTTTTATTCCTGGCAGATTGATAGGACACAGGAATACAGTGGGACCTGTGTGAGGAGCCTCGAAGAAGCAGAACTATTGAACTGTCAGTAGTTTTTAAATGGGCAGGGAGGAAGAATGCTCATGCATCTATGTTATAAATCTCTGTCGTCCACTTTTATTGCAAACATTCTATTGATTGAAATGATGGTTGAATTTAAACCCAGAGTGATCTATATTTCATTTGCTCTCTGATTGAAAACCATTATCAAATAATTTAGCCGACATGAAGTGACATTGATTTTCATCCTCCACGCTGTATTTGCTTGTAGATACAGAGGAGTGCTCATTCTACATGAATTAATTGTTAAACTTGTTCATGGAACTGGATCTGACCTTACATTACTTACTTACATTACTTTTACAAGAACTCTCATTAGACTCGGATTTCCTGGCTAGTGAGATTTTTTCAAAATAATTAAGATGTGAAGGATTTTTCCCTTTGGGTGTGATCTGTTTTCCTTGGTTTATGAAAAGCCATAGATTGATAAACGCCAAAATGTACTATTTAATGCACGAGAACTAAATAATATTTTCTTAATTTTAAAAAGCTTTATTATGGAAAAGGCACATTATTAGTTCTCAGGTCATATGGTCATGTCACTGGCCATATTAAATACAATTTATGTATATCATACATAAACACAAAAAAAATGGTGTTTTGAGTACATCATCGTTCACTGGCAGACAGGGAAAAATAATTAACCAATTAACCAATTATGTTTCACCCCATTTTCCACCACAAAATGCTCCACTGCTCTGAATTTCCAGAGACATTGTCGGTAGCTCAGGAATATACCACAGTATCGTTATATGATATCACATTAACTTTAAGAACAAATTCAGGTAACACTCTGTGTTGTTTTCTGTAGACCACCTTGACACCTCAACTAAATATACAAGTCTAAATATTCAAGGCTAATCTTTAACCTAAACCTAATCCATATCCCAACCAGATTTCTCATGGGGCTGGGAGACTGCAAATAAAATAAATAAAAAGATAAATGTGCCCATTGAGACAAATACATAGTTTAATGCTGAATTTAGATATATATTGTTGCTGCCACCGTATTGAAGACACACCACTGGTCGACGCAGTGATGACCATAGTTCTTATAGAGCCACTGATTGTAAACTGTTAGTCAATAAAACATCCTGGCAGATAAAAATATAGACATGCTTTGCTGCATGGTTCAAGGCTATAGTAACAACATCAATCATCTAAAGAATTTGAGCTCACCCGACATTGTGTGGGCAAAGAGACCGAAGAGCCTTCTCCTCATTCCGAAGTTTGCCATTATCATGGTGTAGTTTTGCTCCTGATAATGTTCAGTAATTCTTCATGGTTGACAAAACTAGGAGCTTGTGTCTCGTTCCGTATTTTCCCTCTCTCGCTTGATCCCTCTATCCCCTTCTCTCCTTATTTTTACACTGTCAGAATCATTTGGTCTTTTAACTTATCAGGTTGCATCCAACTGCCTTTTTTTGACATCTTGATTTCGAAGCCATAGCCAGCACTGACTGTTCATACATGCAATGCAGATGGAATGTCAACCACATGGACAGGGGAAACTTCTTCTGGGTTTTGCGAGCACTCTATATAAGGACTATTAAATAATCATTCTCATGACTTGGATGAGATTTTGACTGGAGTATGTGTTTTCACTTGTTCCTTTTATTTATTCAGACTGCTTGTCTTGCTTCCACAGCACTGAGGGATAATCGGATCGACCTGGTCCGTGCCTCATGGCAGGAGCTGACCATCAGTATTCGTGAGGTCACACTGGGAGATGAGGGTCCCTATACCTGTTCCCTCTTCACTATGCCTGTGAAAACAGCCAAGGCATACCTGACTGTACTGGGTAAGATAACATACATTCTATACTTTGACTATTATGCACATCTTTAAACCACATGTACACATATCCCCATTTTTCAGAAGAACATGCTCTCCACATTGTGTCTGTATTAGCAACAGTGTGGCATAGTTGATTGGTCTCCAAAGCTGAATCCTCACTTTTGAAACTAGGGGTGCATGGGACCAACCTGGAACAACCTCGAGTATCCACCAATACTGGTACCAATTCAATACTGTCTCTCTCTCTCTTAAATAACTAAGCTGTTAATAATACATGTATCTGAATGTGCTCTGAATCCAAAATAGAATAGTCCATCATGAAATTCTAGAAACATGGCTGAATCCCCTGTGACTCTTTGTGTTATACACCCCTGTGTTATACACTCTTTGTGTCTAGGAGTCTATGATATGTAGGCAGTAGGGAGCCATTTGAGACACAGCCTAGCTGCTCATCAGGCATCTGTCTTTATGCCTCAAAGTTTAGAATTTACGTGATAGTTTGGGTTTTTTCACAGTATCTGACCCTGTGATATTGGCATATATCGGTTATGAGTATCAGCTGAGTACTGGATCGGTACACCCACAGTTGTAACAGAAGCACATGGTGTAGAATTGTGTTCTTAACCTTAATTCACGTGAACATACCGACATTTCATTCCATGCATCCATTTACAATTTGCATTGGTCCATGCTTCCTGAAGTGTTCACACAAAGTGGTGTGAAAAAAAACAGGTTTTTATATGGCAATGACTGCATGTTTGCTAAATCTAGGGAGGGGGAAACCAAGAAGTGACACGTGAAAAGCTTTTGCTTTCTAAACTATTTTTATATGCAAGAATTCTCATTTTCACACCTTAGGCCAGAGCGAGCGATATTGCTTTATTGTTACCGAATTTTCAGTCGATTTTAATGAGTTCAGGAATCTATGAAAGGCTTGACAGGAAACCAATATCACCAGCACAGAACACAGCAGAATTAGCCTTTTTTTGGCAAGTTGATGGATAATTAGATTTTTACCTCATAAAGTGGTGGGGGCGTTACAGATTTAATGTTGCTGGGGATCTGAGTTTAATGAAGCAGATTTGCCCGGTCGCAGGCTATCACTGAAAACCACCCAGAAGACAGTTTAATTAGTCGTCCTATCCACACTTTTTTTTCTTACTTTTGTCAATCAAAAGTCAAATAAAGTCTCTTCCTCAGAGTTCCTTTGGCAACATCACCGCTGATGTCAACATAGGCAGCCCACAAATATTGCTTAATTCCACATTTCCAAGCTAATTAGGTGCCCAATTACTTAGTCTATTTTTAATTACTTGGTGTAAAATCATTAGTGTGTGTGAGTCTGTGTGTGTAGCTCCAACAACATTAAAGATTATTAATTGAGAATATGGGTACAATTAATTTACTCACCATGGTAGATGATGGGACAAGAATGTATAAATTATACATTTGTAATTATTTTTCATGCATATTGTGGATTTTGAAATCAAAACAGCTTTCAAAGCAAGACAAGCCTTACAAAAAACGACAGATCCTTTTTTCCATTGTAATTACTAGTAATCATTAGAGCAACGCAGTTATATATTGCACTCTTGCAGTCCTGACGTCTGCAAGTGTTTAACTGATTGTGGGAAGTTCAGCACAAGTAGCAAAATTAGTTTCTCAGAATATCTGAGAGGAAACCTTTTGTGCAGGTCTCAGATGAGAAAAAAAAACACAACCAAAGCATGTACTGTGTACAACACAGTGTCTGCATCATTACTGTGGATGAATGAACAATGTGGTTTTTCCCTTATACACATGCCTTAGAAGGAGCTTTTCACGAGGTTAATAAAAAAGGAGGTTCATAAAAAAGGAGGTGCTGTCGGAGGTATTGGCCAAGTTGCAGGCTGCATAGTCAAAGCTGCTAGTAAAAAGTGTAAAGGTGCCATTTGTCATTCATGAACACACCACAGCACACAGTGTGAACTGCACAAAATTCACCAAGTGAAGCAGCGGGCAACCAGGAGCACAGCTCCCGGGGAGGGTACCTTGCTCAAGAGTACCTCAGTGGTGCCACTAGCAGTCCTGGGATTCAAACCCATGGCCTTTTGCTCACAGGGGCAACTCCCTAACCACTAGGCCATCAGCAATCAAGCTAGATGGAGGCATAGCCCTTGAACCCCTTTCTGAAACATCATTCAATAACACAATTGAAGATTCACTTCAGGTTCCCTAACAAAACATTCACCAAAAGACTCTTTAAAGATGCACTTTGGTAACACTTTATAATAACTACACCCTATGAAGCATTGGTAAATAGTTAATGAATCATTTATAAAGCATTGTTCCTGCATTAATAGACATTATTAAGCAGTTTATAAATACAGCTATAAATGCTTTATT
>JBBPCX010000035.1:6988696-7002584 GCA_037974365.1 Hydrocynus forskahlii
TACAATTATTAAGCATATTATATAGATGCTTATAAAGCAAGAATAAAGCATTTATAGCTGTATTTATAAACTGCTTAATAATGTCTATGAATGCAGGAACAATGCTTTATAAATGATTCATTAACTATTTACCAATGCTTAACTAATGATTCATAGGGTGTAGTTATTATAAAGTGTTACCTGCACGGTAACTGCACTTTTGTAAATAAAATAAAACAGTGTGAGCAACCCTTCTAAAGTCTGAATAATGTGAAGGTTCTATAATGATTTAAGGTTTTCCTCTTAATGTATGCCCAGTCCAGTGACCTCCTCAGACATACACAGGGAGTTTCTTTCACATGGTCCAATAAGTTAACCAAACAATTACAGTCATAAACAAAACAAAATCGATTTTCCAGAGGCGGTTTTTCCTAGCAATCAAAATGTGTTGAGTGCCACTTCCTTTTTCACTTAATACTTAATTTACTCTGTTTATCTTATCATTTTGATTGTCAGTTCATACAAAATGTACGAACTGACCACAATGACACCTACAAAGTGTCAAAAAGCCTGTGCCACTGTTTTTTATGTAAATATATATATATATATATATATAGATAGATAGATAGATAGATAGATAGATAGATAGATAGATAGATTGATTGATTGATTGATTGATTGATTGATTGATTGATTGATTGATTGCTGTTTGTAACCACTACATTTTAGGCATGTGACTCTTTTTTCATATTCAGTGGTGGACAGAGACACAGTTGGTACAATAAGGTTGTGCAAGGCTTCACACTATATCACTTGTTAATCACTGGTATATTCTGACCATTGTGATAGTGATAGTGGTTGCAAACAAACTTTAATATGCCATTGAGTTTTGAGATCAAGATCCAGCTTTGCTTGACAGAAATCACTCCAGCTTATAAATCTACCATCTTACCAACAAAACAAGCCAAGTAAACTGGACCACTTACAGCTTCCAGTGTATTTGTGACGTTGATTTTTAAATGCATGCTACATAGACATCCACTGATATTGATTTATTTTTCAGGAATGTGATCACGATCTTGCCCTTGGGAGCAATATGCTCTGCAGAGTTCGCAATATCTGAACTCTTCTTGAATCAAAAAGGAGCCCGATATCTAATTTTTCTGAGTAATGTTTCCTATTGATTTTGCCGTGTTGCACAGAGGAGCTCTGAAGCTTGCTTATAAAAGCTCTTATATTCCTGAGATATTTCATGATGTTTACTTACAATGGTGCCAGTATATGCATGAAAATAAGAAACAAAAATGAGGGATGATGAGATCAGGCTTAAGGTTTGTCCTCCCGCTCAGTTGTGTGTTGCGCATTTAGATAAGCATGTTGATGCAATATTATATTTATTACCAGAAGGTCTCAGCAAACCATAAAATAAAGAGCGGGGTCTTCTGTTTTTTTACTTACACATATAAATCTTTAGTTGCGGTGAAAGAATGATAAGTTTAATGAAATTGTTCTATGTCACAACCTCCATTTTATCAAAGATAACGCTTTACTTTGAAATGTTATTACAATATGATCAAATAGCCACTATGAATAAAAGGTCCACATTCAAATTAACCTCAGCAGAGGACAACACCTCAGGCAAAACCGAGGGATTTAAGCAGGTGATTGTAGAGCAATGATAAAATATTTCAAAGGTGTTCACGTTCAACAGCAGCACTGGAGAGTACAGTCTTCTCTGAGCTTCATAAATAGCTCGCTTTAAATACCTGGACTGGAAAGACATCAGTTTTTAAAGAGCTTTTAAAATTCTGCACCAAATATAGTAAGTAAAGCGGTTATGCCATCCAGTCTTAGCATTTTCATTCTTTGTTTGATGCATGCATGTTTACCAAAGGTTTGCATGTGCAAACTTGACAGTACCCACAAAAAAGTCAAGCAAGCTGATCTAACAAGGCCTGTGGAGAATTAAATCTTTCAAATGAGCAAATTAAAACGCACTCTCTGTTTTGCATGCTCTGTGTTTTGCATGTGTAAATTAACACCAGGGGGCTCAAGCGCCAATCTGCTGCACGTTCCGAACACTGGCTGGTGTCGCTGTAAATTTACTGTTTTACCTAATATTTTAGTGTTTTAGCTTGATCACATACATAGAATAAGTATGTAGTTCATGCCTCTCTCCAATGATCAGAAATCACTTGTCAATAAATAATGATTATTTCACAAAACAAACAAATAAAAGAGGAAAAGAATTTTACCTGACTGGCTCCCCAATATTGGTCTTGTCCAGTTCAGTTTGCTAGCTAGGGCACCCCCATTCATACTGCACCACCAGCACTGAGAGGGTGAAGGCTCGTACATGGCTCGTCAGCGTCATGTAAAGTTCCTGCGTCTTTTTCTAACTTCCACAAACACAGATTCTGGACCGTCACTGGGTAGCTCAGCATGCTTGGAGGAAATTTCTAACTGCCTGTTCTGCCATTTCTGCCAACAAATATTTTATGAAGTCAGATAAGGCATAAACATAAAGTTTCAGCCCCCTTTACTATTAGTTCAACACTGAGGCTATGGAAATGAAAAGCACTGCATTAATGACAATAATTATTTCATTTGGGTTTGGGTGTGGTCTATTCAGAATCCGAAAACTATTGATCCCGGAGGAAATTCAGCTCTTCCTTTAGTATCAACACCATAGTAGATGGACATTTTATCGAACTGGTCCATGTTGCCAACAGCTCTGTGCTCTGATCACCCTACTTTCAGATTAATTATCACTGGAGCACAGGAAAACAGTTTGTCATGAGGGTGTTATCACAATATATCCTTGTACATCGTACAAGCCTATTGACTACTTTTTTTTTCTAAATCCCCCCCGCCCCTCCCTCCCTCTCCCCCTCTTTGACTGCAGGTGTACCAGAGAAACCAGAGATTAATGGTTTCACTAAGCCAGCCATGGAAGGCGACCAGATCACCCTGACGTGTGTAACCTCAGGCAGCAAGCCTGCGGCAGAGATCCGGTGGTTCAGGAATGAGAAGGAGGTTAAAGGTAGAGAGCTGTGAATAAATCCACATTATATTTTCTTAACTCATGATTAATCACTGAAATCTCACTTTTCGGTGGTGGAATGGCTGCCCATAGTCTATTCACAATCTCCTTTCAGTGCATGGTTCTGCAAAAAATCATTTCTTGGGTTTGAATGTAAAGAACCCTTGAATGTAAAGTTTAGAGAACCCCCTCGTCTTGAAAAGGTCCTACCCCAGTTTTTCCTAGAAATTTTGCAGTCAAAACAAGAACTGAATGTGAACTGTTTGTTTTAGTTTGAGTATTGTTATAATGTTATTATTTAAATGGTCCGGGTAAGAAACTAAAAAACAAAAAATGAAAAATACAAAAAATGAAATAAATACAAAAATGAAAAAAAAAATACACTAGAAGGACATGTAATCACTGATCATAGCAAGGGGTAAACTGCTTAATAAACAGAATACAGCAAAGTAGATGCAGAGAGAGAAGTGACTTTTAGCACGCCAAGGTCACCGTTTTTCAAATAACCAATAATAACAATTACAATAATCATGAAAAATTCACAAACACCAAAAATAGCTAAAAACAATTAAATGTATTGCCTTGGATTTTCAACCATCGTTGTCGAGGACGCTGGGTAATATGGCGTATACAGCAACCTAAAGGCGGTAATCAGTTTTGTAATTTTATGTAAATAGTTTTGATTTACTTTTTCAGTTTGTGGTTTTTGGTCAAGTATCTCTAATCACGAATGCAAAGTCCCTGTTGTTGTAATGGTCATGCATCCCAATACTTTTGTCCATATATTGTATACGTGAGAGAGAGTGAGAGAGAGAGTTAGGTATTTTCCATAGGACAGTTTTTGACAGTTTTTGTTGTGGATTTTTTTTTTACTTTTTGTCATGTTCATAATAACTACCTGGTAGAAACAAATTTCTATCTATAATAGAAGGTGTTAGGCAGAGCACTAACTGGAACATGGCAGCATGTCGAGAGGTCTGTGACAATTCAGGTCCAGCTCTGTCTGCTGTGCATTCCAAGCAGGAGGCATTGATTGCCTTTGTTTGAGCGCTGTGCCGCACTTCTAAAAATACAGCTGTTCTAATTAGCGATGAGACTGTGTTCTCCGTGCTGGGTGATTATGGTGTCTCTTGTAGACAGAAGCAGCAGGGAGGAGGACCATGTGTTGAAGTTGACTACAAGATGAAGGCAAACCAAGCTGATTGTTAATTTCTTTGCTAGGATTTCAGCCTTTCATATTCTCTGCCATTTCATGCTTAATGTTGGTGTGGTTAAAGACTTGGTTCACCAAATGAGTGGTTGTGGCTCTGAAATCTGATTGATTAAGCCATTGTGAAAGTCATATTCACACATACGACCTCACACATCATCTATGCTCCACCCACAAATGTGTTCTGTTGTAGTGCAATAAACTTTATTCCTATTCAGTCTCATGCAAGACAACATAACACTGATTTTCTAGTAAGACTAAACTACCAAGCAAGACTGTGTTTAACAAGGCAGGACACCAAGTTACTGTTACAGTAACAGGAAGACCATTAACATCGATACAGCAAGAAAGTGTCATTTGACATTAATGAGGAACATAAAATTTCTACATGTAAGCAAAACTTTTGTTAGTACTACACTTTCTCATTAGAATAAATGGGATTTTTCTGTAAAACTTGTCCATTTCCAACAGTTGCTACAGAAGAATGGAATGGTCAATTAATTATTAAGGCAGCAAGATCATAAAACTCGTTGTGCCATACACTGCTACCGCAATTGCCGTTAACAAGCGCAGGAACACCTCACAGAATGCCAACACTGGTACATGATCCATATATAACCCTTATATGACAACTGACATAAAGCTACATAAGCCTTATTAAAGGCTTATTCCAAGAAGTGTCACTTATCATGCTTTATAAAGGTTTATGTTAGATTGTGTCAGTAGTCATGAAAGGTTTATGTGCAAGTCATATAGTCCTATGAATACTGGCCTTCAGTGAAATGTTACCACAAACCACATTACTTGGAGAAAGAGTGGTTTATTGTGATTGTGACTAATAGTCAATTAAGGCATTAAATGTCAAACAACATAATTTTTTTCATTTTGCTTCACGATCAACAGCCTTTAACCATGAAACATGTTCCTTGTTACTTACTGCATTGTCGCACAACCCTTTGAATGATGACCATATCCATGCATGAACAAAGAACACTCTCAACACCGAACATCCATTATTATCACCTGTCATTCACTAGCAAGACCACAAAAGAGCACAGAGATTGGAACATGGAAGTCCTAGTGGATTTAAAGAGAGATTAATGCAAACTTAAAAGTACATTTAGGTACCCTGGGTAGGTCCTCTTAGCTGACATCTGATTAGACTTAAAAAACAAACCTCTACTCATTTAACTGTAATTAAAAATTGATCAAACAACATTTGCTGTCAGGCATCAGCTAGGCTACAAAGCGGAGTGACATTATAAATATAAGGCTTTATAAAGCTACCTTTCATCAAAGGATTGCTGATGCTGTAGATGAGAGCAGTGTGGAAATCAGCTTATTTACTTCAAATCCTGCTACAAACTGATGGTCTGATTTTCTCCCTGTATTGACTTAGATTGCTGATAAAAAAAATTGCCCAATAACAATTGGATTGTTTATTCGAAGAGAAGCAGAATTAGAAATGGTCTAATTAACTGGGATTATTCTGAGATGGTAAACAAGTTTTTGTTGGGGTTAGACTGATGTGTGTGCTGCAAAGCAGATGTCACTCTCAACAGAGCAACCTGCTAAATGTTTTCACCTTCCCTTTGCCTTGCTGTGTAATAACTATGAATGGGATCTTATTCTTACTAAGTTTCAAAAATACTGCCTATGCTTATATTCACATAATTCTCTGGTGTTGCTGTGTTCCTTGCTTTGGTGTGTGTCAACTTCTTCCAGTGCGACTTCTTTATACAATTTGAAAAATGATTGGACAGAGTTCCAGAGTTCAGTTATATATAGAGCCATTCCAATTCAAAGAACCAGGAATTATTTCCAGTCTGAAAAAAATCCCCTCTCCATTGTCCCCTCACTAAAAATAATACAAATTTAAATCAGGAACCTCTGCATCATGGAGCACACTTTGAAAACCAGCACCAAAAAGCATTCCACAATTACAATTCAACCTGTTTTTTATTGTATAGCACCCTATTTGCTAAAGATATAACGTTTGTAAGAACCTGTTCAGGTCAGTCGAAAGTGAACGTTCTTTTGTAGCCTCTTCTCAAAAAGCTCTTTCTGCTCTTTTTTGTGGTGGTCGATAGCTCTCGTAAATTCGTGTTTGTTTGTTTTTTTGGGGGGGGGGCGTGGTCAGTGGTAGGCGTGCTGTTTATTCAGTGGCGTAAATGTTAGATGTATTTTGTTGCGTCAAAGGAGCATTTCATCCATCATGCACTCGAGGCTGGTTTTATTTCAGGATTTATGAGCAGATGCCTGGAATCAGATTCAGTGCAGGATACGGCGTGTAAATATGTGTGTTACACGGCACCACACTGTCAATCTAGACTTGCATACAGTGAACGGTTACGGTCGCCAATGCCGAACACGCAGGGTGTCAGTCATGGAAGTTTTCATCATGAACACATGCAGCTGAAACAGTGATGGATGGATTCAATAACATGAGCACATCCAAGATATGCTCAGCCAGTTTGCATCGAGAGAGAGAGAGAGAAAGAGGCCTAGAGAGGCCAATAAAAACTACAAGATGACTGTCATTAAGGCGGATCAAAAATTAAATAGTACAATAAGCAAAGGGACGTGGCGAAGAGTGTCGGCCGTGGTTGAAATGTTTGGTTTGTCTGTTCACAGCTGAAGTAAACAAAAGGATATTGCTCTTTGCGCCAGGCTCACTTTGATCAGCTGTGACTGTCATTTCCTGCAACAGCTCTGTCTCTGTCTGTGTGACTGCATGTTTGTATTGTGTATGTGTGTGTGTGTGTGTCCTTGTGTGTGTGCTCGGGCTGCACAATATATCATTTGTTTAGCATTCCAGCGGTGATTCTTTTTGCAGAGCTGATATCACAGAAGGCTTCACTATACAAATGAGTCTCTATCCAATCAAAACGTCAATCTATACTGTGCGCTGTGAGCTTCTTAATCACTGTTCCAGATCAGTGTTTCTGTGGGTGTTATGATGAATCCCTGCATTCAAGTAACCCAACAGCAGTAAATGTCAAATCTTGAAACATGATCCAATACAACACTCATGTTTAATAGCACTCGTGTTTTGTCCATATCACACAGCCCCTGTTTGTGTTTATCGATGTGTGTGGGTGAGGCGACAGCTTCTGTCATCACTGATTTCAGCACCTCTCCAGCACATCCGTGGTGTGAAGGCATTTATTTAGGAGCTCCATTCAGGGAATAGCATCACACTGAATGCGAAACACTGGGAATTTAGCAGCGTTCAGGCTTCTATTAAAGCTCTGTCTTTAAGTCACAGGCCATCTCTCACACCCCTTTCACAACAGTTCCCTTGTGTCTGTGCCCCACACAACAAGTGCATCTATTTTCTTCCACTCCTAGCAAAACTAGGGATCAAATATTGCAGAGTGGTCCTGCAAGACCCTTACAATTCCTGTATAAATATCTATATAGATTTGTGTGTGTGTGTGTGTTTGTGTGTGTGTGTAGGTAGCTACATTGTGTAAAAAAAAATGCTCCAAAATGCCCTAAAATGAAATATTATTACAAAGATGTGAGGTTTGTTCCTTCAGCAACAATATGTTTGACCTCATTTCATTACATTATATAAAAAGTGTGTGTGTGTGTGTATCCATTTTCTGGAATGTATTTTACTGCACTCTTCATTTCTTCAAAATTTACAGTTGCATCTCTGTCCTCTCTTTATATAATAAATTAATTCGCTTGTACATTGCAAAATCAATAGATAAACATTCAAATGGAATTCTGGATGGCTGCTTGTGGCTGAATACTGAATAAAACATGGGCTGTAATGCCTTTCTCTGTCACACACCAGCCCTGCACTACCTTTCCAGCAACACTCCTAGGAGTTGTGGGACTCATCTGCATCATTCTCCTTGTAAAAAGAGTGAGTGTAGGGATACTGTATAACAGTGATGACGTGCATTGCCCTCCCCACTCCTAACATCGCTTCTGCCTCAAATTCTGAAGAAAGAGAAACACATGGAAAGCATGGAAGGCCAGTGGGGAAAATCACCCAGAGCTGATTCCCTTCTTATATCATAAAGAAAGACATAGCAAAACACCATCCTCCCTTCAAAAAATGAAATATAGTGTTCCCAGCTATGTGCAAATGTTTCCACATGGTCAAATTATCCATTTTGTGTCATGGCGGCTGAATGAATGGACGCACTCGCTAATCTTTAATGAGAACTCAGGAGAGGTTTCACAGGGCTCATCAAACTAAAAACATACACAAGAGATGAATACTTGTTGAGGTGCTACTTAAACGCCAGAGGACCTTCACTCTAGCCAGCCCGAACACAAAAACCACCCGCTAACCGGGAAGCCCCGTTTCCTCCTTCAGCCCCAGTATCGAGCTTAGTCCACTCTTAGGACAACTTCTCCCAGTCCTCCTTTCCTTCAGGGCAGCTCAGATCAGCGTGCACTCCTTCACGCCTGTAAGGGCACAGAGGATAGGAAGAGAACAAGAGAGAAGGGCACCGTCACACACCACCACAGATGAACTTGACCCAGCTTCCTCCTTCGCGTCTTACAGAGCCTCTCGGCGATACTTTTTCTTTGTTCTTCTCCCTCAGCCAACCCAGTACTCTTCAGGAGAATATTGGTGACCACGCAAAGATCCTAGGCTCGGCTGGGCATTGAAACACAGACACTCACACAGACAACCAATCACATAACGCAGACTAACACTCAATCACTTTACTCTTTCACGAGACAGGTGGACATGTCGTTAGGTGCCTAGCAACCCATACCCCTGGTATTATTTTCAGGTACCCAACAACCACACACACGACAAGCCATGATGTCAGAATCCCGTGCCCCGAGCTTCGGGCTTCTTTTTGGGCGGGATTGAGATGGACCAGACGTGACATTTTGTTGGTTTTCAAAGTGAAAATGCGTACACATCCACTTCAATATGGCATTTTTCTTAAGCACACAATATCTATTCATATGTTAAAAATTATTAAGCAAAAAATATCAAATTTGCCATAGGTTTTGCACAGGCCAGATGTAAGATGTTAAATTCAGCAAATGAACAGTAATTGTGCATTCAAATGAGCAGAAACTTGCTCTAGAAGACGCAGGTTTATATTCACTGAATAAAAACGTAATTTTCACAAAATTTCACTTTGCGCTTGCAAACTTTTACAGTTATAGTCCAAAATATAAAAAGATTCCCAAAGTAAGGCGCATATACACCAAACATGGCCCATAAAGATGTTGGATTTGGCCCACCAGGCAGTTGCCTTATACCCCTTTCACTCAATCAGCCGATGAAGAAATGTATTTATGCACAGTTTAATTAAAATACAATTGTCATAGGCTGAGGTGCAGAATTAACACATAAGTATTTAGCACATTTGAGTTACAAGGGTACAACAAGTGGTAGCCAGGGATGGAGGTGCTGAGAGTACTGCTGACCCCCAGATTTCAAGACTGTTTAATTGTCACTTCTGAAAAAATAATTAATTTGAAAAGAATTGGAATAACATAAAGACCTACCAGCCTCTGCAGTTGCTTACAGCTTCTTGGGGCACATGGCCATGTCTGATGCAGCTGGTTGCGTACCAGAGCTGAAGTCCGTGCAGAGTTGTAGGCTAGTTTTGTGCTCTAAAGCAGCCAGTTTTTTTTCACAATAATCTAACTCAACAATGTTCTATGTTTTGGATACATTAATTCACTTATTAAACTTCCAGCTTGAGATGTATTCAAGTGTAGAATCTTTATTTTCCCCAGTTTTCACCTTTAATTATATCCATCTGCTCGCAGACTCCACCAGCCACCCAGCACCAACATATTGTGAGAGTGAAGGTTATCATGCTGCCTCCAAGTCACGTGAAGCCAATGCAATGTCATCAGAGCGTTCAATAATATTGATTTCAACTGCCAATTCTGTTACGTCGCCTAACAGATGCCAGTGCTGGCTAGGATCGCGCTGAGGGACTGGGGGCAAGAGAAAACCCCCTACTCCCACAGAGAGCTGTGGCATTACTGGGGATACTACTCACAATCTCCCAATGATAGGTTTGAACAGTTTGAGCCCCCCACAGACACGCCCACAATTTACATTAACATGTTTAGCATTTGGCAAGTACACTTATCCAGAGTGACATACATGGGTGTGTTCGTGTTGACTTGAATATAAATGTTGATATTAGTATAGTTCTCTATGATAGGGTTCTCTATGGTGCTTTTGATTGTTCAGTGCAGAGAATAGTGATTAGGACACCGTTTCCAGTTGCTGCCCCCCGTCCCTCAAAAAAGAATCTCACTAGTGCTGTAGTAAACTTTTCCAGAGGGAGAGAGGTTTGATGGAGAGAGTGAGAGAAAAGCAAATGGAGAGGGAACTGTGCGCTGACTCTAAGCACACTAGCAGCTTCTCGCTGCTTAAAGTTCCCTCTTTCATCCTGTCAGCAGGGGGGAAGCTGAATCAGAGTCCAGCTTCCCAGTGCCGCGCGGACACCCTAACACTAACGCGAGCGCTAATCCCTTCAGTGTCAGCCAAAGAGAGGAGCAAGTCATTCTGTCTACGGCCAGGGATTTAGCAGAGCGAAGTATTTTACTGTATCAACAGGACAGGGTTTGCGGTATGTGCCCATATGCTCCTCTAAACTGTGTGTACATACAGCTTATTTGAATGAAAAACTGAACCAGCCAGGGGCAATCATGAAAGTGTCCACTAATGCGAGTGTTATTGTGTTGCGTAAGTGAGAGGACGCCAATATCTGTTTGTCGCTTGGAGATACTAGAGAGGAAAACAGTGGCAGACAGGGTTAACAGTATGTGCCCATATTCTCTCCTAAGCCTGAGGTCACTGATCTTATCCACAAAGGGTCAGTGCGACTGCAGGATTTCTGTCCAGTCAAGCAGAAGCTTGCCTGATTCCACTTGTCCAGTTGATTAATCAACCCCTGTCAATTTAATTTAGGATCACATTGCATGTAGTGTCAGATTCTTAGCTCATTAAATTTGGTATTGGCGTTGGTCACGAAGCTGTATATCAGACAGGCCCTAGGATGTATGTAGAAAGTTTTGTAACGACTAATCAGCATCCTGTTGTATTATGTGAGTGACAGGATGACAGTGGCTGTTTGTTGTGTTATTGTATTAGCCAGGAAGGATACTGAGGGTATACTAATCCATATAGATAATCCTGTGACCACTGCATAGCTGTGGAGGTAATACTGTTGTATGTGTGCGTGTTTGTGTGTGAGAGATACGGAGAATCAGACAGAGAGCGTGAGAAAGACAGAAAGGGATTATTAATGCCAGCCTGGCTCAGACAATCGCACTCACACATCTGATTTTAGGCTGATGTTGGAGGCTTCTGGCAGCACAGAGATGGTGTGTGTGTGTGTGTGTGTGTGTGTGTGTGTGTGTGTTTGTGGATTAGCCAGATAGCATTACACAGCATCAAAAGGAGCTGGAGCCATGCAGCTGAACTCATCTCACCCAGTTACACCAGTGGAGATGAAGAGCTACATTCAGAGAGAGAGGAAAAGAGATGAAGGAATCCAGGCCTCTAGCGCATTAGTTCCGGTCAGTCACATACTATTTCATTTTGGCTCATGTGCCACATGCTGCCCACTCTCTCTCAAGTGCGAGAGATTACCACTCATCAAAAACATGTGGGCCATTTTTAAACCAACTTAAGCCTAGTTACCTGCACTTACAGAAGTGCTCCTGTTCACTACCCATGTGTGGATTACAAGGAATCAAAAAGTAGTCCTTCCTTTTGCAGCCATCAGAACTTTCTAATGGTAAAAGTATATACAGTAATGTAACAAGAGCATCCGCGTATAGTGAGAAAACACATTGTTGTGTTGTGGTAAAAAAATGCCTAATATACCTATTTTCATAGTGTAAACCCTAAATATGCCCCCAAATATGCTCCCAAAACACTTTAATTTAATTTGTATCCGTGCAGTTTACACTGAACTCCAGCAGTGCTGGAATGTAAATACCGATATTACCACTGTATAGACTGTACTGTAATTCATGCATGGGCGTTTCTTTGGTATGTGCTGTCGTTTTATGCAGTAAATGCAGTAATAAAATGTATTTAATTTACAGTAATATAAATGCAGGGCTTTAAGAAGAACAAAAAACATCAAAACACTCGAGATGCTCCAATGGGGAAATTCAGCAGCAAGGAGAAATAAAAAGTGTTCTCGGATTGGCTATTTTCAAACCTCCTGCCTATGAGTACAGCGGTATTTCAGCATCCCAAAACATCTCCACAGTACCAAAACATTTATAGTCATTTTTCAATGTAAATGTGGCTGAATTTATGTCAATATTTATGTTACAAAATTATTAAATTATATTTTTGTCTAATTTAACACAAATATACTAACATTTATATATTGCCACGAAAAAAGCTGTGATGTCTGGGCCTCGTCTGCCACGCCCCCTCGTCCTCGTGCAGGGTTTATGTTGGGGCGCGGTGCTTAGCAACCTAGCACGAGGACGAGGAAAAGCAAAAAAAATGCAGATGATATCTGCCTTTTCCACGCATGTGCGGCCAGGTTCTGCAAAAAATTATTAGTTTGGTTCTCAGAAAAAGTCAGCGTGAGACTGAAATCGCGACTGCTGATCCGCATATAAGTGGGGGGTTACTGTATATATATGTACTCCAATCAGCCATTATATTAAAATCACTTGCCTAATACTGTTTAGGTTCTTCTCACTTCGCGACAAAGACCTCTGATGGTGTCCTGCAGTATCTGGCACTAGGAAGATTCTGTAAGTCCTATGAGTTGTGAGTGGAGGCCTCCCTGGATCAGACTAGTTTATCCTGCACACCCCGCACATGCTTGATCAGACTGAGATCTTGGGAATTTGGAGGCAAATTCGGCACCTTCAATCATTCCCGAACAATTTCTGCAATGTGGTAGGTTGCCTTATCCTGCTTAGAGTTGCCATGAAAGCATTGTTTAGGTAGGTGGTATGTGTCAAAGTAACATTCATGTAAACACCAGGACCCAAGGTTTCCCAGCAGAACACTGTCCAGAGCATCACTTGCTTTTTCTTGTAGTGCATCCTTGTGCCATCTTACCCCAGGTGTGATGCACGCTCTCCCAGCCATCCACATGATGAAAAAGATCATGTGATTTAACAGACCAGATCACCTTCTTCCATTGCTCTGTGATCCAGTTCTGATTCTCATGTGCTCATTGTAAGCACCTTTGGCAGTGGGCAGGGATAAGCATGGGTACACTGACCAGTCTGTGGCTACACAGCCAGCATAGCCAGCACCTTTTTCATCAATTTGTGCTTCTGTAGCTCTTCTGTAGGATTGGACCAGCCTTCACTCCCCACGCGCATCAGTGAGCCTTCGCGCCTATGACCCAGCCACATGTTTTCTGTCCTTGGACCACTAACCACTACATACTGAGAACACCTCTCAAGCCCTGCTGTCATAGAAATGCTGTGTCCCAGCTATCTAGTCATCACACTTTGTCTAGTCATCACACTTGCCCATTTTTCCGCAGTATATCCCACCCTTGACAGGTGCCATTGTAGCGAGATAGTCAAAGTTGTTGACTTTTTATAATCATCGGCAAAAAAACTGTGCCTCAGATCAAATTACACGCTTGTTTGAAAACAAGTACACATCTGCTGAATGTTACAACCTAAACATAAAATATGCAGATATGGCA
>JBBPCX010000035.1:7008536-7028108 GCA_037974365.1 Hydrocynus forskahlii
GGACTTAGTTTCTACCTAAGTACAAATACATATACACACATATATAGATATAGATATATATATATATATATATATTCAAAATGTGTTTCAGGCCAGACCCGGTGCTATGGACAAAAGATGGAGGTGAACTGCCAGACCTGGACCGCATGATCGTGGAGGGCAGAGATCTCACTTTCACGTCCTTAAACAAGACAGACAATGGCACCTACCGCTGCGAGGCCAGCAATCACCTGGGCACCAACCACGCTGAATACGTGCTGTTTGTATATGGTAAGTCCTGCAGAGGGAACCTTAACATGGCCAACAGAGTGTGAGCACCTTAAAAAGTACCTGTCTGATGTCCTGGTAATAGGTGTTTTCACCCTGATGGCACCTGCTGCTATATTGTCCCACCCTTTTAAAAGCTCCCCTCGCAGTCTGTAAAGCAAATACATCAGTAACACTCCCGTCAGTATCTCTTTGAGATTTAATCATTTTCCCTTTCGGAATCGATAGTAAAGTGACCTTCACTTGGCCCATGGAACCTGAATTTAAGCCAATTCCAAAAAAAAGTTTAGAGGGAGACCACCGCTCTGAAAAACCCATTAAAACTTTTCCAAATATTGATGACCACTCCAGATCCATGCAGTGAGAGAGATTGCAGATCAGTGGCTGAGAAGAGGCCATATTTTACACATACTGTGCTTTAAAAAGCTCCTCACAGGAATATGCTTGCCACTTGGGCACCATCCTATAATGATCTTTCTAAATAAGATACAATACCAGATGTAATCTGCTGCATCGGTTAGTGTCACTTTGAACCAGAACCACAGTTTGGGTGTAAACATTGTTGGAAAACAGCAAAGTCACAGCTTTCTATTGATGCTAGTATTGTTTTTGTGCTCTAAATATTACAAGTGACCTGTTTATTTAAATTGTAACTGTCATTAACTGCCTTGCTTTTGAAAAAAAGGCTCCAAGCTTGACAATGCTCATGTAAACTGAATACTTTTTTCAGACGTAAGGCAACATTAACACCTTTTTTCTCAGCCAGGAGTGATAATGCATCTACACAAACAAACACCCACATGCAAGTGCATATCAGACACCAGTGACGTGTAACAGCAGTAAAATGCCGGTGCTGATTGGCCGATCTTGAGAGAGATATTTTTTGCCTCTTTCTACTTTTAGCATTTCCGCTGTTGTTTGTCTGAAAAAGGAACAGGTGAAAAAAATGAGAAAGAGAAAGAGAGCCAGAAAGAGAGAGTTGTAATGTCTACTTCATTTGTTTTTGTGCCTTTTTCTCTAGAGAAAACATCCCATTTATGAGCAAATTATTATTATTATTAGTAGTAGTAGTAGTATTAGTATTATTATCATTATTATTCACAATAATACTGACATCATATGAAAGCTTAGACTTTTTGATCAGAAACTAGTAAAACCTCCTAAAACCCCACCATCACATGCCTATTAATTAATTATTTAAATTTAAAGATGGAGCTGCAATCCGGTTTCTTCAGAAATTGACTTTTGCAGCTTCCAACGCAATACTCTTTGGATTGATGCCATCTTGCATACCCTGATGTACCAAACCACCAATGGACGTCCTCTTGCAGGGAATTTATATACATTTTAGGAAAAAAAGCACAATGTAGTTATTAGCATGGAATGGAAGTCATACAGAGCAACAAATGGTCACAAAGTCTGCAACACAAACAGAAATTTTATTTGCTATACAAAATGACCAGGGAAGCGACACATCCCCTGAAGTTTTAGATATAATGTTAATGGTAACACTACCTGGATACAAGTTTGCTAGATGCCATGTAGATGCCTTACAACACCTTGTATGTACCTCTCTGTCACAAATGCATTGAAAATTAAAATTCTAGGCCAAAAACTTACATCCAAACTAGCTTTTAGGTCTCCTGACATCCTGTCCCAACATACTTTACACCAAACCACTCTATGGTAATCTTAACCATTTAACTACGCAGAATTTCTGCAAATAACATGAGATTAAGAGAAGGACTTCAGAGAATCTTTGACATGTAATCAGTCAGACATCCAAGCCTATTTTAGGAACCCTTATTTTTAAGACTTTTCACAAATTTGTAACCCGTCTGCTTGGAACACAGCTGTGCCACTGTTGGTTCTTTAAAAGGACAAGAAGCTCCAGGATTTCCTCTTGCGTTTGTGCAAATGCAGCAGAACGGCTTCCCCAGCACTGACACTGTGGTGTGAATGCTCTAGCAGTCTGCTAGCCGTGTGCAGCCACATCTGCCGTCTCTATCAGCACAAGCAGCTGCATAGCAATGGCCAGCAGCAGAAAGTGGAAACGGCAGAAAACGCTGCTGTTTCTCCATCCCTGCTGCTGCTGCCTCCACTGTTCCACACACCCTCAAGCCTGCTGGCTGGAGAGCAGCTTGGCTTTCTGAAACTGTTTCAACTCCCACACTTGCTTTCCTGCTCTTTTTCTTCCACTCTCTGAGAGGTTCTGAGGGAGATTTAATGAGCATGCGGAGTACAGTGTAGAGGTCTGTGCTCAAGCCCCATCGAAATGTCAGGCCACTGCAAGGACATGGATAACCGAAGCCTTTAATGATGTTGACGCTACAAACCTGACAACTTCCTGCAGGAATAATAAGCTAATTGGGTGTCGCAAATATAGAGCACCTTGTCTGGATCCATTACTGTCTTTTCAACTGGCACAACACGTTCCCTACTGTCATCAAAGACAGACCAGTACTGTACAGAAGCTCCCAGCCTTCATAACGACACATAATGTTATCATTTTTTTATTTTTGGGGCCACTTATTTCTTAGATTGTTGAGGCTCTTTTTCCTCAGTTTTTAATCCTGAACATATAGTTACTTATTCATGTTTTGAATTTTATGTTCGTTCTACAGGTGACAGCATATGTACTGCTTAGAGAGTGCTCACACCTCTGACTTTTAAGCTTATTGTTCTATTTTAGACCAAAAATACAGAGAAAAAGAATACCAAGAAAAGAATAACCAGCCTGTTCTAATGGTGAGAAAAGCTGAATGTCCAAAATGCATAGTGATTAGAAATGGGTAGTAACTATTATATTTTCCTCTGTTGCGTATATGTAGAGTTAAGTCAAATTTTGATGTATATTGATGATAGTTTTGGATTATTTTAACTGCCTTTGGTTACATGAGCTCTATCGTTTTATTTTGGAGTGCATTAATAAAAGGCACAAATTGAACCTAACAAACCTCTGCTGTTAGGTGTTACATGTTCTAAAGGTTTGATTTTACTCACTAACACTGATTTAATACATTTAAATATGGTTAAAATATAAGTTTGTTGCAGTGTCTATACTGCCTTACAGTTGGTGACACCTCAGTTTTATCATTTAATTTGCGACCAATTTATTTTAATTATAGGCAAAAGTAGCATCGAAAAAAGAAGAGTAGTACCTCACCAGCTTCATTTTGTATGCTGATAGATGCCAGACCTATTAAGTTTAGCTTCAACTTTGAAGTTATTCAGATTTTCTTTTTAAGTTTTTGAAATGGCACTTTTACTTATTTCACCAAAGTAGCATTTATTTTACTTCAGTATGGGTTTATGCTATTCCACACACCTCTGATAGTGATAGTATGCACCCAGTCACCCAACGTTTCAAGCAATAGCAGCACATGTGAGAGACAGTCAGTAATATGTTTGCATTGCATACATTATTAAACCTGGGCCATAAAATGCTCCAATAAATTTCAGTGCTCCATCTACTTTGCGAAGCAAAAAGTACTTATCTACTGCTGTACCACTGAAACATTTACTGCGAAAAATGTAGCCAGGCTGTGAATGAGCTATTTTGTTATCCAAAGCAAAATTCCAGTAATGACTTTTACTTCAAGGAATGCTCTTCTTTTCCCCCAGGTCAGTGGTTATTAAAGTCAATAATGAAAGTGTTTATACTCCTGTCTTCCGTAATAATCATTCTTTATTCCTAATTACTAGTGCATCATAATAAAAGCACTGTAAACCTATTCTGTTCATCTTAAATGTCCCATTTGGGGATAAAAGCAAATACATTGCTCTTATTACCTTCCTGTGTTCGCCGCAGCAATGGCGGTGCGATGTGAGAAGTGTCAGGGGTGTTTTGCTTCAACAAGCTGAATGTGGGGCGCGTGCCTTTGAGCTCATTAGAGAGAGAGCAGCCCACTGATTCACCTTATCAGTCTCAACCCAACTTTACTCCTCAGCCTTTATCGTGGGGCTAAACGCGCTTTATGCATTTCTAATGATCACGGGCCTGGCTGAGACAGGCTGCAGTGGTGGAATCGGGATTAAAGAAAAGCTTGAATGTGACCTGCCATTTTAAGAAGCCTGAATAGCTCGGTTCGAGTTACAGCGTGTGGCAATGTTCGGTTAAGGCTGATTGGCATGAACTTTGCTTTGACTAGGCTCATGAATTTTCAAATGGCAGGTAACAGATGGGGCACAGGCTCACTTTGGCCTGCTTTCGTGGCTGTCAAGAGTTGGGTAACTGGTTGCAGACACTTAGCTCAGAGTATATAAAGATCATTTTGATTTACTTGTAGTTTCTTATCATAATACTTTTATTATATCTGCCACTAATTGAAAAATATATTTACAAGGTTATTTTGATGTGAAGCACCACATAAACCTGGCTTGTAACTCACTCAGGTTATGCAGGCTGACCTTTCTCCACAAGGAGGTGCTATTAACTTTTTGGTGCTGTGAATCAATGACACTGTGTGTCCTTGTTGTTATTTTAGAAAGAACCCTAACCCTAACCCTAATTTACTTCAATTATAGCTGCGTATGCCACTTTTGTACTTTTACTCAGGTATAAAGGTACCTGCACATCTATCTGAGGCATTTTTTTCATTTAAATAATGATAATTTTACTGTAGTGCATAGGGCAATCAAAAACATTTGAATTGGATCATATTGCCAAATGTCTGGGTAGGATTTCTTTGCTGACCAGTTACTCACCTACACCTGTTATTGACCTGACAATCCATAATAACAATATTGTGCTTGTCTGAAGGCCTTTTCCAGATCATACAATCTAGACATCAGGATTCTAGAAATATTTACTGCAACATAAGTGTTTACATATTCCACATACATTTGTTGCATTAACATAATGGGATACTTAATAATAAACATTATTTATGTTTATGATTTATTTATGTTTAGTATTTTACATTAATCACATTCCATTTTAATGTGTGTTGTGTATTCAAGAAGAACTGTATCATCACCATCATGACAAAACTACATATCTCTGAGACAGTAACTTAACAGGAGAATTAAAAGCTTTATCTTAATGTATGTTAATGTAATGATTTTCATTACAAGCCATTTTGGACCATTTCTATTGGTTTATTCATAACAAAATGTTCACTCTTCTTAAAGGTATTTTCAGATGGTGCAAATTATATAAAATATCAAAAGTTTTGATGTGACAGTGATGATATATGTTGTTTATGTTTCATTGTTATCTTGATGGTTTATTTTTGTTGCCTTTGTTGTTGTTTTTGTCTGTATGCGTCCGTGTTTGTTTGTCTGATGTGTGCCATTGACCAGACGCCCCTACCACGCCCTCTCCATCCACAACTTCTCCCCCTGTAGCCACCCTCCCAGACACCACTGACCCCCTAGACTCCAAGCACTCCGACCCTGCAGTGACCGGTCAGAGAGGTACAGTAACCTCACTCCCCTTCTTCCTCATCCTCTTCCTTACACACAGCTCATACTCTCACCTTCACTCCTACTGTCCTTGCCATGACTCCTCCTTCTCCCTGAGTGACCTCTCTTTCTCTCTCACTGAACCCCATCTGTCACATTGGTTTTGAGATCCAAATGTCTTTCAGAGGGATTTAATATGAAATTGTGTATTGTAGAAAAACTCAGTAACTCAGATTTCCTTACAATAGTGATGATAAGAACAAAGGATCATGATGTGATCAGATATCTTGTTTCCTCTCACCACCAATGCTGACTCAGTAAGTTTCTGAATTATTGCATATCTTTCTTCACATCATTTAATTAAGTCAAAGATCTTCAAACCAGTTTTCAAGTCAACATTACTCCATTTTTATCCATTGTAAGCTGGGTTTGAGGAACAGAATTAGTACTAGCATGGCATATATAGTTTATAAATATATATATTTACTAGTACCAGTATATATATATATATATATATATATATATATATACTGCTCAAAAAATTCAAGGGAACATATATATATATATATACGCACACACACATGTATATAAAAATGTAATTCAAAATTAATTACAAGCTCTCTGATTAATTAATCTGAATTAATCGCATACATTTTGCTGTAAAAGTATTTCAACATTTAAATGAATTTTGGAATATTGTCCCATCCGGGTGTTCTTGGCCTCGCCTCCTGCGGGGCGCATCACCGGAGTTCTGAGCCTGGGGAAAACCCATTGTGTTCATGTGCAGGTTTATTTTGTTTACTCTGGTGCCTGGCAGCCCACCTGTTGCGGACTAATTCATTAGCGGTTGTGCAACCTGGGTTGCCAGGCGCCTCACCCGTTTCTTATGATGCTGGATATGGGGGTGCCGTTTGTAAAAACAGCTTCACAAATTTAGAGGTGTCATTTTTTTCATCATTTAGCGCAGTGTTCACACAGTTTTCACACATTTAGAGCTAAATGTGTTAAAAAAAAAAAACAGTGTCACATTTTGGTACATTTTCTTGCTGTGTAATTGTTAAATGTTAAATTTAAATGTTAAATCTTAAATCTAAATGTTAAATCTGAATCTAAATGTTAAATCTAAATCTAAATGTTAAATCTAAAGCTAAAACTAAATGTTGCTTTTACAACTGGCGCAAGATATGCTAAATGGCCACGCCCCGTGAGTACAATTGGCTGTTACTTAGCAGGGGGCTGGACCGCATGCTGTGATATCCCCTCACCAACATGGAGGATTTGCATGAAATGATCTTAAATCTAAATGTTAAATATGAAAAATATATCTCGCACTCTAAATGTGAAACTCCACAGTTAGATAGGGCTCAGTGACACCTTTCCAATGACCCCTCGTTTAACATAATAGCCCCCCGGTGATCCGGAGGCATTAGCCAAAAACCGTTCACCTCGGACAAAAGTAATGGGACACCCAGGCGAGGTGAAAGGTTTTCAGCTAATAACTGCATTAGGGCCGACTCAGCCTCTGAAAGCGTCAGGTGGAGGCAAGCAGAGCGTGACCTTCACCCCCCTGCCCGGCTGTAAGCAAGAAACACTGACCCTTTACTACGCTGAATATGTTAAATGTACTCCATGTCAGTCAGATTGCAACTCAGATTGTAACTCTGATTTATGTTTTATGTGTATATAAATCTGGAGTTCAGAACCAGTGTCTGGGACTGGGGACCCAGTCCCAGACACTGGTTCTGAACTCCAGACAGTGTTTGTCTCAGATTTACATCCTGCTTACACTTCTGTTACATTGCAGTGTTGTCTATTTATAGTATTGTCTCAGATTTACATCTAATTGTCACTATACCGGTAAATTGCTGTACTGTCTATTTATTGTATTGTTTCTGTCATTCCTTGCACTTGGTTCAATGTCACTAACTGCCTCCTGTGCAATATCATACTTATGGTGCAATACTAGTCACTCTGGAAGGTTTACATCCCGTTCACACTGTACTGTTACATTATATTGCTGTACATTGTTGTGACGTCTATTTATTGTATTGTTTGTATTGTTTATGTTGTAATGTCTTGAATGTTGCTATATGTTGCACCGTGGCCCTTGGGGAAACACCTCAGTAGACTATGTACATGTTCACAGCTTCTGATGACAGGGTAACCTTGAACATTGAAAATTGAACCTACTATTAACCTGATAAAATTTGTGCATTGAGAAGACTCCAGGCACTGAGACCCTCTGCTCTAAGACAACAGATGCATATTGATCTTTGATGTGAGACAACTCTCTTGAACATTATTCATTGTGTCTGTGGCTCTATCTAGAGTATAGGTAGACCATCATGCATTTTTATGCCCATATCTTGTATCCTAAGAAACTTCAGTAGCATTTTTATTTGCATAGACCCACTACCTCTCTTTGTGCCTCTCTTTCTCTCACTCACTCTCTCTCAGTCTCATACTCCATAAGAACTACTCTTTCTTGTCACAACCTCTTGAAACAATCCCCACTCACAAACCCTCACTCCACCATGCTCTCTCTCCTTTTTCTTTCATTCTCCCTCTCCCTCAGGCTTCGGTGCCTTGGGCAATTGTTCTTTTATTTGTTGATTTGCTTCGCTGTACCCTCTGCACATTTATACTCTCTCACTGGTCCCTGACCCATACGCGCATACACCCGCACATGCACACACACACACACACACACACACACACACACACACACACACCGGTGTTCTGTCAAGAGGAGAGATTAGTCATTCAATCAAGGTAAAGGTATCATTCTCTCTGATAAGAGACAGTCTGAAAGAGCTCTCTCTAAAGCCTGCTCCATATGTCAACCCTGAATGGCTTGCTCACTGTCTCTGCCAGGCATTTGCACCCCCCGTTTCCTCCTGCTTGGCTCACCAGTTGTACCAGCTCTCTCTCTCTCTCCTTTACACTCCTTTACGTGTGCATGTCAAATAGACAGCTGTCAGTTCAGTGCTATTCTGTCCCCCTATTTCTCAGCATGTCTGATTTTATCAGCTCTCTGTATCTCTCATCTGCTCTATTTCGCCTCCTCTATTTCTCTCTCTCTTGCTCTAAATCCCCCAATATCATTCTTATAGTGTCCACATAGCATTGTTTCCCAGCTGACACTCCAGTCCATCAAAGCTCCTCCGGGACTTACTTTCATATTTCTGGAAAGCCTCACCAGTATCTTTGCGATTCCTCTTTTTTTGTCTCAGCAATTTAATCATATCTCTGTCAACATACATTCATTGATAAAAGCCACAATGACTCTTCCCTGCTGAACATCTTGTGATTACGCTAGAACAATAAAATCAATCCCAAAACACACAACCTGTCCTTTATTGGGAATGACCCCCTTCACCACCCGACTCCATGGCAAAACAATGCTGCCAAGATAATTTAACCACCCAAAACCAGCTCTGTTCAGCTTCAGCTGCACTTGAGTAGGGGGGGTTTCAGTTTCTCTTCCAGTGAGCTATGAGGCATTAACTGAGTACAGTAAAAGTGGTGAAAACAGTATGGTATGCCAATAATTAATTAAAAAATGAAACAGTTACAGTATCACTCCCTCTTCAGTTTCTCTGTTTGTGATCACTCAAGTGGAGTTATGGTAATTCTATAGTAATGAAATTTTCAACAAAATTTCCTCAGTTGAGCTTTAATCGAGGTGAATATAAGGAACATTGCATCTGGAGGTGTGTGATTGGGTGGTGTTTGTGATGCTCAGGCAGACAATGCTTTGGATTTTAATGAAGGGGTGTGAGTATGTGTGTGTGTGCATGTGAGTGCATGTGTGTGCGTGTGCATGTGTCACAGAGATGAGGAGAGAGCAACATGGATTCAAATGACAGTGACTGTGTAGAAACAGTTTCAGTTTTGTGGTAATTTTGCACTTTGTGGTGATGCACTGCTTATTTTGAAAGTACACACATATGTAGTAAGATCCACTCACACCCTGTATGGTTGTATAAATTTGAGCATCCGTCATGAAGGGACAATGGTAATTTGAGCATCCATCATGAAGGGACAATGGTGTCTCACAGAGCTTTGCTGAGGTAATATTTGCAAGTCCAGTGAGGGAGACCAGACAAGATTACGTCCTAAGGCAAGGCTCTGTGTTTATGTTTACCTTTACAGCATTTAGCAGACGCTCTTATCCAGAGCGATAGACATCAGTGCTTAAGTAGTCTACTTTCTCTACTCATCTCTCTCTCTCTCTCTGTCTCTCAGCAGACATTAAAGGAAAACATGGTCACATGTCGTTGTAGAAAAGTATTGCTCAATTACAATGGCACTGTCTTTCAACCTCTGAGCTTTAAGTGACACGGAGCTCATGCTGCTTCCTTATCTCTGAGTCAGCATTGCACCTTGTTTTCCCACCTCCACTGCAACTGTGGTTATTCACTCGTAATTATGTCATGCTTAATTTGAGCACTCTTTTATACACCCAGTTGCAAGGCCAGTACCTGGTGCACTGGGAGAACAGTTCAAGTCGGCACTTCACCAGCGTGCTTTAGGCGCCCCAGGATTGAACTGTGTGCTCTGGCATTTGATTCCCAAGAACATCTGTGAAGTAAACAGTGTGAAGTGCACTTGTATTGAATGCTGCCAGATAATGCATTTTGCAGGGCCCACAAGAGCACAGGGCTGTTACGCAGTCAGTCCAGTTTATGTTATTCAATTACTGTTTTTCTGATGTGATTTATATTTGCTTTTGATTGTCCAGATCGCTCCGCACAGACTGTGCTCTTTTTTAGTTTTTTATTTATTTATTGTTTTGTTTCATGTTCCAAAGTCAGCTGGATTAATAGTTTATGATAGCAGAACACTTCTCAACATTGGTAATAACTAGGGTTGCACCGATACCGATACCAGTATAGGGTATTGGGACGATACTTCGTTAAAATACTCATACTCGTATTCCTATGTGAATTGGCGATACCATGCACTGATACCACTAAACAATATCCAATTTCACTACATTAACTGATCACACTGGACGGATGTGATTTGTTGTCCTGCCTGACTTCAATTTCTAGGGGGAGACAACATAAGCAATGTCAGCGATTTGGAAATACATTAAGATAAAAGACGACAACAGGAGTAAGGCAGACTGTAAGATCTGTACTGCTACGGTGTCGAGGGGCGGAAAGGAAAGTACATCGTTTAACACTAGCAATTTGATTAAAAAAAGGGGGTAGAAAAATGGATGGATGGATGGACTTTCTAGTACACTACAAGAACATGGTCCATATACTTGCTATACTTATATTCAAGCATACTTAATAAAATGAACTACTTTTTGCTAAGGGTAGGCTTATCATAATCTGTAGAAGAGAAAATAAAACCGGTCTCCAAATTACTTGCACTTGCATGGACACCATTCTAAGAAATATCGGTATTGGTATTTGGTATTGGCAAGTACACAAATAAAAATACTCATACTCGTATTGGTTTGTAAAAAATGGTATCGTTGCATCCCTAGTAATAACTTTGCACACGTAATTTCGGACACTTTTAAAGCCGAGCCGTCATGGACGACTGAGATACTTGCGCGGATCAGACAACAACAATGGATGTGACGCTCGCCCAAGGTGGAGAGCAAAGAAATGCTGTGGGACATGTGCTGGCGTCCACAACAAGCTGAGACAGGAAGCACACGATGCACCACTACCGAGTATCCTGCAAGCTAATGTATTGTCACTGGAGAACAAGCTGGATGACCTAAGGGCCAGAGTTACTTTCCAACAAGACATGACTGATTGTAACATTCTGTGCTTCATTGAGACATGGCTGACGCCCACCGTGCCAGACCACGCCATTGGACTCATTCTCAGTGTTCCACAAGGACAGAATGGCAGAGTTAAACAAAACCAAAGGTGGAAGAGAGTGTTTCACGGTCAACAGCAAGTAGTGCAATGCCAGGAGCATTTCTACTCTCTCCAGCGGCTGCTCGCCTCATTTGGAATACCTGAGCATTAAGTGTCACCCTTTCTACCTACCTCATGAGTTCACCTCAGTCACCACCACAGCGGTCTACATCCCACCTCACGTGGACACAGGTATGGCTTTGTCTGAACTACATGATGTGCTGAGTGCGTTTCAAAATAAAGATCCAGGCACAGCCCTCGTTGTAGCAGGAGACTTCAATAAAGCAAAACATTACGTGTCAGATGAGGAGAGCTAGAATTTTGGACCATTGCTACACACCATACAAGCAGGGCTACAAAGCTGTTTCACATTCAGCTTTTGGAAAGTCCGACCACAACACCATCTTCCTTATCCCACAGTATAAACACAACATACATAAAGGATGAGGGAGGTGCAACTGTGACGTTCAGTTGCTGGTCTTCCCTCACACATTCCTGCATGCGACCCCTTCCTCATGTGTCTTCTGTTTAGTGTTCTTCTGTTAGGCCCTTGTGCTTTTTCGTTTTGGTTTGTGTTCTTTGTAATAAAAAAACATCTCTGGAACCTGCAGTTTACACCTCACCTCACTACCCCTCAGCCACAGACGTGACAGAATAACCAGCCCTCCAGAGGTGCTTCAGGTTCTCTCACAGACTCCCAGGCTTGGGGTTCCCAAAGGGAGGGCAGCCACCTCACCAGAATCTAGAAGAGAGCATGAGCCAGCCCCGTGCCAGCACGGAGACAGTGGGCTTCAGAGGTTTTCCGGAGTGAAGGTCCTCTGGAATTGGAGTCCGTTTGGAGCACTTTGGCTCTCAGGCCGGCGGTGAGGGGCGTTACACCCTGGTGCTCTTTTAAACGTTTCCCCGGTGCTTGCGAGCACAATCAAGCCCACTCACCTGCAAACAGGACATTTACCTCAAAGATTGGGGCAAGCTGCCCTGGAAGGGACCTGGACCCCCAGGCGCTCGAGAATAGCACCCTTGGAGAGGGGGTAAAAACTGCATTAACTTTTTAGGGGGTGTACAAATGATAGTGGGCCCCCTAGGGGGCTCCACTCCAGGTGAGCAGACACGTAGGATCCACACGGTCCGACCTGGCCACAGAGCAGGCTGGCATGAACGCGCCCATGAGGGGGCGGACGTGTGAGGCCCACGGGTCCGTGGGATTTTTTGTTTGGGTGTCTGTTTGCTGCCTAGTACCCCTCCTCTGCCCTTGGGGTGGTGGGATGTCTGTTGGCACCCTGGTGGTGTGCTCTAGAAGGGGGGGTATTGTGACATCCACAGTCAGTGGCTGCTAGAGGCTGCAATGGTGTTATTGTTTGGTTATTTTGAACTAGACTGCATTTCCGCAGAGAAAATACAAAGTGTCCTTGCTGAAATGCAGAACACAGCATTAGCGTTAGCATTAGTATCAGCATCAAAATTAGCATTAGCATTAACATTAACATTCATATTAGCATAGCATGAGCATAGCATTAACATAGCATTAGCATAACATTAGCATAGCATTAGCATAGCATTATTATTAGCGTTAAGATAGTATTAGCATAGCATTAGTATAGCATTAGCATAACATTAGCATTAACATAACATTAGTATTGCATTAGCATTAGCATAGCATTAGTATTAACATAGCATTAGCATAGCATTAATCTGTGAGAGTGTTGTAGTTTTGTATGACAGCTCTGTCCCAATACTTTTGGCCATATTGTTCAGTTTAAACAGGTGTGTCTTTGGGGGCATGGCCTGAGGTCTCATAAGAAGTTTCATAATTTTTGGTTGCTGTATAGATCCTGAAAGTTTCTTCTTCTGAAACTGCATTCATTTCAGTGGGGTTAAAATGAATGGAAGTGAATGGGGGAAAAAGGGATGAGAGAAAGACAAGGAAAAGACGAGCGCTGGTCATAACAGACCACATTTGTGTGTCGGGGAAGTTGGCGTGAGGTATCACATGAAGTTTGGTGAGTTTCGGATGAAGCGTGTCCGAGCAGGACTATCTGAAAGTTCAGAGCGCCAATTCTTTTGCAAATCATTTTCGCTGGAAAAATGGGAATAACAGATGAACGACAAGATGTAGCAAAAAGCTGTGAATAAGCCCACTATTCCAGATCGGGCCCGACGTTTCAGAGTTGGAATGGTGTCTCTATCTCGAAAGCCCTGGGAGGAGGGGGCCAAAAAACGGGTGAACGGTGGAATAATAAAGATAAAGACGATAATAAAACTTAAGAAGAACAATAATGTGCTTGCTCTGCACTAGGTGGATGTTTGTGTCTTTTGTCACACTGTCGGCTGTCTTGTCTTTTGCTTGAGTGATTGTGTTTTGTGATTGTGTATTTATGTCTGAGTGTGTTTTATATTTAAGTTTCTAGATTTCATGTATTCAGTTGCTGGTCATCCCTCACACATTCCTGCACGCGACCCTCTCCTCATGTGTCTTCTGTTTAGTGTTCTTCTGTTAGGCCCTTGTGCCTTTTTGGTTTGGTTTGTGTAGTGTCTGTGTCTCTCATAATAAAAAAACATCAAAGGAACCTGCACCTTGCGCCTCACCTCACTCCCCGAGCATGCTCAACATGAGTGCAACACCCATTTCAAGGTTAGCCAGGCAGCTAGCGCTAACTACAGCCTGAAAACTGAGGATGGTGATGTCATCAGTGATGAGACTAAACATCAGGAAAGCAGTGGGTCCAAACGGTATCACTGGCCATCTGCTGCGTTGCTGTGCTGACCAGCACATGGCTGTTGGATTTCGTCATTGGCAGATCTCAGGTGGTGAGGGTGGCGAGGTGTTTGTATGATAGCATCACCACCAACATGGGAGCGCCACAAAGGTGCATACTCTCCCCAATGCTTTACACTTCTGATGAGGTTGCACTGTCACTTTTTACAGTTGGACTCTGGTACTCCTTTTGTTATCTGATATCTATTCTGCATGTCTGTCTTAAAGTCGCCTGTCCATAGATCACCATACTTCAGCCCATCCTGAGCAGGGCTGGTCATTGGGAAGGTGATTATGTCTGCACATACACTTGTTGTTACTCACATATAGCCTTCTCCGACTTTCACTGCTGTGAGTGTCATCAGTAACATTTGGTAAGGTCCCATCCCCTTTTGGCTGGGACCTCAAAGGGACTCAAATTTGTTCTGGCTCGTCTGCGCATTCCCATGTAGGTCAGTACAAGAGGAAGTGCATCTGGCCATGCCAGGCCCATGTCTTCACAACATTTGACCAATTTCTACATCAACTTACCATTTTCTCCTTCCATTGAGCCTGTGCTCTGTGGGTGATACGCACAGTGTTTTCTTAAATCTATGCCTAGGAATTCATTAAGGAGCTGGTAAATGGGTGCAGTGTACAAGGCAGCTCTAGCCCCTCATCTACTCTGTGATTACCACTGGAGATGACAGCAGTGCCCTAAGTGTGTGCCTAACATTTGCCAATCGTGATGGAAGATGGAAGAAAAATTGAATAGCATTCAAAGTGGGCAAGCCATCAGATTTTAAGGATTGTCTGTGCCGGCAGATGGCACCAAAATCATGTGCAACACCAAATGCATATCAACTGTCTGTATAAATTTTGGCAGTTATGTCTTTGGCTAATTTGCAAGCTTCAGTCAGTGCAATTACTTCTGCTGCTTGGCCGGAGAGGTTGTGAGGGAGGTAGCCACAGCAGAGTTCAGATTTCAGAAAAAGCTGCAAAGCCCACACTGTTCAAACCAGTTGCATCCCTTGATGCAGAGCCATCTACAAAAAGGAGTAAATCAGGAGTAGTCAATGGCACATCCTTCAGGTCTGATCTGGGCATGCAGATATGATCTACAGCTGCCACACAGTCATGTGGTTCACCATCACCTGGAATAGGAAGAAGAGTAGCAGGGTTAAGGGCAGTGCAACGTTTTGACATTCGGCATGCATAACAGGACACTATTTTATCCTAGCCACCTGGCAGAGGAGAGGTGTGAAGTGGTGTGTTCCTGTAAAAGCAGGGAGACAGCATGGGGCACTAACAGGGTTAAGTTAGTATAGCCCTCAAGATCACACAAAGCAAATACTGCTTTTTCAGCTGCAGCCACGTTTCTGAGACAGACAGGAAGGCCTGTTGCTACTGGATTCAGTTGTGATGAGAAATATACTACACTATACTACAGGCCTAAGCTTTTCACCATATTGTTGCAACAGTACTGACATCATTGCCCCCCCCCCTTCTTCACAGGTAATGGTTTCGTAGGGTCAGGGATGCCCAGAGTGGGCGGCGAGGCCTGTCCAGTGTAATTTGCCCCAGAGGATAATTTCAGCGAGGTGTGTGCCCGTAGGCTTTCTGAATAATTTGGAATAAAGCTCCTGCATTAGGAACACATGCCTAAAAATGAAACCAACTGTTTCTTTGTCACTGGTTTAGGGATTGTCCTAATGGCCCCCATACGCTTGTGAGAGTGACTTTCCCTTTTGGGAGATCAGATGGCCCAAAAACATAACCTCCTGTTTTACGAAGTACAAAAGCATCAAAATGGAAAGCGTGTCCTTGCGACATTGTGGCTGAGTGGGTGGTACCGTGGCTGAGTGGGTGGTACCATTAACAAATCATCAACATATTGCAAAAGGGTGGTGCCTGGTGACAGCTGCAATGGCACCAACGAGTTAGAAATGGTGGGGCTTTCATAGTACCCCGACACAATCATGTAAATGTGTAAAGTCTGCCATCAAAGTTGACCGCAAACCAAAACTGGCTGTCCAGATGGATTCAGTCACTCACTCACAGAGCAATTCACCTCCATCGGTGCATGCAAGGGCGTTGGCCCGGGCACTATGAAAAATCGTGCCCTCACACATGGGGAATCATCATTCGCCCACATGCATTTAAGTGTAAATGGACCCGCATCCTGGCAGTTCCAGTTCTTTGGCTTAGCTTAGGATACATGAGGAGTGCTCGGTCAAAAAGAAATTCATTTGTCTGTTAATAGCACTGAGAGACACGCAGTATTCTCATCCCAAAACATCCAATCTAGCTGTAGACTGTCTGTGATGGGTGGTTTGTCCCATTCATCTAGGAGGTCAGAGAAAGAGAAGTGTCCACATCCACATCCACCACTCATAACAAAAAAGAGATGTAGTCAAGAGCAAATAAAAATGTATCCCCCCCTGCATTTTTGCCACCATGCCCTCCTCAGAGTAGGATTATTGTAAGCCTAGGGAGCTTATTAGGTCTCGTCCTAGCAAATTCACCAGGCAAACTGGGGAAACAAGGAAACAGTGTTTAAAATTTTCCTCAGCCAACTGGCAATTTAAGGGTTGGAAAAAAGGCTCAATTGTGGAGACCCCTTCTGCTCCTATGGATATAAAGGTACATCAATTTAACATGGGAGGTGGGCACAGTGAAGAGTGTTTCAGTACTAAATACAAGTAACTTGAAATGGTCAGTGTTGGAAGGATTCTAAAGGCTGGTGTGTGAAATAGAGTATAATCAATGACATTTGTTTGTGAAGGTGGATATGAATGTGTTCATACGACCTGTCACTCGGTCCGGATGAGATTTTCCCTTCTCCTGTCACCTCCCATCAGTCACACATGTTCTGGCCCCAGATGTTTCATGGCCTCCTCCTGTCAGTCACCCATGTTCTGGCCCCACTGTCCGCATGAAAAAGATCCAACAGTGGGACCCTGGCTGGGCCCGTTTTTTCTTCCTCAGCTTCCTCCTCCTCTGCCCCATTCCGACCATGCTGTCTACCTCGTCCCCTACCTTCGTCTTGCCTTCCAGCAATCTTCAGCATTGTCAAGGCAGCATCGTGTAATTGTTGCTGTTGCTTACTTGCCTTCTCCTTGGTTTTCTTTGCCTGTTGCTCTTCAGGGAAGCCATGACATTTCATGCAACTGGCTAGAATTGTCAGATCTGTAGAACTTTCACCATACCTTTGGGTCATAAATCTTGGGAGCTTTCAGGTTTACTAATGTGGTCGGGTTCTTTGACTCCGAGGTACCCATTGTTTCTCCTACCCATCCCTAACGGGCATGATTAATCACTGAAATGCAGTTGGTCATCAGCAAGAGGGAAGGTAAACTTCTATACTCTCAACCTTTTCTTGAAAGAGTTGAATCTTATGTTCAGGTCACGCCCAAATATGTCTGTAAAAAAATATGGCCAATTTGTCATGAATCTTGATCGTGCTTAATTAACCTCTCACGATCCACAAATGTATGGGTCACTCTTCCGAGTCAAAGTATCAGTCTTCAGAAGCTTACAAAGTATCTTGACTACTGACCTGTATTATTTGGAATTTGGGTTCATGGATTCCAGCGGCAGATATTCCAAGTCCCATGTCTCTTCAACTGGAGGTTAGAGATTGGATTTGCTTTTGTCCCAAGATGGCCTGTCCTTGGTCATGGTCGTACTGGTCCGACTACTTGAGGAATCCTTTCTGTGATGTGGTGGAAAAATATCTACAATCACTCTTTCTCCGATTAACAATGAGGTCAGATTCGAGATTCATCAAAGCTGTTTATTTCTTTTTCATGGAAAGGGGAGTCGATCTCATCTGAAGAAAATGAAAGTTCAGTAATGGAGCTGATCCAGTAATTTGCCACCAAAGCTTTCTCCAGGGGTTCGATTTCGATGAGGCTAAGAGACAGTGTTTATAAAACATGGACCTCATATACAAATTGTGGCCTTCTCACACCACTACATCAAATCCAGAGAGTTTAACCCTTAGAATGCAAGCAGCATTGATCCGTGCCAGAAGAGAAACAAATGGCAAATTGTCATCATACTTCAAAACAACTCCTTTTATGGAAGTACTAGCATGTATATACTGTATGTATGGAAAGGCTCTTAATTGTCACATGTGGTGGGAAGAATTAGTGTGTGTTCCATTTGGGGCAAAGGAGTTAGCAGAGGTACAGATTGGCAAAAAAAGAGTAAATAAAGGAAAGGAAAGAACCACAACAAATAGTAAATAATGAGTGTGTAGGAGAGCAAAAAATGGTTTAAGACTGTTTCAGACCATTTTTATTTGCTGAAATCAGAATGTAGAAAATAATAAAAACAAAGAAAAAAATTGAATGAGAAGATGTGTGTCCAAAATTTTGCCTGTAGTTTATATCAAACTCTTCTACAATCATCAACCCTTAAAATGCGAGCGGCACAGATCTGTGCAAGAAGCACAACAAATGGTAAATTGTTGGCAAAACCATTTATATGGAATTTACCCCAGTTTGTGTTGATGGTCAAGGTGTCAAACGTCATGCTGAGCTTGTGAACTATGTCATGTAGAACCAAAGTTATTGTAATTTTAAAACCATGTAATAATTACAGCTACTGGGGTTTTAAAAATGGTGACACACACAAATAATCATAAAGAACAAAAATGGCCAAATTTATGGCCAAGTCTTATAAACAAGCAGAAAAAACATAAGATCTTTGAACCTAGGAGAGCTTTTATGATAGTCTCCTCTCACAAGTGGGTGGGGAAAACCTGCAGAGGGAGTGTGAGGGCAGACAGCAAAACACTGCAGGAATGCAAATACCAGTTTTACACTGTTATACACTGTTTTTTATTAGCTGAAATCAGATTATACTAATACACTCTGTATTCTCAGGGTAAAGCTGTTTCCAGACCATATTTATCCAGGCCAAGACTCACAGAGAAATCATTGTTGTCAAGAGTATTGACTAGTTGTGTTCTGAATTACACACATAAAAACATGTGACCCTAATCTCAAATTTCTCCTTACAACATTAACATTCATTCATTTTCTGTAACTGCTGAATCCTTATTAGGGTCGTGGGTACCTGGAGCCTATCCTGTGGTCTATGGATGCAAGGCAGGTGCATACCCTGGGCGAAGCACCAACCTTGACATTGCCACTCAAAGTCTCAAGTCTTTGAGTGGCAATGTCAAGTCTAATCTCAAGTCTTTAGTCCCAAGTCCAAGTCTATGGGGTGCTGTTTGTAAAAACAGCTTAACAAATTTAGAGGTGTCAT
>JBBPCX010000035.1:7031164-7046746 GCA_037974365.1 Hydrocynus forskahlii
ACATCTTTAAACAAACGTGTTGGGATAGAGTCGAGTGAAGAGGTCGAGGATTTTGCGGAGAAGATAACTGAAGAAAGCTCAGTTTGTGTGACTGGATTAAATGCTGGTAATTTCTCCACTACAGTTATGTGTATTGAGTATTCTAACGTAGCGCAACACTTTAATTACGCTGATTATAGTCTGCATTGAATAATACAGGCTTAAGTTGGTCAGTGTCCAGTCTCAAAATAGGGCACTTGTGGGCTATTTGGAAACATATGTATCTTCATGCATTGAGGAGACATCCAGCATGCACAACATGGCCACTCCACGGGGGTGTAATAGGCAAACACGGTCCGACAGCTGTGGGTTGGACGCGGCCTTGTTCATGGGCTCTGGTCCCAGCGAGACACGAACAAATGAAGAATCCTCCCAGTGCCATTTTGCAAGTTCCAGTGCGTTGCTCCTGGGCAGCTGGCACAATGGGAGAGTTTTGTTGATCCAATTAGGGCTTTGTTGATCCAGTGGGGGGCTTTACATGTTGCTTGCCACCCTCATTCTCCTTTTCTGAGCTATCTCTGGAGTTCAGGTGCGCATTTTACATATGCATGGGCCTGCACTGGGCTGCTTTACAAAGCTCCAGTGCACAGTGTTGGGTGAATACAGGCTAGCTATCTGCGACAGAGCTGGCTTTCATTGTATGGATTTGGGTCATTTCTCCGAGAGAGCATAAAGATTCCCAACGGAATTAGAAGTGGTCAGGGAACTCTAGGAATCTCTCCAAAAATGTAATGTAATTTTATCTTCAGCGAAGATTTAAGGATTCCTAACAGTGTATTTGCAGCAGTATTGATTCAGCTCCAGTTTTCCAGTGTTGCTGATAGAAGGGGAGAAGAAAGTGCTGCGATGAGGAAAAAATACGGCCCCTCTGAGGTTCCCAAAAGTGCTTAAAAAAGTGGTGGAGGCAAAGTTTGTTGCAGTGTCTTCTCCAGGCCAGGTTAAATATTGAAACAGACTGAGTGCCTTCTCTGCCCTCTATTCCAACCATTCCAGAACAGCAGAGGATTTAAAATGCTTGCAAAGGTCCTTGCCGAGTCAGGCAGCGTCGTTATTGATGATCTATCACATTAAGTCACATCACTGCAAGAATTATAGCAACAATTTAAAAAAAGGCAAAGGACGAAAAAGAAAAATCATTAGATTCTGCAGGCGCGTATGAATTACGAATAATAGCCCCTCCATTCATTATGTTTTAATAGTAAGAGACACTTTAAGTAATTCTCTGGAATGAACCCTTCTGCTCTGTTCATTTTACAGTGCCTGATCTCGTTTAGAAATTGACAGCATCATTTAGACAGTGGTGATGTCTCTGGACATTTCTCTGCTTATCTTGGCTCTTGTTGCAGCCTGTTCACCCTACAATGGTTTAAACTGCAGTGTGTTGTCGGGCCTGACTGCTTTTTAAAAAGAACACAGCCAATCAGAACAGAGATCATTTACATATATCAAAAAAGGCACAGTAACAGCCTGCTTAATTCTGTGACTTAAAGGCACAGTAAAAACCTAAGGGGCACAGTAACAATTCTAAGGGGTACAGAGCAGATGGAAAATGGGCATTTTGATACATAAACCCAACATGCAAACATTAGTGATAGATGTTGGAAATAGGGCCTATTAGATAACCATGCCACACTATAGTTGCATGACACATCCTGCTTGTCCCACTTGGCGGTCACCAACTACATTTGCTTTTTTTATATTTAGGTTAATTATTTAGCTTCTCAACCAACCATGCACACGTTTTTTCCAGACACAATTAAAGTCTGTAATTTGTTTTGAAAATCTAATTAAACCTCTCGGACCACCAGCCTGGTCCCTTGTGCACACATTTGGTCTAAAACTAGCTCTAGAGAGTCTCTGACATGTAAATAAATGCACTGCCGGTGTACAGTTCAGCCCTGACAAAATAGATTGTTTCCTGCCTTTCTTTCTTCTCTCTATTATTTTTAATAGTGATGCATGAATGAAGAGTATATGAACGTGAACTCTTTCGGATGTGAGGTCCCTTCTGACAGCTCATGTAAGAGTCTGATGGCATACCAATAGCTTCTCCTAGGCCTTTTTCCGACTTGGCAACCCCTCAGCTTTTCCCATTAGATACAAATTACCAACATTTCAGCAGAAAGCTGGGCATGTATTGAACTACCGTATCAGTGCACTATGGTTGATTTCTTCAACCCAGTCCTGATTTTCTTTTACACAAATTAATTTGTAAATGGATGGTTTTTACTTACATTTGAATACATTTGTATAATGGATGTTTTTTCTTTTTTTCACTCTTTAAGATGTGTCTGTGGTTTACTGTTTCGAAAACAGCCGGGATTCTTTTTTACACAACCATTTTGCAACCCCTTTATCCCTCAGACTTAAACAGACTATTTTTGTCACTGTGTTTTAAGGCTGAAATATGAACACTTTGTTTTTTTCTGACTTGCTGTCCTATCTTAGATTCCATTCAAAAAGCAGTCAAGGTTGAAACACTTCTTATAGCTTAAATGTGAAAGGATGTGGCTACACTGTTTTTTGTGACATTATGTACAACTCCTAAAAACAGGCTATTTGGCAGCTTACTTAATATATTGGACTGGAATGGTATGGACTGGAAAGTGATATGTAACTGCATCAAACTTACATTTCAAAATAGCAAGGAAAATATATATTTTTGTTCATTTATAACATTCTTCCACCTACAACAAATGACTCTGTAGAGAAGTAAATTCTCTCAGATATGTTTAATGAACATAATGTTATTAGATTAACTAGGACACCATTGGCACTCTGTGTGTGAAAGGGGTGGAATGAGATAAAACAAATAGCACCACAACTGACACTATAACACATCATTTAAACACAATAAAAATGCTTTTATAAATGTCTTGCTTGCTCACCTACTTCCTGTCCATCAATGAAGATATCTTTAGGGAACCAAAAGTGGTACTTGTATAGCATCGCTCCTAAGAAGCTGTTTGGCACCGTTATGTTTAATAGTGCAACATTGTGGACACAGCAGCAACTAGGTGTGGCATGTGGAACGTGTATCTGAAATCCAAAAGCCTGAGGTAGCAAGTTCATACACTCTATCTTCCAGTTGTGTTGTGTAATATCTATATGCTGGGAAAACTGCCAGGAAGCCAGGGAAGCCAAAAGCACATGACAGGTGGATGAGAGGAGCACTAAAGCACACTAAGAGGCCTGCAGTTCTTTATTGATCTGAACTTAAAGGCCTTCTGATTCACATGGCCATTCCAGGGGAAATCTGAGTAATGGAGCTCAGAAAAAAAAGCCTTTGATTTCTTATTGCTTGTGTATCTTCTGCAGCCATAAAAATAACCTTGACCTTTAGCGGGTAATCTGGAGTGCAGAAATAAAAGCTTGCTCCAAACTGCGCAGTGCATCACAATATGCCCAAGTGTTGAGTCCTTAGTTGCACTGTACATAGAGTGACTTTTTAAAGCCGTGTAGGAGACCACTGCGTTAGATGCGGAGGGCTTTGAGACTAGTAATATACCAAATACAGCAATATGGTTTTATATGTCCTTGCACTGGGAACATTATGTGGGGTTTTTTCAATTTCCATTTGACTTTTAAAAAGAGAAGATGGTGTTTTGACTAGACGTTTCTCGCAATCCTTGCGGTTAGCCAACCGTCTTCCCCTATACCCTTGAATCAGGTAACACATCATTGGTCACCTGAATCAGAAGGTGTATAGGAGTCCGTGTGCTCATCGGAGGGAGACTGAGAGTGTTCCCTGCTGAATGTTAATGGAGGGAATTTTATTGTGCTCTGAAGGTGAAGCTGTCGCAGCTCAGCACTTTCTCTTCTGAGCCACTCGATAGCTCACCTAAGGAAAGAAGGGCAGTGGAGCATTCACATACGCGACACTTCTGCGTGTTCATACGTTTCTGACCGGCAGCCCTTAAGAGCACTCATTCAAATGCCTTAAAGATTACTGCAACAGTAATCCTAGACACAAGCCCAGCTCCAGAGGGGCTGACCTCAGATGTGGAATTAATATTCATGCTACCTTGAATTCTCCTCCCGAGGAGAACGTGGAAAGGCGGCATGGCCTTTGGCCACTCCTAGATCTATTCGTTTTGGGAGAAAGGTGTGTTTGCTCCTGAGCTTTGTCCCTCTTTCCTCATAAAAAGCAGCATGAAGTATTAAAGGGCCCATGTAATGGAAAACTGAATGTTCCTACCTTTTTGATATTAAAGTTTACTTAGTATTGCCAATATCGTGGAGAACTAAATTGTCTTAGCTTTTTTTCTTAAAGAAAACAACAATGATAATTTAACACAGTAATTTAAAGGTCAAAATCATTGAAACCCAAATTACCCAAGCTTTTTTTGATATAAAAGTTTACTTAGTAAACTACAGGGATGATGCAATACAGACACTAAAAGGTCAGTGTCATAGAAAAACTGAACTTTCCAAACTTTCTTGTCACAATTTCAGAATACACCATTCAATTTCCAATCCACACTATCCATATATGGTAACTAGGAAAAACAAACCAGCCCATTTTTAATTAAGTTTAAGTGTAACATGACATAGGACTTTGTTTACATGATTGTGACTGAGCATGAAACAAATGTACACAAAATCTATGTCTGAAAAAAAGTAGTAATTTTGGAACATTTTCATTGCTTCATTTATCATGAACGTTTCATACAATGTAAATGACAGCTTCAGTGGTCAGATGATGTAGAAAACGGGGGAAAAAATAAAAATAAAAACGGGGGAAAAATGGAAATTGTTTTGCTTGGACACTGATATGGTGGCTTACAACAGTTTAATATTCCCATTCACATTGCTGTGCCAAGGAAACAGTCTGGCAGAGTTACTGGGGTGGAAGTATTAACAAATGCATTCGGGAAGCAAATTTATCACCGCCATCTTTTAAACAAGACATGAAAGAAATTGAAAGAAATTGCTGATGCCAATTTCCCTACGGATTTAAGTTCAGACTTTATATTTTGTTCTGTCCAGCTCAACCTTTACAGCTTTTAGGATCAGGCATTAAAAAGGGGATCTGCAGGTCTTATATGAAGGTCTATTTATTTCAAAGGGATAAAGGGAGGTTGGAAAATGGTCTCATAAAGATGGGCTCCGACTGTTTTTGGTGGACTTCAAAGAAAAATTAAAACACAAGAAAAATATGGGGCTTTAAAAATCACATTACATGTTGTGTGCTTCCAGAGCCTCTATCTCCAAGGCCCGTGAGCTTAGAGGAGTGAAGCTCTGGGGCTTGGTTCTAAACCTCCATCCGGCCATGCCGCAGGCGCGCAGTTGCCATCATTTCGCCACAGTTTGAACCCGTTCAATTTGTTAAATATGTGGGAGTTGCACGATAGGGACTGAGAATAGCATTATAAATATTAAAGGAGGAATTTGCATGCAGCACTCCAATATTAAATCACACAGAGAGGGCCATCGCAGGCCTTATTAAAAGATAATGTGTTCTGGAGAAAGAGGGATGCATCGCTACCTCAGACGCCTCATGGCTAAGCCAAAATCACCACCCAGACACGGAGGGGAGTTCTGATTAGTTTAACCAGTCAGACACACACAGACTGGGTAGAGGGCTCATATATTAAACCAGCACATCTCCCACTGTAGCAGCCCTTTCCCCTGAACAGAGTAGAACGTAATGAAATGCCCCACGCTTCCCTGTATCAATCTCTCTGGCTGCAGAAATTAGCTCTTATATCGTTATCATCTGCCAGGCTGTACAAAGAGTTTGCCATGTCAATAGACTTGCCCTGGGAAGGCTCTCATCGCAGTGGCCTCATTGGCCACTGATATAAATATAGCAAGGGCTGGAGATATCCAATTATGACAAACCCTGAAGCACACACTCTGGGTGACTGGCCCCTCTCTCTGTCGCTATTGAGATATCACTGTTTAGCAAGAGGAAGTGGGAAGGACTTAAAAGCTGCCATAAGTGCCTTTGCAGAGACCCGCTATGTAGATATAGAGATGGTGGACATACTGGATCAGGCTGTACGTAAAACAAAAATCTTTGTTTTTGTTTTGCATACTGTTCTCTCCACATTCAATTGAAAAATCTGAACGTAACCTGTTCCGAATGTATTGTTTTTGTTATGTCATGAAAACCAATGCATTTCCATGTATCTGCCTGGGCAGCCCACAACATTTTAGCCCCTCCCATTCACACTGATGTTATAAGCAGTGTTGCAGCCTGGACTGCTGTTTGAATGAGGCACGACTCATGGTAGCCATTCACAACTGAGGTCATTTGCATGTGTCTTAAAGACTCAGTAACAAAATCTCAGGAACAGAGGTTGGCTAATGCTAATCTAAAACAAATATAAGTGGAGCTCGGGATATAAGAAAAAAAAACTAAAATTACACTATAGTAAGTGATTTTGATGTTTAGTTTCTTCTTCTTCTTCTGTCTTCTAATGTTTTGTCTTCCTCCATAATGCCTCTTTTGTCTTCTAATGTTTTGTCTTCCTCCATAATGCCTGTTTTGTGAATGCAAGGGTTTTTTTACCGCAATGGTGATACATGCTATACACACCATTTCCCTTATTAGTGTAGGAGAATAGATGGTAGAGAAGAAAATGAAAGAGAGAGAGAACAGGACTAACAGAGCTACGTCAGTGAATTTTCAAAATTGCATGTGTTAATTCTTAATAACTCCCTGCTGTGATAATCAGCCGCCTCATAACCAGCCTTCACTCGTCACCCTTACTACTGTTCATGCACCACTGAGCAGAAACTTTTTACACCTATTTTATCCTGTGTGCAAGCAAAAGATGAATGTCAGTGGGTGGTTTTCATGTTAGTTGAGAACATTACTATTTTGTTGCTCACTTAGAAGTGCTTTGTGGGCGTTCAGTCTGTTTTTGACTCAGTCAGGTGTGTGGGGAGGTGAGCAGTAAGTCTTGTTTCGCTGCGTGAGTCGCCACAGTCTATGCTTTCTGAGTGTAAAATGATGTATTTAGGTGTGTGCATATGTGCTTGTGTATATGCTCTATTAGTCAGGAGTAATGACCTCAAAATTGGTCGGTTATGAAAATGCTCCTTGCCCTGCCAGTTTTGTTCATGTCTTTTTACCTCATGTTCTAAAAGCCAGAAGCAGTTCCAGTAAGAAGCGGTTATGTGACTCCAGACCACAGCTATCCCTCCTGATCCTGAGCTGCTAATTCAGCCCAGAGTGGCACACACACACACACACACACACACCTGCAACTGCCAGTGGAATACTGTTCTACAGTCCATACCGTGCACTGTGTCTTCAGTGCATTCATATGAATGAGCCTGAATGAATGAAAAATATGATGTATTTCCCCTTTGTATACACTTACTAAAATATTCATGCATTTATTCCCAGATTTTTGTTGGTATGCTTAGAACTTTGCTCCTCTGGGGTTTCTAAATAATTCACTTTTCCTGGCTATTTGTGTTTCAATTTCTCCTCCATAAAATGCTCACTTTGAATATTCTCATTGCTATTTGGACTTGTAGTGTTATTGGGGGATATTGTACTCTGCAGGGACACACAAAAATAACAAGGTTCTCTCTCTCTCTCTCTCTCTCTCTCTCTCTCTCACCAGATCCTAATGCTTTAGGGCAGCATGGTCCAGATCATGCTCTTATTGGGGGCGTAGTGGCCGTTGTGGTCTTCGTTACCCTCTGCTTAATCATCGTACTGGGCCGATATCTGGCCAGGCATAAAGGTAACACTCTTGCTGCTAAAGTTAAAATTCCAAATGTATCTATACCAACACCTCTGATTGGTGTCTGACATGTTCCTCAACAGCTGTGAAAAGAGGAAAACACAAAATTGTCCAGTGCAAGTGGGGCTCCAAGACCAAAAATGATCCTATTCTCTCAGTGTAGAAGTGAACTATTTTGTTTTGCTAAACAGTAATAATGTGTATATCATTAATACAGACACTTTCATTTGGCCATGAGGTTAATCACCAATCATTCATATAAACAAACATCAGTTGCTTGCAAGGCTGTAGAAAAGCAGCAACATTTTGAAAGGTACTGGAGATGAGAAAAATGTATGAAGTTTGACTAGGCTACATGTTTCATTGTTAATCCATGCCTGCAGTAAGTCAGTATTGCTGCTGCATTAGAGTCTTTATTTTTGGCTAGCATTGACACGACAGTCCTCTCTTCATTGCTTTGTATCAAAAGAGTTAATAAATTGTGGGAGATTGCTGTGTTCATTTTTCAATGTGGACGGTTAGAGAAAAATGCCAGGAATACTTAAAAGTGCCCTAACATTTCGGTCAGAGATGAAAGGATCTGCAGGTTACTTTAACACTAGAATGGCTGACGGCGTCAACTGACGTAATTTTTCATCAGGTTCAGAATCAGAATCTGAATCACGTCTATTGGCCTATTGGAGCAGCAAGCATGCTCTGTCAGAGACATATGGGTGTGGTGTAGGCACATGTACACACATATGTTTACATATTTTTGTTGTTTTATACTGTTGTGTTTGAGAGACACCATTGACCAGAATTAAATTCCTTGTATGTGTCGCTCACATACTCAGCCAATAAACGCGATTCTGATTCTGATTCTGATTCTGATTCTGATTCTGATCTGGCAACTGGCGCTGTACAACGGGCTCTGGGTCCAAAGTCCACTGGACACTTGCTGTGCCTGCTGGCTGCAGCTTGCGTGGATGTCTGCCGGCAGGCTGCATGAACATACTGCAGCAGCATCGTATCAAGAAGCGACTTGTGAGAAACTGGGCACTGCAGCAGTATAGCCAGTTAGCTGCTGTACTAGTGTTAAAATGCAGCACATTAAGAATGAAGCTGTAATTAATATCAAAATACCTTATCAATAAGGCAAGAAGAAAAAAAGATTATTGCAAATAGATTATACATTACTAGATACACTTTATCATAATCATTTAACCTCCTGTTCCACAAATGCTTGGAATATTGAAGGAAAATAGTTGTGTAGATTATATTTAAATCAAAATTTTGTTATTATCAATTTGTGCATTGGATTTAAATAACAAAAATAGTTTTATGATGCTGAAGTTTGAGTAAGTGCACGTGGTTACAAGGTGGTAGTGAAAATATTCTGATTTATTGTTGTAAGAATATTATGGTTTGCCTTTCTGTAAGAATGGTCAGTTTGTGTAAGACCAGTCAGCTTCACCTGAAGGATGAGAAGGATGGTGTGTTACTTTAAACCTGTACCATTTTGTCCTTGACTGTCACAGGCACGTATTTGACAAACGAGGCTAAAGGAGCGGACGATGCCCCGGACGCAGACACAGCAATCATCAACGCCGACGGAAACCATGCGCACGCAGAAGAAAAGAAGGAATACTTCATTTAGACTGCACTCCACTACCCTCTGTCTCTCTCTCTTTCTCTCTCTCTCTCATTCTCTCTCTGATCCCTTCTTCCCTGCTCCGTGTAGGAACCTTGTCTGGCAGCAGTGGAAACTTCTCCTTCACTCCTTTCCATCCTCTGTTCCTCACATTTTCTCCTTTGCATTTCTCCGTCGAGTTTTTCTTATTTTTCCATTTGTTTTTCTGCTATCGACTCATTTCGAATTTCACCTGCCACTTTTTACGAATCACCCAAGCATAGCTGCTGAAGATTTTTTTTTTTTGTTTTGCTCGTTTGTTCACGGTGTGTTTGTAAAATACACACAAAATAAAACGAAACGTGCCCCAAAACACCCAGTTCGACAGTGGACGTCTACCGCCCTCACTACTTCACTTCACAGTGCCTAAATATACAGACATCCATTGTTTCAGTCAAATGCCTTCTTTTTTTTCTTTTCTTTTCTTTCAAGCATTTTACGCTTGGTTGCATTAAGACAGAAGCAGTGTCATTTTTTTATCATATCTGTGTTTATTTTTTCGGTTTCTTTGTTTAGTTTTTACTCTCTGTGGGTCATTTCAACTCCATGGCTGTAATGATGATGTTGTGTTAAAACAGAAGATGTATATTAAATAATTAGCTTGAGCCGAAACAAAGAAGGTGGGTTATAACCCGTTAACCTACAGCTGTTCAGTAATTATAACACATTCCGTAAGTAAACATTCCACACATCTCGAGGCTGATTACTCACACCTGTCATTGAAAACCAGTATTTGTACTTGAAATGTAGTTATTGGTGAGGAGTCTGCAGAAATAGATGAAAGATCTAGAAGCCTCCCATGTGTCTTAGTTTATGTGAACACCAAAAACGTAGCTAGTGTAAAGCAAGCCAGGGGTTTGGGGGTTTAAGGCGCATCATTTTGTAGAGCGAAGTTGCATCACTACCTTCTTTCTGTCCTCACTGTGTGGCATACCGTGTCCCTGTGAAGTCTGTATATTCCCGCACTGTAACACTCAAGCTACAGGACATTGCCATGAAAATGTGCTTATTATTGTGATTGAAAACATAATCGAAACCTGCAGTTTACATACACATGTGCCCTAAAATCTGTATTTTAGAAGGTGAGAGACATTTCAATTACAGTGTGTTCAAGTTCATCGGGTAAAAATATGGTTGCACATCAGTCTGGTTGATATAGTTAAATATTGAATAACAAACTGTAGTAGCCTTTTTATATAAACTTTGAAGTACCAATTAGGCATTGTAACACTTAAAATGAAAAGTAATTGTCCTGGGACAGTTACAAAAAGTGTTATGTGCCATTGTTTTTTTCCTGTTTTAGTTTTTTTCTGTTTATAAATGTTAGACTAAATGTAGAAGCACAAACTTTGGATTCACAAAGTTACTAGTGAACAGACAACTGAGAATGGGCAACTAGAACCGATTTCGATGTTCATGAAATGAGCCAATACAATGTAAAACATATCTTATGGTCAGGTACATCTCACAACCTTGATGGATGGTTGAAGTGTTTTTGAAATAGTCTATGTCTCTTTCTGTTCTTTATCTTTTTTTATTTCTGTAATGAATAGGCTCCCTTGTTAATAAGGCTTTATATTACATCTGCTAAATGTAGTAACTAGTGAAAATTGTTGTTAGGCTTTGGGAATCCCGCTTACCATCAAGTTTGTATATTAGCCAATTTAGACATCAATTTAAAAAAATATATATATATGATTTTTTTAAAATGCTTTTGGTCATCAAGGATTCTTAACAAACACTCCACATTTTTGTTTTCGTTCCGAGCATAAAGGATGTATATACTGTATAAGTACTACATTTTGGTAAAAAACAAAAGGAAAAAAAACATTTTTGATGTCATGGTTCATTTCAGATCTTGTAAATTGCTTCATTTCACTTTACCGAAGGACAACTTAGCAGGAGTGAGTCGGGACAAAAATATGTGGATAAATATGCCTATGAGGCAGTTATGGAATTATAACAATAGATGCTGCAAACTGAGGTAGTGTGTGGAGTGGGGTGGGGTGGGGTGGGGGGGATTTTCGCATTTATTACAAACCCTTGATGTGTTATTGGTCACAGTGAATAATGAAGAATCTAGTAGCGTCAAGTTAACAGCAGTATTTTCCAAGAAATCGATAGCTCACTGTCAGTCCATGTATCAGTCTCTTGTGTAGGAAAAGAATCATTAATGCTGGGGGAAATGATAGAAGAATCAAGCTTTAAATTTGCAGAGTAGAGTCAGTAAAATGGCTTTTACTGGATTCCCAGCACAACACAATACAAAACAGGCAGGGAGGCTTTTGGCGAACATGGTACTTTTCCTCTGTCATGTCTCAATCCATACGTATATATGAACTACAGGACATGTATTACCGCTGTGGGGGCCTATGTGAAGAGAGTTGAGGATTTACTTGAGACCAGTCCTTCAGTCAACACTGACTCTTAATTAGCACCATACTAAGGAACTGCAGTGGCTGTGCTGATGCACTATTAAAAACAACAGTGCCAAAAGGGTTCTTTGGAGCTATGGAAATGAAGACTCAACCTAATTTGCTAATCTGTTGAGTCCTTAAGAGAAAAGACAGACATTTAAGTACATTTCCTTTTATAAGGACAGAAAACCAATTGACTCGAAACTCTGGGTCAATGCTTATTCTACTCAGTTTAGGGAAAACTAAATTATTGTCCCTGGTAGTCTACCATATGCTATAGATACAGCTGATAAAGATCAGAAGGTTCTTTAAGGTGGTTATTTGATGGTATTGCTGCAAAAGAGCCTTTTTGACACCATTATTTTTAAGCTCTCTCTCTTTTTCTGGTCGAATGTATTGGAGGCAGCAGCATAAGTATGGTCCATGTCCAGGCTATGGTAAAGAGTGATCTAGAGCTTTGAGCAGCCAACGAAAGGCTGATGCTGAAAATAAAGTAGAATGCCCATTTTTCCCTTTTACAAACTTTTTTTTTTCGTTGTCTTTCAAAGATCACATTAATCAGCTTCTCTTAATCACCATGGTTGCCTTTGCGTTTGCCGTGGGAGGTTAATGTCATGTTGTTTTGATGCAGCACCTTTTCTGGACTTGGCTCCGTGACTTTCACTATCCACTTTCTCAACATGCCAATGTACAATGTTCTCTTTCTCTCTCTCTCTCTCTCTCTGTCTCTCTTTCTCGCTCTCGCTCTCTCTCGCTCTCGCTCTCCTCACTTTGTGCTGGAACTTTTTTATATGCTGAATGCGGTATATTTTCATTTTATTTTCTGTTCCAGTCTGTGTTTTAATACCCTTTTATTTCTTTGTTTGAGTGCTGGATTAAAATTTTGTTGTGCTTTGTTATTGATTTCTGAAAGCATGAAATGTGCTTTGGAGTACGGGGCTGAAGAACTGCGAGCGATTCATAACGTTACCTGTCAGCAGTCCTCAGGCCTTCACTTTCTGACCCCAACTTGGCTTTTAATACGCCTGTTTTTGTACGGAGTTCAAAGGCACAGCTTATGTTTCTGGGGTCCATCATTTTGCAGGTGCTTTGGAGTGCTGAAGCACAGCTTTTGCAAACCTGTGAAAAGCCCCATGGTTCAAACGACACCTGTAATTGGGCTGGTAGATGTGGAGTTAGCATTGAGGTCAAATATTCCTTGAAATCATACCTGAAAACTCTCTCAGACATTTCATTATTCCCTCATTAGGTGTACCATCCTGTGTTCTAAAAGGGAAACACAAAGAAAGGCACATTGCCCAAGATACATCCAGTATGTAAATTGTGATTAGGTGTGTAAGTGCTGTCTGGCTTCTGCCTAAATACAGTGCTTGTCGTTTCATTTTTATTTATTTAATTTTCTTCCCTGTTGCAAAGTTTAGGAATTATTTTTGTTCATAGTATTGTTCAATATATACATGCTAGAGAGACCCTAATTCGTGTTGTAACTTTTATTTAGAAAAACATTTGGATTTTTATTTTGTGTGTGTGTGTGTGTGTGTGTGTGTGTGATTTTAAACACATCTAATGGAGAATCTTTGATACATCTGGCTGTTTCTGTTGCTTTGATGGCAGGAGGTCACATGAGAACTGCTATTTGTTTAGAAAAAAAAACAAAAAAAATCTGTGTCACTATATCGATGCAATCCGTGTACAAATGAAATAGTAAATGTTTGTGTCAGAAATTGGCCACCATATTACACAGGGCATGTGACTCCATTTCTTTTGCCATTCTCTTTTCTGTTGGCATCTCAGGAATGACTCGGTGAGTTATTTCGTAATTTAATTGAAGAGATTTTGCAAAGTACCTCCCACCTGCTCATTGCCGACTGCCGAAGCTCTGTATCTGTTGCTTTTCAAAATAGGCAATTATAATGTTAATAAAAATCTCAATGTTTATTTACTTTTCAGTTTTCTGATGCTCTTTTTTCCATGATCGGCTGAACGATATTTGAGCATTTCTGACTGTAGGTGTCATAGGAAGAGAGCTCGATGATCTACATGAACACAGATTTTGAATCTTATTTGAATTGCCTCAAATAAGTACATTTTAGTGTGCTGCATATATGTTCAAACACATACAGACCTTTCCACTTTACAGTAAGACCAATCAGTACTGTGACAACATTTGTAGGACATTTTTGGTTCATAGTATTTAACAGATGCTCTAAAGAGCAATTTACTTTGTTATCAATTTGAAGACTTAGGGTAATCAGGCTGGATTCTACAGAAAATTTTGAGCTAAGACAATGTCTGCAATTATACACCAGTTAAACTGGGGGCACCTATGATAAAAACCTTAATATAACAGGTATTACCACCACCCTCAATGCAGCAGGCTAGACAAGCACTCTTTTCTACACAGCCCTTGGGCAGGACTCCTAATGCTACAGTTGCCTGCCTCTGTAACATAGAGATGAGTGTTTGCCAAATGTACAGATGTAAATGATCACTACTGATGAGAAATCAATTTTTAATATCCATTAATTTGTGTCAAGGATGTTTTATGACAACCACAAGAAATTAGCTAATACGACACAACAGCTGGTGGCCTAGTGGTTAGGGAGTTCGTCCTGAGATCAGAGAGTTGTGGGTTCAGACTCCAGCCAGTAACACCACTGAGGTTCCCTTGAGCAAGATACCGTCCCCACTCACTGCTCCTTGGGCACCCCCTGCTTCACTTGGTGAATGGGTTAAATGCAGAGAAAGAATTTCACACTTGTGTGGTCACACGTGACTATAAGGGCCCACTTTACTTTACAACACTCAGTGCTTTAGTGTGGAGATCCAGAGAGTGAAGAGAATCAGAACCTTTTGGTAAAGACTTTTGCTGAGCACCTTCTTCACTTCTTCAAACCACTTACAGGGTTAGGAAAGCAGAAGTGGTAGCTAGCATTTTTGTGCCCTCAGAGTAGCTAGTTTTAGTCCATGAGGCTTCCACACTATAGTTGCCAGACAAATCTCTGGTGTTTTTTTTTTTTTGAGAAAGTGAAAATGAATACACCTTTATGTTCTAAAGCGTTCTTTGTTCAGTGTGTGGCATCTGAAAATACATTTGCAAGCCACATTCGCATGTACGACATGTAACTGTTGAATAAAAAAACATTTTCTAGTTCTTGGAACAATTCACTTTTCTGAGAATGACTTAAAATTATTTGCATCTGTTCCTTCTCATAAAATCCTCTGTGACACATAGGAAACAAAAAAGCTCAAGAGTAAATTACAATACACTCATTCCAGTGTGGAGTAGATGACTTAGGAAACGTAATCCATTACTGGTTACAAATTGCATGACTGAAAATGGCTTCAGTAACATCATGTTTAAGTTACTTAAAGTGTGATTTGAAGATGCCAACTCGGATCTAACTTAATTGGATTCAAAAATGATATAGTTCTTACATCACCTCTCCCATTCCTACTTCTCTCCAAACCACATGTAACAGTGGTACCAGCCATAGTGACTCAGCTACTATGCAGTTAAACAGCACATTCAGTAAATATTGCCTAATCAAAAAAGTAATTAAAATATGTAATCCATGAAAAGACAGATCAATTGTGAGGGTTAAAAAAGAGGGGGATTACAGTTAACTTATATATTTATGAATATATCTGAGATTACAAATACTTCACAACAGGAAGACAATAACAATACAGTATTGTATACAGAACTGTAGTATAAATATATACATATATCTAGCTATCTATCTCTCTC
>JBBPCX010000035.1:7046846-7069798 GCA_037974365.1 Hydrocynus forskahlii
AGAGAGAGAGAGAGAGAGAGAGAGAGAGAGAGAGAGAGAGATATATATATATATATATATATATATACACTGCTATTGCAGTAATTTAAAAGAATATTTATAATCATAGCCACAATCAAAGCCACACTACAGTGTTGTCTACACAATTCAAACATTGTACATTTCTACTCAACACGGATTCCTTTATATAGCATATGCAAGAAACTTTTTAAAATCATGAGTTAAAGTATCAGGCCAAACCAACTCTGAATTCATACCAATTTCATTATATGACATTTTGTCCGAAAGGTCATTTGCTCTGGTTTATCTGCTTCATAAGTAAATATGATATGGAGTTTTTCCCTGCCGTTGGCTCTGTTGCTGGTGTTAAATGTAATCCCAGACTGATATATGGCTAGCAGACTGCAGGCACATCCACAGCCTTAGTGATAAAAAAATAAAGCAGTGCCCCATGGGGCAGCGAGACAGGCGCCCTAAGGGTAGCGAGCAGTGATCATTGGGAGATCCCCAGAGGGGACACTTATTCACATACTTCTACATGCACCAACACTGATGTCAGGCCTGCCAGACGAGACAAACACATGCCAACACGTACTTACCACACACCCACCAGAGACACCGGTCACATCCAAACACAAGAACAGCGAGAAGTAGTGCTCACAACACAAGCAGTCACATCCCAGGGTCAAGCACAGATTTAATAATGTGTCTCCGGGGCCCTGTTTGTGTGCTAGAGACATTTGGCTCTCGTTAGCAGCTGCCATGGGGTTGCAAAAGATGTTTATTCAGGGTGTCAGCCTAGTGTAAATATGGCAGGCCTTCATACGTAGCCTGTTTGATGTTAAATAGTCTATTTCCTACATTCTTTATCTTAAGGCCCACATATAACAATTGTGGGGTTTTATTTACTTAAACCGTAATCACTTTTCGCACAACCATTTTCCTTTCTTTATCCAATATATTAAACTGTATTTTTTAATGTCCCTTTATGACTGAACCACTCATCACTTCAGTGTCAATGAGCGGGCTCATTTTCTGCAGAAGAAGTAGACATATACATGTAACATTTTTTGGGACTTGCCAATTGAGCAGCTCATTTGCAACTTACTTTGCATACAAAGATGAGCTGCTTCATTCACATCTACTTTATATCTGCACTCACTGTCCACTTACCATACTCCACTTACCATACTGGTGCATTTTGAAGTTTACAATTACAGCCCAGACTGGATCACACACACTGCAGTGCCACTGGAGTTTTTAACACCTCTGTGTCACTACTGGGCTGAGAAACGTCCACCAACCAAAAATATCCAGCCAAAAACACCCCACTGATGAAGACCTACAGGATGACTAAACTGCAGTCATAAGTGCCTTTACATCTACAAGACTAGATGTATCTACTAAGGTGGAAAGTAAGTGGATATCTCTCTCTCTCTCACACACACACACACACACACACACTAACATGCCACTACCCCCTTGGTCTAGTATGAGCCCTGACCATTGATGAACAGGGTAAGGGAGGCTAACAAGGGATGTAGTAAAACCGATGAGCCACAAATTGGATTGTACAAAAAATATTAACAATACACTATGAAAGCAAACCCTTTCATTTTACCCCTTAAATTACCGTAATTTTCAGGGCAAATGTGCACAGATTAAGGCTGATTAAGGGGTAAAACTATGGAATTTTCACCTTACTTTTTCAAATTTGCCCCTTAAATAATAGAACCTCCTGAATAAATGCCTGTTTAAGATTAAGGGGTTTCACACTCATGCCTTAAATCCATTTTTACGGTTAAAATAAGGGATCAGTTCACAAATGAATTGCCACTTAATTCAAATTAAGGGGTTTGGTGTATTTTCAGGGGTAAATTAAGGTAGGGTTAAGTACATTTTAAGTACATTGTGTTTCGTAGTGATACCCATCTATAGTTCACATACCGGCATATAAGAGCATATTCCCTACTAGAGTAATAAAACCGTGATTTGAGCTGTTTAGCTACTGGTCGCACTTAAATGTTACATGTTGGACATTTTCCTAATGGCTATAGCAAGCTAATGGAACAAGCACATTTCACAGTGGAACTACACTTACTAACTACTGTATTAACAAGTTCAAAACAAGTTCAGACGAGGGCTGTGTTGTCTTACCTGATTGTCTGTTACAACAATTATGAGCTTCAAATATAAGTGTAACAAGCTCCAAATGAATAAGGTCTGTGTATGGCTTCTACAACACCACCATTACTTACTAATCCCGCAAATCCCATAAGGGTGCTAACAGCATTATTGCATAGTATAATTATAGGATTCTTATGAAGCAAATTAAAATGCTTATGCATAAAACAGTTTACATTGGCTTGAGATAGAAAATCAGACTTTCTGCCTGCCAACTGCGGAAAGGCAGCCCAGGGGGTTTCCTATGACAGCTACTCTTTTGAATATTTTCACGTATTAATATTTCTTACCAAAAACATTGACTCAGTTTAATACAATGAAGTACAATAACACTTCATTAATCCTACCTTTTTCGTTAATCCCATCCTAGCGAGTCCATATTGAGAAGTCTAGGCATTTTCTTCAGTAGTGGCAGACATGAATGATGTGCTGAAGGAAGGGTGAGAGGTTTACCTGTGCCATCAATCACCTCACGGACATGTGACCTTCCCTCAAATGGGCAGCTGGCTTTTGAGAATGATGGGAATGCCATCCATGTCAAGAACCCATTTACTGTGCGCATTTTCATCCACGTTACTGAGAGGACCCTGCATCTTTCAGCGGGGTGCGGCTAAGGAAATTATGCCTCCAACGGATGACCTTGGGCGTTTAGCGGGCTGTTTATTCATAATTATAACATATGATTGGAGTTTCTTTCTCAAATGCAGGCAGTACCAAAACAGATTAATATTTTGAGACTGACTGAAACATGCATGAACAGTTCATTATATATGCCAGTCTTATGAACAAACGAGTTGACAGCAGTTATTTTAGCTCAGAAGGCCCATATGCTACATTTGTCTTGCATTTTATTTTGTTCCAAGGTCCACTTATTTGTGCTTAACGTACCAGAACGGTCATTAATTTATTTTTATATGACCATTTCATTTTTAAATGACCAATTCATTTTATATGACCACTTTCAGCCTCTCTTTATCCTTTAATTACAGGCTGTTTTTGTTACTGGCAATTTATTGTTTTGCAGCCTAGTTTCCTTACTGAGGAGTGAACTGTATGTTTTGAAACAGTGTGCATGTACCACAGGAAAAAAATATCATTCTCCATGTTTTCCAATATCCAAACAAAAAAATTATACAAATTTCAGTTGTGCAGCACAAAAGGCATGTAAAATGAGTTCTGGCTGTTTTAAGTACATAAAACCCTACAAAATCATAAGTGGACTACCGGTAAAAGTAGGATATAGGCCTTTTAAAACAATGAGAAAGTTTGAACCTACCGCCAGACAGTCAAATGAGAGGCTTTTAAAAACGCTTTTAACTTTCTGTTCAAAATGTCTAGGTTTTTTTTCAGACCTTTTACTGCGCATTAAAAAGGAGAGAAGCTCAGCAAGTAAAATGAGCCTAGTGAGACGGGCCAGGCATTCATGATTCTGTTGGGGGTTAAAAGGTCACAGATGAGTCATCCTGATAGCACAGAGCTTTGGTGTATAATCTTTCTTTTTTTTTAGTCTTTTCAAACTTGTGTTGAAAATTTCGGAAATCGCCATGAAAATGTTAATGTACTCAACCTTTACTGACTCCACAAAATAACATTTTTTCTATGTGGCATTATGTAAACTGACTGACACTGAATGAGTGGCGGCGGATTATGCCCAGAGGAGACGTGTTTCGTGTGAAGTGTTCGGCTGCTCCTGCCCACTCTCTGGTAGTGTGGGCTGTGAGCTATACAATGACACAAACATTAAGCAGGGCTTCTTCCTACAGATGGAACACTGTTGCCATCTGCTCAAGCTGAGCGCCTTTGATGACTTTAAACAGTGCAGAGAATACACAGAGAGCGAGAAGTGACAAGAAAAACAACACAAATGTGGTGACTGTATGGAATAAGGGTGGAATTTCCACACATATTCTGAAAAATAAAAACAACAGACCAGACTGAGGTTTGCAAACACTGATACTGTTGAGAATTAATGATTTCTCTGGTGATTCAGGAATGCACATAATAGATACTTGATAATCGACCAAACCGGTATCCTGCATATGTGGCCACTTGTATTAAATGTCACTGAAGTTGCTTTTGGCCTGAATCACTAAAGCATCCATTAACCTTAAGAGAGCTGTATAAAATTACTCTGGGGTGCTCAAAGGTACATCCTTAAGAGCAAACTGAGTTTTAGAGCTTCAGCTTTGGCAGTTGTTGCAAAAACATGTTGCTTCAGCATAACGCTAAACTATGAAGAGCAGTTAAGAACCCTATGGCAATGTACTTAAAAAACCCTTAGCCTCAGTACATTTATCCCTTAGGTATTGCAGTCGAAGAGCCTCTATCAAAGATTTCGGTTAAAAACACTGTATGTAGTAGATAAACTCTGCTGAATTCCCAAGTATTGCATGCTCCACTCCATACAGTCCATTCGTGGAAATTAAGCTGCAAAAACAGCTTGTTTTGAATTAATTGTTTCTGTGATGTCACAAAATCCATGCATTTAATCACAGTTGCCTATTTAGCCTGCTATAGTTCTGCCCCGCTGTATTTTCAGCCTAGTCTGACGAACAATACAAGACAGCCAATCACAGCCAATGACAGAGATCATTTACATCACAGCATTTTAGTGAAGGGAGATTGGAAAATGGTCATTTAAAAATGAATTATGACTACCCTGTCTACATGAAGTGGTCCTCAGAGGAAAAAGAAACTGATAGAAAAATAGAGGCTAGTGTAGGTGCAATATGCAAGTAATCATAGAGCATTTCATATTTATAATGGTGCGCAATCGAAATGCGAACTCATCTACTCTACTACACTTGAATATGCTATAGCATCAGTTTAACTGCCAGAGACACTAGCTGTCTTTCTCTATAGCTCGCAGATTGTGTTTGTCACAACAGCAGGCTGGTGTGGGGCTGTTACCTGCAGCAGTGCTGTCTCCTGTGGCATGTCTGCCGGGCTCTGCTTTTTATGATAATGCGGTCGTGTGTCTGCCAGAGTTTTAGCTTTACCTGAGACACGCCTCGGAGCTCCAACTGACAGCAGACACACACACGCACACACACACACACAAAGCACCTGGCACTTCAGTTAGGCCCACAACCCTCTTCCCTCTCTCTCTCACACACACACTCACATACACAAATATACACACTTTACACTGACATGCATAAACGCAGGCACAACAGAAAACAACATGGTGTAACACACAAAAGCCTCTGGAAACAAAAAAGACCATGTGCTTTGCCCAGTATCACTCTCATTGCTACACACCTGCAGTATGCCCAGATGAACCCTTCTGAAGCATGAACCGGTAAGATCCAACCGAAAATTTCCTATAAAAGATGATCAAAATTTAATGACCCCTTTCAAATCTCTTAACAGGAGACTTTTTGCCTCGTCTGTTTTAATCTGGCGCTACCTTTGTCCCTTTCATTTGAATGATGCCATCTTGACAAAGTCACACTCATTACATCCTAAAGGGCGCCAGAGCCATGATCATTAATATTAAAACATGCCGGCTCCATGTGGCATGTGTCTACCTCTTTAACCTTGAGCTTAACTAGGGAGCTTATTTTCTAGAGAGTCTTATTTTACATTTTTATGTATAGTGTGTCAGTTTTAAGCAGATGGTATCTGTATAAATATGAAGTACTCATCGCCTTCCCTTGCTCTCCACACCTGTTGCAGAAATATGTTACTTCAATACTCCACATCCGACCTGAGACACACAGCAGGCTGGGACAAGCCCCCTTACCCCCTTCAAAGACCCATCCTGCTCAAACATAACCTTAAGTTCAACTTCATTTGACATAGAAATGGCTAAAATTGTGCTAAATGTATTGCAATAAAAAAAAATTAGAATTAGACTAAATTGGAATAATAAACATTACATGCTGTATAAATGTATTTCTTTGCCAGTTCCTTGCACACAATAACAGCAGTGCGCCTGCGACCAGCTGACATCACCATTTTCCCATTATCTCCGCCTGGCATGTTCTGCCAAGTCTTTGCTGCAGCCATTTTCTGCTTTTGTTTGTTTTCAAGGGCTTCTGACTTCAATCTCCTTTTCAGCAAGTGAAATGCATGCTTGATTGGATTTAAATTGGGAGACTGACTCAATCAGTCCAGAACTTTCCATTTTTCTCCCCCTGACAAACTCCTTAGTTTCCATCCGTTGTGGGTCGTAGTCTCTCTGCATAGTCCTGATTTTGCCTTCATTGGCATAATATTTACGAAGTCCACTGTAAAGGTGAATTTACATTACAGAGTACAACAGAATTCGGTATAACAGCAATATACAGGTTTTCAGTCAAAGCCGACAGCTGGAAAGGCCACTGCACTGCGTTTTACACAGTAGCCAACCAGTGCTGTAAGCAAGAAATGTTTGAGGACTGCAACTTTGTTGGAATACCTACCACTTTTATTTCTTTTTTTGAAGAAATTAATATCTACAACACCTGAAATAGCGACATCAGCTGCACCTGAAAATAGAAGTAACTTTACTTTATTCATGGCTATCACTGCAATTAGCTACAAATGTAGCGGAGGTGCAAGATCAGCCCATTTATTCTGGCAAAATTAATTTAGTTATAATGGTAATTCTTGTCCTATTTAAATTTTAAATATTGTATTGACTTACGTATCCTTTATAATCAAAGTGTTTTGTTCTCAAGAAACGTATTAGGCATGTATTGTTCACGGTGCTAGTGATAAAAACCCTACTCCCGAAAAGCAAGAAAAAGTTGCCTGAGAAATTCATTTTTATGATCATTTTGAGATATGCTTTTTGCCAGAGTTAATCCATTCCTAGCAGGAAGGTACAGACTGGGAAGAAGCATGAAGAAAAACCGCAACTGAAAGACATTTCACTTAGGATTAAATTGCTTGAAAGACATATATAAAGAAAGATGTTTTAACACATTAAATGTTTCAATTAGTAGCCATAGCCCTCTTAAGGCCCCTTTCCAGTTCCTCCAGAAGTGACACCCATGTATCTGGCAGGTTATGTGATGAAGGTGAACAGACTCTTTTATGGTAGTTTTGGTGTATAATAATCCTTTAAAGGTAGAGAGGTACACACAGAGGAACACAACTGTAACAAAAAAACATTGAATTTACCAATATTTTACCAATATTTTACCAATATCACTTTCAACAAACTCAGAAAGCACATGTAAATTCATTGGTTATTCATTGGTAAATTCATTGGCCACCACTGTAAAGAAAAGTTAATGTAGAATTTCATATCAAACTACTCTGACTTTGTTTACATCACAATTAAAGATAAATGCAGAAACCCCACTGTGGCCTGCTGTGAATTTCAGACTGTTTTTGACAGATGCAAACATGTTATTAAACGTTTTTGACGTGTTATCAAACACGTAATTATAACACTTAACTAAGGTGATGTTTAATGCAGCATAATCATGTCTAGGCTGAAAAAAATGTAGAAAGGTGTTTTAATGAATACAGATGTTTTAATTAGCACCCATAGTCCCCTTGTGGGCCCCTTCCAATTCCCTCGTGGTGACACCCCCAAATAATGGGAGTAATGTGATGAAGCCAAACAGCACATGCAGTCTCTCAAGCATATGCCCTGCATTCACACCCACTCAATGTCTGTCCTTCTGCCTGTTCATTTTATCAGTACCTGCACACTAATCCTGACTGGCTCATGAGTGCGCATGCCAGAATGGCACTTCACTTTGGGGAAGTCATTCCCCTCCCAGGGGATGCTGGGTAAAATGCCTCATTTTGAATGCCCTTCCCAATTCACATTGTCCTGTGTCCTGCTTTCCATTTCTCTTTCTTTCTCTCTCTCTCTCTCTCTCTCTCTCTCTCTCTCACACACACACACACACACACACACACACTCACATTTTGTTGATACTGTAGTCATAAGCACTTCTAGTGATGTCTTGATTACTGTATAATGGTAAAAATCTCAAAAGCCGAAAGGTGAAGGCCGTACATTTTTGAGGGAAGGTCAGTAAAATGTCTTCACTTCTCCAATACCGTTATGTTAATTTGAGGTGCTCACAAAGTGCTAAACACAAACACATACATACACACACAAGCTAAGATTTATATTTCTCTTTTTATGCCTTAGTACTCCAAATCGCATTGGGGGTGCAGCGGGGTGTGGTTGAGGCCTTTCCCAATTTAGATGCTAGCCAGTCTCGGTGCCTGTCTCTTCTGTTTCATTTTTCTCTCGTTTCCGTAATGTCAGTAATCACCCCCGGTGACACTGATTCATGACAGAGCTGCAGGAATTACCAACCAGTGGCATGATCAATCCCTCCTCTTCAGCCTCCATTTCTTTTTGGTGTTGTCTACAAGATGAAGAATTCCCATCCTTCCCTCTCTATATTTAAACCATTCTCAAACTCGCCACCTATTCATCACACGCCAGCACTTTGTTCATTGCAAACAAATGGCACTATATGAAGCCTCTTGTTGGCGTGCCACGACAGCTTAGTTAGGGAGATGGGAAAGGAGGAAAATGTAGCATTCGATGATAGCATGAGAGGTGTGCTATAATGCTGTCAGCTTTCTGCACTGCATTGTTTAAAAGAAATTTTCTTGCATAAATATTGTCATTGCGCATAGCACGCCACCTGCTCAGCCCCTTTCTGAAGTTTTAGACAAAGGCCATTCAATGCGAGCCATCATGCATATGGATGCGGGTGATACATGGAGGTACCCCTCATCAAATCCAGTGTGAAGCCAGCCATTAGCATGTAGAAATCATCACTTACACACACACACACACACACGCCTTTCCTCAACGCGCAATTATGCTGCTTGTACCACCAAATGACGGTTCTTTGAGGTTTTTAGTGTGTGGCCCGGTAGGTTGGGGGCTTCTATCTCAGAATAGGTGACTAATTTGAACAGGACTTCTTTTGCATGAGCCATTAGGGAATGGTGAGTCTCCCTTTTTTATGACCCTCTTGAGACTCATGGCAAATTACTGCCCCCTATGGACAGGAAAGACGACATCTCTGTCATTCTGTGTGCACAGAGTTGAGGCTTGAGTAGTTGAGCATAGTAGTTCAACTAAAATTTGAGTGCTGACTAAAGCTGACCGCTAATTAGTTGACCTGCTTTGGCTTGAGAAAAGGGTTCCAGTTTGACATTTTTCCTCTTAGCCCATCTTCCCTAACAGATTTTGGCCGCATTTACCCTGTTTTAGATTAAAACGCTCTACTTTTTTGGCCTTAAAACTGCTTTTAACATGGCATGCTGAGGTCACTCATGTTGTTGGTCTAATAACCAGGCCAATGTTACAGCAATGGATTAGTCTAAGTAAAATTTATCTAGATCATAATGTTTTAAAACTTATGCCATTTTTAAGGCAAAGTGGAATTCAAGCTCGATTAGGCAATTAAAAAAATATATATTTATTGATGATCTGAGAATGCTTGCCGGTGTCACTTGGTAACTTAGCATTGTTGAAAATGGATTTTAATAAGCATTATGGTTTGGAATATGGAGTTTAATTCAGGCTATGTCTTACAGAAAAGTCACGGATAGTTCACACATAGTTCTAAAATCCACGTGTTCACAAGTAAACATCTGTAACACCTCTAATAAGGTGTGATGACACTGAAACAGCATGATATCATGTTATCATTTTTTTTTACATGTGAACATGTGAACGTGCAATGATCCAATAATCACACTTTTTTCAGATGCATGTACAAAATATGCCCAAAAAAACAGGCGACGTGTTGTATTATGTTTGTGTCCTGACACCCACCATCAGACACAATCTGAACAAAACTCAAACACACATTTTCTGATGATAGTGCCTGCTTGATTACCTTAGCGACAATGATGTTATCTAGCAACAATATAAGGCATTAGTAAGGTCCTGAATGAACCCCATTACATATAGAGTCGTGGAAAGTAGCCTAATTATCGGCTGTTTAAATTCCACTATTTCTTTATATCAGAATTACACACATTCAGAATGACTGTAACACAGCTCGTATCTTTATCTTTCTACAATCATGTGAATGCACCAAGAAGGACCATGTATGTTAACTGAAGCCTCTTTCATTTCCTGTGTCTCCCTTGTGACAGTGACCTGTAGACCTCTTTTGGACGTTGTGGTAAAAGAAAGGTTAAATCAAATCAGTGACTGAGAAGTGTGAGTGGATGAGAGTCATGAATCTGCAGGCATGAGAGAGATTAATGGCACTTAGAGGAGCAAGAGGGGGCCATATCAGGCCATCTCTTGCCAGTGTATCGCTCACAGTTTTATCTGTTTGTTACTAGCATGCAAAGACCAACAGGAGGTGTGGCCAGAGACAGAAAGAGAAGTGGACTGAGTCAGCATCCAAAATTGGACTGCATGCTTTCTGGTGACCTTTTTTGGCCCTGCTTGAATAAGGTATTAAAGATCTCGTTCTCCAGGTTTTTGGCTGGTATATCTGCTACAGTTTCACCAATTAGAGTGAACGGATGATGATTGAAGCATAGCTCCGTGTTGTACTTTCCGTCTCCTTGCGTCTAATTGAAGAAGCGGGGGTATCTATCACAATCCGATAGCATCTACACCGAGCAGCCGATTATTCTGTCAGCACCGCTCAGGAGGCTAATCAGTTAGGGGTGGACCAAACTCTACAAAGAGATCCGATCAGGCTCTGACAAGGCCAGCAGAAGAAAAATGTATGTAGCTTTTTATTATGAAACATCCGAAGCGGTTGATGGATGACCTAAATTTAGCTTCAGCAAACTTCTCGGAGCTTCCATTGATACAGGCTGATTAATGACTATATGATTCGTCCGACCAGGAGCCGGGCCAAAGAGGAAGATGAGGAGGTAATTTTGAGCCCAGGCGCTGAAGAGAGATACATTTTACTTTAGTAATGAAGGACATGGTTCCCATTCATTGCATAAGAACCTAAATCTCCTAATCATCTCTATCTTTTCAGTAAAGAATGGGGAATGTTTGAAGCAGTAAATGTTAATTATAGATGCAAGTGCAAACACGAAGTGCTTTAAAAGTAGCAAAGCAGTAAAGAGACAGACTTTTAAAGTCCTATTGAGGAGCTACTGAAAGTACAGCACAGCCGTTCCCGGGATTAGCACCGAGTTTAACAGCAGAGAACACAGTGAATGTAGATATTGCTCATTTTTGCAGGGGACGTTTTTGTTGCGGTGATAAAAAGTGGCCTGCCAGCTGCGGCGACTTGTGACTGGGGCTTTATGCACCGACAGAGGCACTCAGGGAGAGACTCATTCAAAACACACACACACACACACACACACACAACACCTGGCAGCCCTCATCAATCACATCCTTTCTCTGAGTACCATTCTACACCAGCGTGCACTGGCGTATCAGATCAGTGTTCAGTCCCCCTCGTCCACGCACCTCCCTCAACTCCAGCCCCAATCTGACTGCTCGGACACCCGTCACAATGGATTTAAAGAGGCCACGCAGGTCACCTGGAGGCAATGTTTGTTTAACAGGCTCCCAGTACCCCTTGTAAATATGCATTAAAGATGTGCCATTAAGATCCTGCACTGGGGACCTACAGCCAGACAATCAGCAAACAGGTCTTGTTTAACTTCAGTAATACACTTTCAAATGGAAAGGCATGGAGGTCGAGTTCACCTGTGAGAAATCACAGGCTGGCGTTAGGTTGGGAAAGTCTACTCTGCAGATTGCTTCCTCGAAATTTGCAAGCATTGGTATGTTTTCTTTTTTATCACTTCTGCTGACTGTAAGTTGTTTTTATTTACCAAAAAAATAAAAGTTCCCAAGAGGTTCTTGGCATAGATGTCCAGTTCTTTAACTGGTATAGACCTCAGCAGTTCTCTAACCTTTTTTAGTCTAATGCCATCTTTGTGGAAATTAAGTGGCACTGCATCTTCACACTTTCGGATTTTTTTTCCATTATTCCCCACCCCCCACAGCACCCGGAGACGGAAAGTACAACACGGAGCTATGCCCCAAGTTTGAGAAACACGGCTTTACATTAGGTGAAAGTTCTTTAAATTCTCAGAGTGTTCTTAACACCCACACATCACTAACACAAGAAAAGTTTCTTGGCACCTCTGCAATAAGATAATTTCAATATATAATATATATTCATAATATTCTTACAGCAACACATTTTTATTGACGGTGCGTCAAAATCCTTCTTTAAAGACCCTTTTTCCACATAATACAAAGCCTTAACTTGGTGAAGAATCTATTCAATATGTGAAGGTTTACACTCTTTTTCAAACATGGATTTTGGGGGTAACAAGGTGGTTCTTCTCAGTCATTGCTCAAGGAACCCTTGAAAATATTTTTTAAGAGTGCATTAGGAGTGTTTATTCTTAATTACACACCCATCATGAGTTCAGTTTCAACACTGGAGACTCTGGACTTTTCGGTGTGACTTTCTTGAGCTTGGATGTCTATTGCCATTTGTCTCCAATATACCGTATAACATTTTCAAGCTGCAGTATTGATTAACAGTCAAAAGGGAAAATGAGCTCTGAGGTGCCTTTATATGACTGAAAACTGTAATCCAGTCAGACACAGTTAATAATACCAAATCTTACTGTGAGGTTTGAGTTTAATCTTTCTATGTCAAACACATAGCTTCATCTATGATAGCCCTCAGCTTGTCAAACTGTCCCAAGTCCACCATGGTTCAATTGAACTTGGAGAACTTCTTCGGGAATAACACTTTTAAACCACCAAAGAAATCAGAAGAAGGAAAGAGTAAATAAGCGAAGATTAAAAAGTCGAATAAGTGATGAAAAAGAGACGCACGCGGACATGAAAAAGGTAATGTCATCACAGGATCATAGGTACTTTTATTAAAAGGCTCATTTTGCTTCATTCTTGTACTCTCAGTTCTGTACGAGGAAGATTAAATGCTGCAAGAAACAGCACCACTTTCATCTCATTTATTCTTCTTAATGGAATTCTCAGGCAGAGAAAAGAGAGAAAATAACTTTAAAAGCACGAACACGACTCAGGATTATTAGTTCTCAGGCAGTGCTCATTGGTTTGTTCTTTTTTTTGGTATCCATTCAGTTTGCTAAAATATAAACCAATACATATCAAAATCAGCAGTCTCCTAATAAATAAATTATGAATACATAAATAAACTGTGTGAAATGATCTATGTTGTACAGGTCACAAGTAGTTTGAGGGCCTGGGAATACCAGCTTTTTAAAAGCTGACTCTTAACAATAATGGTTCCAACATGTTCTAAATAAAACTTTTAATTAATTTAGAATCTTTCACAGGTTCTTTAAAGTGCTCATATCCAACATTCTGTGTTTGTATCATTTTTATGGTATAAAAACAGTCCTAAGTCCTCTTTCTCCTCCTACACTTAAACAGGCTGATTTTGTCATTGTTTCTTTAAGAGTGATGTATATAAAACATCTCAATTCTAATGGGAATTTATTCTGCCTCATTGTGGCTGAATGAGCAGGTAAATGTGTCAAAACAATTCTTTGAAATGCGCCATTTTTGGACCTTTTCCATAGAGTCAGTGGACAGAAGAGCAAACAATACGTTCTGAAATGACTTTCTACATACACTTCTTAATAAAAAGGAACAATCTTTGAAATTAGGTTGTTCACACACACATCTCATTTACTAAAATTGTCCTTTATAGCTTGTGAAGTTATTTCAGGAACCAAAAGTGGTTCTTCTAAGAAATCCCTCTACAAAATTCCTTTTTGCAGCATTATGAGTGTTCATTTTTGTAGCTGGTCGTTCCCGTGTTCAGCATCTCTATTCTGAGAGAGCAAAATGGACATGAAAACACGGATTGCTTCAGGCACAATAACTGTCACTCTTGTTGCCTGTTGAATTTTTTTTCCTTTTTACAATTAAAGCCCACTATGTGATTCATTTTGTTTTTGTTGTTTTTTCAACGACTGAACACACAGCGAGAGAGAGAGAGAGAGAGAGAGAGAGAGAGAGAGAGAGAGAGAGAGAAAGAGAGATTGTCTCCCTTCAGGTGGGCTTGAACCTGCCATTTTGTGTGTGTGTCGGGGAGCCGAGGCCCAGGGGAAGCCATTAAACTGCAGCCGCTCTCCAGGCCCTGCCGAGCGTGACAGCAGGTGAGGGTAAAAATAGTGAGCCATCTGTTAAAAGCAAGAGACGGCGAAAACCCTTTCCTCGTGACTCAGTAGGGACTCAATTAAAATGTGCATTTTTCCACAGCGGCAAAGGGGGAGCATTCCAGCAGTACCCAACCCCCACCCCCCCCCACCCCCACCCCCCGGCCCACGTGGGCCCAGGTGCAGTAGGCTCAGGTAGGCAAAAAGGTGTTCTGGACTGAGGAGGGTCCACACTCACTAGTCGTGTGACAGCCCGGATGACAGCGCTACTAAACTGGAGCTTTTTTTTGCCTCTTTATCTAATCCCTCTGTGTTCTGCTTATTCCTTCATTTCTCCTTTACTCTCCCCAAACACTTTGTAAAATCGGAGCCCTCGTGGGCTTTTGCTTTTTTTGTCTCTCTCTTCATAAAGACACACGCTGCTACAAAGTCTCTTTCAATATTCTTGTGTGCATGTGCATATCAGCTTGCAAAAAGGAGAATAAAAAAGAACCACCAAGGGTTTCATATTTTCTAGTAAAAGCATGTCCCTTACCTTACACATAACATAGCCGCAAAGAAATCTTCAGAGCGATGCCTCAGAAGAACAACTTCTAGTCCCCATAAGAAACTTCCAATAGATTGTTCTTTAAGGAACCGTTTGCAAATGGGAAATGCAGATCTCCACATAATACTATAAAAGGTTCTACACCAAAATAATGTTTCGTGTCCAAGTTAAGAAGTATTTAGGACGTTTTATTTTCAGTAGTGTAAATTATGCTGTGTTAGGTGTTCTGTTACAAGCTTGCATCCTCTGGCAAAAGAGATGGGTGGATAATGTTTAGACACTCTATTTGGGATGGATTTCAAGTTAATCGAGTTAATCACATTTGCATGTTTGCAGAGCAAAGACCTCAGTGGCAATCAGAGCAGGTGCACTCTCTCGTTTGCACACGTCGATATCCTACCAGGACCTCATCATTATCTACTCTAAATCACAGGCCGAATTAGTGCAAATGTTTCGAGTACCAGCTTGAATGCCATCTGGCAGGTGGAACGCCCTAGATAGAAAGATATTGAGTCCGGTCAACATCTGACAACTAGCATCTTCTCCATTCTCCATACAAGGCCCAGTTATTTAATCACCGTGCCAGTGGGCCCAAGGAAGCATACTGGGCTGAAATTTGAATTGCTTATACATGATTGAAGATGAAGTCTGTTTGACCCAAAATCCTATTAGATGAGTTTTTGCTGTCATACTGCTATATTATTCAAAGGCACTTATGAAAAGTATTTTATTGCACAGGGATGTGTTCCATTCAATTTACGGTCTGATTGACCTTAAAATTTTCACATCCTTTTCCCCTTGTTTTGAGGTCAGACAAATAGAAAAAGGCATCAAAAATGTTGGCTATGGTTTTTTTTTCTGCAAAATAAGAACGTATGCAAAACAATGACTTTACATCATATTTAAACCATGATAAAATACCATTGCTTGTGCGTACCTGAGAAATAAAATTACATTATGCCATGTTTTTGTCGTAACCAGCTCCAAAGGAATAGTTGATTAGTTAGTTAATCTCATTATGACACAATTTACACTATTTTCCACTTACACTAAATCAGAAAAAGAGTCCAATATTATATTAGGAGACCTAATTATGCTTCTTTGGTGTAGAACTGTAGTCTAGACTAACATTGCTAACAAACACTAGAACTCAACAGCCACCCAAAAAAACATATATTGTCGTTGTCTGGCGGAATCCTCGTAACTCCACTTTTGGTCTTTGTTGGTTTTTTGTTCATAAATCGATACTATTGGTCAGCCTCCACGTGGGTCTGTAAAATTTTGAAATTATTAACCAATGAAAAGTGTTCAGATGTTATGCCTATTTTGATGACACAGTATTCATTTATTTAGAATATGCATTGTTTATTGAGTTTCCTGAAAAATAGCCATTTTGGACATATGAGGTATCCGCCCGACGGCGACGATATCAGACACCTAAACACACATATCAGTCACATGTACAAACATCACCACAGCTTCTCTCTGCTGTGATATCCTGGTCTTCATTATAAACAGTTGCCGACTTATCCATGTGATTTACAATACAAGACTTCAAGTGAACTATAAAAATGAACAAAACTTCATTTCGTTACACAGATATTTCAAACAACAGTAGGGCACAAAAGGGAATAAATTGGAGGACTGTGTCCCAGACCACATCCACAAGTCTGAGCGTGGTTTGAGCAGGTTTAAAGAAGGTTTGGTGATGCATTTCTGGGCACCATTTGTGCTATTTGGGTTGATTTCTAGTCAGAGGTGTGGCCATAACATCATTTTTTGTGGGGGGGCTCAGGGGGAGCAGGACTTGTCCCTGGGGGGTATAGCGCCCCCCCCCACCCAGCACCCCCGTAGACACACCCCTGTTTCTAGTGTTTGTTAGCAAAATAGTTGGAGTTCTACACTGACATCAAACATGTCTTGGCTGATTACTTATATCTGAGGAAAGTGGAAAATTGGGTACATTTAATTTTTCTCTGAACAATTCCTTTAAGTCACAAGGTTAGTAAGATACGCTCATCTCTGCATTACATTGCAGGACATGATAATGCACGCCTATGTGGCATGTTTCCACTGGAGAGGGAGTCTGAATGCCCTTGAGCCAATGGTTAAATATGCTTCATAAACAGAGCAGTGCCTGCTATCTGTGACCAGCAGCTGAATACGTCTCTGTACTTAATCCCTCTCTTCGGGTGCAGTTGCTATAAACTGCCTGACAGCACAAGCATCTCAGGAGCGAGAGAGGCAGAGGGGCTTTATTAAATGAAAAACCTAATATTACATTCAAATCCTGACGGTCAAAAGGATCATTTCCAAGGGTAAAAAAAGAGATACAATGAACAAAAAACAAAAACAAATATAGCCACAAGCGGTAATGAACTGGGTCCAAGCTGTTTGCATTCAGTCCTTTAAACCACAATGCTGACAAGTTAAAGAAAACTTTGAGCTGCCGTTCATGAAGTATATAGAAGATATCCTGTTGTAACACCTCCCAGTGGCCGACGTTCACGACATTTGGCACATGTTCTTGTGTTTTTTTCTCCAAATTACATTTAAAATGAAGAATGGTGCAACACTGAGTTATTGCAGCAGAGAGACAATATTTCATATGTTTTTGGTATCTGCAAAAAATGACTGAAGTGATGGTACCACAAATTATAACTTGTAACATCTGAAAGTTTTACAATGAGTAAAGGGAACGTGTTATAGAAGTCTCTCTTTTCCTGACAAAGTAATTTACGCAAGAGCAATTAGAGCAATTAATTAGCTCTAAGAAGACACTTAGTGTCATTGGTATGATATCACAAGTTACACCCATTAAAGGTAATGGTTTTATATGTCTATTTTGGCAAAAAATGAGCAAACCTTAGGAAACTTGGCTTGCTCATTCTGATGATGACAATATATAAACATGTTCATTTTGAGACACATGTGCCTTGAAATCCCAAAAGTATTGTTCAATTGTTTTCTGTGTGTAATTATTATACATGAATTTTGGCCTACCATTTAGCCATTCTTTGACAAAATGATACAAAATGTTGAAAAACACAGATTTGGAAGCCTTTCACATATTTTTCTGAAATAGGGATGCATCGTTTCAGAAATTCCTTACTTGAAGTGTTTTTCAGTTTATGCATAAATCAGAGTGAAGTGATGTCACCAAAAGCCACAAGTTGTGGTCTATGAAAGTTTAACAATGAACAGACTGACCATTTTATGCAAATGTCACTCTTTTATCTTGAACGGATCATGAGTTAGACTGGTTTGCATTGTACAGGCCATGGAAGAAATATACCAATAAAAGCAATTGTCTACTGTAGCGCGCCCCATTGGCACCCCCATTGCACACATCCTTGCAGTACCACATTATACATCTGTACCAAAGTTGGTACAGATCAGACCCAGCGTTAGCAATTTGGGCCCTTTAAGGTCAATTACGTCACATTCATGTGAATGTACTTGCAGGTCTTGGCCATGCTGTTCAGAAAAGTCAAAATGTTTTTGATTATGATTTGATTTGGGCCTTTTTAGATTCATGTAAGACAAGAATTGTGAAGATAGGACAAAAAACCTAATTTGTAGAGACTGGTTTATAAAATATTCTAACAATGCAAATTATAAGCAAACGTAGAAAGTTATGTAAAACATCTCCAAGATTATAATGTTGACATCCATCAGGGGTGTATGCAAGTCAGTTGTTTTAGTTCTATGTCTCATACGTCATGATTTCTGTTCGAAAAAGCATCGTCATGTTGAATGTGTGCTATAGCGCCCCCCAATGGGCAAAGTGGACCAAATTTGAACTCTAAGCCAGTGGTTTTCAACCTTTTTTCAGTGATGTACCCCCTGTGAAATATTTTTTCAGCCAAGCACCCCCTAACCAACACAAAGCATTTTTTGTTAAAAAAAAAAGACATAAAATACAGCCCTGTGCCATCAGTGTCTGATTTAGTAGACTCTATCAGTTAACATTTGAAAAAAACATCAGCAAAACATTTAAAACTCCATCAATGTGCAAAACATTGCTCATTTGTAGTGGTCTCTTGAACTATTTGGAAATAAAAACATATAAAAAAATTAGTAAAGACTTAAAAAATTAATGATGAACTTAATTATAAATAAATATTTTCACAGTGTGCACAAAAAAATAATCAACTTCAAGTGTCCTCTTTTGGGATGATATTCATGAACTTCATTATAGATAAATAAACATTTCTTCACAAAAAAAGAAATCATCAATTTAATTTTAAATAAAACATTTGCAAAAAATGAAAAATAAAAATATTTATCTTAAAATATCTTCCTTAAGGATAAAGACTGACATCTTAAAGTTACAAACTGTCAACACTGAGGATTGCATCGTTACATTGAACTGAGTGCTTTTGCATTAACATTTTAGTGAGAATCTTGGGCTTGTGCTTCACTGAGGATCTTTGTCAATCTTGGTGTCATGGAGGCAACTGCTGTGATCAAGCTCTTCTCCAGGCACAGTCTGTTTCTTTGCTTTGTTTTGATCACAGTCATTGCAGAGAAGGAGGCCTCACATAAATATGTGGAGGCAAGGGTAGTAGCAGTTCCAAAGCTTTCTGTCCTAGGCCAGGGTGCTCCTGCCTCACACACACACCCAAAACTTTGTGAGTGTGGACGTGGCAAACTTCATCTGGAGGCCATGGTCAGAGGACACTTCCAAGAGTTAGCTAGTGACAGGTAGCTTGCTTCTGTTTGCTTCAGACAATCCAGCAGTGCAGATTTCTACATCATGTCAGCAAAGTAGGAATATAAATCTTGAATCAAGGTGTTCAAATGTCCCGTTATAACCGAATTGACTGGAGCTCTGTCCACATCCTCACTAGAGAGAAAATCATCCACCTGATGAAAGCAGGTTAAATCCCCTTTCCTCAGGTGCATGTCGTGGCTGATGTCGTGGAGGCTTTCCGCATCATGTCTTCAGAAAGTTTCCTCTTAAAAAACTAATGTGGCTTACCAATATGATATGCGTGTTTTGTCTTGAGATGCCGCTGAAGATGCGGGGGCTTCATGCTACTGTTGGCTAGTTTCTCCCTACAGAAAAAAACAACCCGTGGATGTAAATCCCATTACAACATATTCCTCTAAATACTGACGGAATTTTTCCAGTACTGCTTTCGCATTCTTTGGTACGTGTCCCGTGTTTTCAGCGGTATTGCTGCTACGCTTCAACCCTGTCTCCATTGTTTGAGTTTTCAAGGCGGCAGTGATTGCATGGGTTTTTGCATGGATGCTATTTTTTTAATATAAATTTATATCTTATGTATCCCCTGGATTTCATGATGATGTCACTTAAATTTGAGAATGTGCTATAGCAATGTCTTCTGGTGTAGAATGCAAATTTGTGAGCACATTGGCCACACAGCTGGGGAGATAGAGGCAATTTCGTGCAATAAGTGCTTTGTGATCTGTCATAGCGCCACCAAGTGGAAAATATGGACACAAATTTGGGTACTGCTGTTGAGTGAGGCCTTGCATGGGTTTACGAAGTTAGGTAAGCATTGACCCAAGGGCTTATGAGTAATTGCAGTTTAACTCATTGAATGCAAAATCAACAAGATTAATTTGCATATGGCGGCCATGCTGTTTGCAAATTTGCATGTTTTTGATAATTATTGACAATGAATGTCTTACGATTCCAATGAGACCACAATTGTGCAGATTTGTCGAAAAAACAATAGGGATCCTCCGCACTGCATGCTTGGACCCCTAATAAAAATCAGCATAAAAACAATAGGGATCTTCTGCGCTGCTTGCTTGGACCACAACAATGATAAATCTTTACCTAACTATTCAGTCTTGTGTATCAGTCCCTAAATAATTGAAATTATTGAAGAATAACGGTTCCTAAATGGTTCTCAGCTTGTACTTGCAGTTCTAGGAAAGGGTGCAGGTTCTTTAAACTTTAAAAACATTAACATGAGCACATGTCATTTGCCAAAAGGGGTTCTCTAAAGTAGCATCAGATGGTTGTTCTATCATTCTTCATTGTTTCAAAAACTCCTTAAAGCACCTTTATTTTTTAGGGGTGCACTTTATCAAATCAGTACTCACCATAGTTTTGTATAATTTGTAGTGGCGTTCAGCATGACAACAACTGTGTTTGGTTCCTCACTCATGTAGTGAACCCTGAACACCAAAAAGATTTCAAGAGTTTTGAAAAGCACAGATTAGGAAAATGGACCAAAATATATTCATTCTCAGAAGTCTCTGAACATCACTTTTCGTCAATCCACAATGAGGAAGCGCAACAAGTATCACACATGATCAGGTCTTTGATGACGCCAATTTTAAAAGGCTCGTATTGATTGAAATATGTCATTGAGCAAATGAGAACTAGTGAGCAATATCCAGATCACCACAAGTGGCCTCAATGGTAGAATGGCAAGATGGAAAATAGACCAAAACCTAAATTTTTTTACACAACTGCTAATCGTTAATGCACTTCATATATTATGTAAAATCTTGTGACACAAGGACCAATAGAAATGCTTCTAATGCCTTATAATAAAAGCTTTTAACGTGAAACTGAAAGTTAAGAATGTTTCCCTTTTTGGATACACAATAAATAAAATAAAATAAAATAAAATAGATTTTTTTTAAAAATCATGAATAGTAAATAAATAAAAGAAGAAACAAAAACACAGCTGCTGGCAAACTTTTAAGGACACAAGGTAAAAGCCATCCTAGAATGACTTCAGAAAAAAGAAAGAAAGAATTCCTGAGTGGCACAGACAGAAGTCTTTATCTCCATCTCACTGAAAAGCTGTAGCCAGTGTTCAACTGCCATCTGTAAATTGTCCAGGGAACATATAAGAGTTTGAGTAAATTTGTCAGGGAGAACGGAGGAAAAGAAATGTACTATGTGAGAGTGGAAAAATTGGTAGAAACTTGTGGAGGATTTTTCTTTTTTTGCCAAAGATTATATTTGATCTCTGCAGTCACTTAATGTTAATAATATTTACTGAATTTCACTGTTATGCAAGTTAATAATATTTAAGCTTGAGGCATGAGTGTGAGCTCTGAATAAAGTGGCCAGGTTCAGTTATTAGAATGTTGAAGCCCAGGCCCAAGCTTTCTGCAGACAGAAGAAAAAACTTTTGTGCAGTCTTATGGACCAAGCTTTTGATACAGTTCACATGTCTTTATGGAGCTTGCTTTGTGCACTGGGGCGCAGTCATGCTGGAATAGAAAAGGTTCTTCCCCAAACTGTGAACACAAAGTTGGAAGCATGGTGTTGTCCAAAATGTCTTGGTCTGCTGAAACATCAAGACTGCCCTTCACTGAAAGAACTCAGATAGCAAAAGATATTATTTAAACATTTAATTACGGTTGAAAAGGTTGGTACATGGCTGAGGTATAAACTTCAACTTTAAATCAACATTTTTACAGCAGTCACGATTTATATGTTGAAAACGAGCCATCGAATCAATGTTGTCTAACATGAAAAAAAACCCTCAATTTAACGAGTTGCCTGCACAATAACTGGGCGACACCATTTTTCGGGAGTGCACAGGTGGGTCTCAAACATTCTAAATTATGCATCATATGCTTTGGACAATTAATTATGATTTTTTTTCATTACGTGCAAATATTGTTAAAGGGTATATGTAATATGCAATGATAAAAACATTTAAAAGTCAAATTTGGACAAAGATTGTAAGGAAGGAGGAAAGCGGGGTCCCCTATAAGAAATGTTCCATATAACGAGCATCTGGACGACCGCTGGCGCCAACGCCAGTTTGCGCTTGCAGCTCTTAATGGAGGGTGAGTTATTTTAATTACTCTTATACTAAGCTGATTCTGTGAAAGTAATTGCAGTATTATGTGATTATTTTATATAAGATTAATTGTACACACTAGTACTGGCTAATGTTAGCCTCGCTGATTTCAATTTTAAAAAAGTTTGTACATCCTGTAGGGCAGTGTTGTGCATGAACGCATTCAATGAATGGCATTCATTGAATACATTCCTGTTTTTCGTGAATGCTGAACTGAACGAGTCGGTTTACAAATTATGAACGTAACCGTGAGTGACGTTCACTCTCGCGAGACTGAATGCAGTTCACGTGATGGGAAGTTCGGCTCTTTTCAGAGAGCCGGCTCTTGTGGC
>JBBPCX010000035.1:7069898-7093518 GCA_037974365.1 Hydrocynus forskahlii
GATATGTCTTTGTGTTAATGTTTTCTGAATAAAAATTCCATATACAGTATACCTGCACCTAATTTTTTCCACTTTCATCATAACATGATGCATTGCTTAAGTGGTAAGATCTAACCACAACCTCAAAATTGGTTTTTAATGTAACTTAAGTCTGTGATTGCTCAGTCGTATGACAAATAGAAGTAGAAGATTGAAGGAGGTTCAGATAGAAGGACGTTGTATTAAAAATGTTAAAAAAAACAAACAAAAAAAAACGAACGCGAACTACTCCATTTTTGAGCTGTGAACTTCATTCAAAATTTAATAAAATTAACTATAAACATGAACTAGTTCATTTTTATTTGAATGAACTGTATTTTGAACTAGTTCTTTTTCTGTGTGAACTGGCACAACACTGCTTCATCTTTAGTCGATGTTTGTTGGTGTCAGCAAGTATGGTTTATATGTGTAAAAAGCACCTTGCATGTCGCTCTGGGTAAGCATCAGCTAAAAGAGGGAAGGTTAGCTTATAAGTGGCGCCAGCTAATGTTAAGCTAAATACACTCTGGAAGATGCAGCCAGAATTCTTGCTTCATAACAGTTTCCCGCGTGGAACTATTTCAAGTTTACCTTTACATTTTTTTAAGGGTAATGTATTAAGTTGAGTTTAAAATTAAAGTAGTGTTTTGGGAGCATATTCGGAGGCATACTTAGCGTTTAGCCCATAAAAACAGGCATTTATACTTTTTTTACCACATCACAAATTCACGTTTTTTCACAATTAACGGGGGCTCTTGGAACGTAACCCCCGCAAATGTATATTTATAATAACTTATAAGGGGCTGAGCAGTGTTAGCTTGCGTGTCTCTAAACTAAGTTAGCCAGTGAGTATAAATAATAAAAATGGCTGCTGAGTGAATAATATTTTTAGGTTGATTTGAAATCCTCAACTGTTAAAATGACTGCCAAAATGTGTTTCCTCCTGTGGGGGAGGGGGCGACCCGCAAGGCAGCACTTGCTTCACTGACGTTAGTTTTTGCAGAGTAGGATGTCTTAAGTGTTATGGACAAAACTTCTTGAGTATCCCTCCTGTAGACGCTGCAGTTATTAAGGATATGCTTCTTTCTATTAAGGATATGCCTAGTCTGAATAAATGCCCATTTCTCAGACCTCAGATCTAGATTAGTCTGACACTAAAAATGTGTTTTGTTGGCAGATAGTTTTGGATTACAGCAATTATTTTAAGAGGTGTTGCAGTATTCTAATTTAAAGCCTAATTCTTTACATTTTCACCCATAGAAAATATATTAAAGTTACTAGATGGAAGATGAGGTGGTGCTATGGTCAGTTGTTCAGTTCCCAAATGGTGGCACAGCAGTAGCAGTAGCTGGTTGAAGACAAAGGAGAAGACATTGTTATGGCCCCCCCAAAAACATCAAATTGTCAAAGGCTCGTCAAGAGAGAATGAAACTAGATGATAATTGGATCTTGTATGAGGATGTCCGCCTCCTAATTACCTGTCATGAGTACACAAAGCAACACACACATACTTATACGTATTACTTTAGTAATACATTCAGTAATAGGTTTTATTTTCCTTCTGCTTTCTCCCAGAGACCTTTGAAGAAGCTAAAAGACGAGAGAGCAAGTACAACTCCACAATGTGTGCAACCCCTAATAAAGAAACTGAAGACGAAGGAGAAATTCCTGAAAAAAGAAAATCCAGGTTAAAAAAAAAATTACATGGACTTTGGCTAATACACTTTGTCTGAAATAAATACATTTTCTGTTTGTTTATTCTTTAGGACAAATCCCTCAGTCAGACTCAGATGAGCCATCAAGTGGTGGCGTTAAAAGAAAGAAAAGGCTTGCCAAATCACATAATGTTGGTTTTCCAGGTATATAGTGGTATTGCAACACATTTTATCAGTTTAATAGACACACTTACACATTGTAATGATATCCTGCACATTAACAGAGGGTTGTTTGATACTTGTTCCTTCACCACATATACAGCTTTCTCCCAGTAGGACCGCAACTTCCCTGGGCCTCCTTGTTCCCCGAGGTTCCTAACCAATACTCAATCTCCTGCTTCCAGCACAAACCTGGTGAAATGATCCATAACCACCAGGATGTACTCATGCCCCCCACGGCTCGGCTCCAAGTGGAGGTAATCTATACACACCAGCTCCATAGGGGAGTGCTTTGTAGTACAACTCATGGGTGCTCAGACATGTGTGGAGGGCTTTTTCTGCTTTATGCAGGGACACTTCCTGGTCACATACCCTTCTATCTCAGCTTTCATTTACGGCCAGTAGAATCGATCTCTCGTCAAACTGAGTACTCTCTCTGTCCTCACATGTCCCATCCTGTCGTGGAGGTGCTCAAGGGCCAGCTTGTTATATTTGCTTGGCAGGACTAGCTGCTTTCTCCCCATCATCCTTCGTTAGAGAAGTCCTCCTTCCACATGTAGTTTACTCCACTCGTACATGAGCTTCCTGCTGGTCCCTGTCAAGCTTCCCCTCATTTCCTCTGTTGGATTGACACCATCCACCTTCCACTGCCTTACTTGTGAAATCGCAGGATCATCTCTTTGGGTTGCAACCAGTTCTTCCAGCCCAATTGTCGGCAGGCAGGTACGAGATGGCTCTACTTTCTCCTCCACAGCAGACATGTACAAAGCAGCAATCCAGGCCACATCCTTTTCCCCGGACACAAGACTACCCTCCCAGGCCGCTTGTACAACACTGGTAGGTAGCTGTTCTGTACACGTGACAGCGTGTTGGCATCAGTGTTAACTCTTCCTGGCCAGTATTTGATGTCGAACCGGAAATCAGATAGCTCCCCGATCCACCGATGGCCCACTGCATTCAGCTTTGCAGTGCTCATCACGTAAGTCAGTGGGTTATTATCGGTATACACAGTGAAGCGCTGGGCATAGAACAGGTAGTCCCGGAATTTTTCACAGACTGCCCACTTCAAGGCCAGGAACTCAAGCTTGCAACTGATAGTTCCTCTCAGCCTTCGTCAATGTCCTGGACGCATAGCCTATTACCCTCAGTTTTCCCTCTTGTCGCTGGTAGAGAATCGCTCCCAGGCCCTCTTCTGATGCGTCGGTGTGAAGCGTGAAAGGCAGGTTAAAGTCCGGACAGGTCAGCACTAGTGGTTCCTCTAACATGCCAACTAATCTCTCCAGAGTTTGCTGATGATCTCTTGTCCACTCCACCGGAGTCTTTGAGGGTACTTGTGGCCCCTTAACTTTTCTTCGGTCATGTAAGGCTTGCCCAGACCCTGCCTTCGCCTGTAGCAACTCATACAAGGGCCTTGCAACTCTGGAGAAGTCCTGGATGAATGTTCGGTAATAGCTGAGGAGGCAGTAGTCCACACAGAGCCGGAGCTTGCCATCCTTTTTCCTAACGCAAACCACTGGAGCGGCATATGGCGACTTGGACTTGATGATCCATCCCTTGGCCAGGAGTTCTTGTATATAGCCTTTTACCACACTGAACAGGGGCTTCGGCACTGTGGAATATACTCTCTGAACTGGGATAGCATCTTGAAGGGTGATGGACATCTGCAGACTGGGGATGCATCCGATGTCATTGTCACCTTTACTGAAGACACAAGACTCTTCGTATAACATCTCCTGTACAGTTTCACGTTGACTGTCACTTAGATGTCCCAAGTCAATAGGAGGATGCCACAAGCCCGTGTTAGTGTCTGCCTCCTCTGTCCCTGCAAATCTGGACCCTGACTGTCTGCCTTGCTCCACTCGAGTGTCCAGGTTCCACTATTCTTTCTATCCCCTGTAGTGTCCCAAGACCGTGCCCTGTGGTAGAACTACGTCACATCCTGTGTAATTCTCACTGGGTACAGATGTGTATGAGCCGCCTTTGCTAGACATCTCCAGGAGCCCCTCTCTGATATCCAAGTGTTTCAGATGGGTGTTATCCTCTTGTGGCTCGAACAAGGCTACTGAATCCAACTGTGCTAGTTTTGATGTAATCCAGCATTGCACCCAAGCAACCTGTCCTGCCGGAATGACAACCTTCAGACAACCACATTCATTGTAGTCCGTATAACGTCAATTAGGGTTTGTGCCTTCACATTTGGTATATCAATAGCTCCTGCTAATAGGGCAGTGAGTGTTTGCATGAACTGTGCGGGTCCACCCTGAATCAATTCCTCAACCACATTGAAGCTCAGGAGTGGTCTCTCAGTTGGCATTTTGCTTACCAGGAACGGGGCATTGATGGACAGGCTGGGGTTCTTGTTTCCTAGCAAGTTGACCATAATGACTGTCCACCCGTCAAATGGAGTAGGATCTCCATTAACCGCACATACCTTCAAACCGTCCCCGCATCCCAGTAAGTCTTGCAGTGGTCTCACCTCAATATCAGGTAGGTATTTCTCTTTGCACACACGATCAACCATGTTGACCTGTGTCCCTGTGTCAAGCAGTGCCCTCACGGTGAGTCCATTCAAGTTGCACTGGGTTAATGCTTTGCTTCCTATCAGTTTAATTATGGTGTCAGTTTTGGTCTGATAAGGGTCAAGGCTGTTTGTTCCTTGAGTCCTGTGTTTCACTTTTGGGGCTGTTAATTTGGCCTTTTGTCTCTGATTGGTACATATTTGATCTCTGGTTTTTATTCCCTCCAGCATTGAGAAAGTTGAGTCAGTTTGGTACATTCGTTCTGCGGTCACTGGTTGTCCCCCTGCAGTGGCCGGTTCCCGTTTCTGAGCCACTGAGGTCGTCTGAAGCACCCAGCCGCCCGGTGCCCCTCTTCACCGCAAATGAAACAATGTGGACAGTCCTGACTCCTTTCTCCAGCACACAGTGTACAACATCGCGAGCAGCTAACTCTGTGTGAAATTGGTTGACTGGCTGAGCATTGGCAACCCCTCCCCACCCGTGTGGCCAGGGAGTGTTGTAGTGTATCAACCATGTTGGTAAGAGTGTCGATTCCTGCGTCATTTTGGCTTTTTCTCACAGTAGCCTCTGTCCTTCCTCCCTCGTCGCTGCCAGGTTCACTGTGGACTCAAGCACTACTCACTGTGGATTGTTTCATTCTGGTCGGCAGGCCTAGTCGTCGCAGTCTCTCATTTTCATCACTTGTTACTTTCAGTACGTGTTTGAGGATGACGTCATTGGTCACACTAATGTCAGCAAGCTGTGGCTTCAGTTTGCTGTGGATGTCTTTACACCAGTGACTCAGGCCCTGGTAGACTGTGTATAAAAACACATCTTGTACAGTGGCTGCACTATACTTGCGGGCTGAATCAGCTTGCTTCGCGGTATAAAGTATTTTCTGCTTCAACCCCATTACATGGTATAAGAACTGCTAAGGTGTCTCGTGGTCGCTTTGTTTGGTGCACATCAATTCTTGAAATAGCTCTGTGCTGCTTCGGTCTCCCAAGTGTGACTGCAGGAACCATTTTAATTCGTCTACTGTCATGTCATCTTTATTTATCAGCATCTCCTTGAAAATGCCAGGCTTAATAGTTCTTAGCACACCTCTGATAATGTCAGCCTCGCGGAAATTCTCTCTGAGGCCTGCACCTATCTGTCTGCATACATTGTTATATGTAATGTCTGACGAGTGATCCCCAATCTGACCTCCGTATATCTTAAACTCGTGGGGCTGGATACATGGGAGTCCTACCATTGGGAATGTACTACTGTGAGCTGTCAACTGAGGTCGTTCAGTCCGGTGTTGGGGTGGTGGTGGAATGTAGTCCCCCTGTGTACCAGATTGGGCCATATCGGTGTGCTGTGTGTGTGTTATCAAGTATTGTTGTATCTTGTTGTTAAGTGTGTCATACTCTGCAAGCATTTTACTTAAAGCGGTGTTTGTTCTTAACACCCCCTAAATCAGTTGCAGCCTGTGACATCAGGTAGGTGTCATTAGTGGTCAGTGGTTGTTCATCAGTAGTGGGTGGATGTGACACATGTGCGTTTGTACCAACATCAGATGTACATTCAGTGTTACAAAACTGTTTTGCTGATTTTACAGTCTCCTGCAATGACAACAACCCACTCATACCTTGATCCTCAGTCTCAAGTAAAGATTCACTTGACATAAAGGCATTGATGTACTCAAAACAACCCTCACTGTCCTCCAGGTCCAGTTCAGATGAGTCTTTACCTTGTACAGGACCGATTACCTTGGCAATGTGGAACAGTTCATCAGTGGGTAGTGTGATCAGGTCTTTTCAGATGTCCCACACCAAGCGTTTCCTCGTTCTGTCCGCCATGATCTCATTTTCTGTTGCCCCTTCCGCTGCAGTCTCGACCTCCGGGTGGAGATAATTGTCTGCAGGTCATCTGGCACACACCTCGTGTCTCACCATCTGTGGATGTAGCAGCTGCCGGCCTCTAGCCCAACGCCGCCTGGTCCCTACAGTCCTGAAATGGTTGGATCAGCCTCCCCGTGTCATGTGACGCTGATCCCGGACGAGCCCCCAAGAATCTGTTGCAGGTCTCGGCATCGGAGACCCGACAATCAGATTATTGTACACTGAAACTGTAAATACAGGAAAACAAACGAGACTCGGGAATCACGTCCTGTCTCTGCCAGCTCCTCTGTGTGTATGAGTGGCAGCTGCAGATGGCGCCCGTGTACCCGATTTTCCCGTATCAAAATAAGAGTCCCTCTTGTGTTTAGTACAGACACATATTGTCATACATGTTAGGCACATTTTGATATTTGTACATTTACACATTTTCTGTGGGTACCACACTTGCACAAATTCAATGATATTTCAGTAGAGGTGGCAAAATCCCACGCTGTGTGGTCCCCGCAGCATGGAAGGAATGGTACGTAATGTAAGTAAACACATTTGCAAATTAATTACGTTTACAAATGGAATGGAATTAACATTATTAATTTTTGAATTAAAAAATTCATTAGGTTAATTGATATATTAGGTGATAGATTAGTTGCTATGAAAATAGTTAGTGGCAGCCCTACTTCACCACACAACTTGCAAGTTGATCAGTGCTACTGACTAGGGCACACACTCAGGACTAGTTGTCTTCTATATACCCTACAGTAATGAATCGTAAACAGCTTATTTTGCCAACTGCTGACGAGTGCCATATATGAAAACTACCTTATTAAACAAGAAAAAAAAAGGATTCGGGCAGGTATTACAAAATATCTCCTTACAGGTGCCACACATGCAACTAAACACTCGCAGTGTACTTGAAATGCAAATAAAATCATCAGCTTGATTTGCAGACAGTTTGCAGTCCTCTATTCTTATCCCTGCTGCTCTTCCTATTTTAGGCTCATTTAATGGCAGCTATCTGGTCTTCAGACCCAAGAAAGAACAGTAAGTCAATTCATGAGTGTTTCCCTGAATGTATGTTTGAGGAGCTACTTGCCCCTGTGCTTGCAACAGATGACAAGTTACCTACTTAAATTAAAACGTGTATACATTTCAGATGCATCACCAAGATCCGTCGAAGGCCACCGCAACACTATAACACCCTCACAACACACAAGGAATGGTATGTCACAAGTACCAGCCTTTATAGTAGTAAAGCATAATTTCATATAGAAAGAAAGCTGTCTTTACAATTTCTGATGATTGTTTTTTTATTGCTTCTTTTTAGATCTGTTTGGCACCGACAAGCAACTAACTAACAAAGGTAATAATGGTGAGTAACCAAAAAGCATTGCCAGTATTTGGATAACATGATGCATTGAGTGGAATACTTTAAACTTCCCAATTTTTGTTGTAATCTTTCACAATATTTTGATGTCTATATTTTGTTAAAGTTGTTGAAGGATGAGACAATGAACTTGTTACTCATTCATGTTCTTTTAAATATATGAACATCAGAAGCATGGGCAGGAGGATTTAGGATTGATGGCTGTTTTACTTATAGGCTGCATTTGATGTTGAAGACAAACAGTTCCTGTTGAGGAAAAACACTATATGTCAATAATTTGCACTGTGTTTGAGCAGGCTTTGAGTACCACCAGCTGGAGCCCCCACAGCAAGCAAGTTCTGGTATGACACTGTACTTCTTTTTGTTCAGAACTCCAAGATGTGCTTTGTTTGGAGCATGTTTGACATTTTGGCCAGAAGTTCATTTAGCAAAGGTGGAATACACACCAATTCAGACACAAGTCATCATCTGTAACTCCCAAATCAAGTTTTAATTTTATAATCTAGCAGGCTGAGATGAATTAATGTTAAGTCACTTGTTCTCTGTACCTCTAGACTTCTTTGGAGGGACCTATCTCCAGTATGATCGTATGCCATCAGTGCCTGATAAAAGCAGTAATGGTAAGTGAACAAAACCATCATTTTCACATTAATGAACCAATGTGGCCATATTTTTGTCATTCTGTTTTATTTATTTAAATCTTATTTGTTTCAGCTGCTACTTGACAGTTTGACCAGAAGCATTTCCAGAAGCTTGTGAAATAAAAATTATCCTCTGACATGTAGACGGTAGAATCTCTAGTCTTTAATGTAGAATATTGAACCCTAGGTGTAAACAGCTGTTAAAACAGCCCATGTTACCCATGTTACACCTGCGGCTTGGAAATGGAATATTTCGACTTATGAACTGTAAGGTCACTAAGTAAGTAAACGTAATTGTTTTCTAGCAAAGCTAAAGATGATGCCTCAAAGATACTACATGCAAAAAATCCATAATTTCTTTTATCACCAAAAAAAATAATGTATTTTAATATTTGACCACATTCTAGAAGCGTATGCGAGCCCTAAGGCTGTATAGGCGAAACATCTGCATGAAGTTTTCACAATGTAAAATTCTTCAGAGGAACTTGCTATTAGTGACTGCTAAGCACTGAAACAAGCATAATGGTTCAAGAATACATTCCCACTCCATGGAGCAAATTATTTCTAAACCATATGGGCTGTGAGTCGCAGCAGTCGCTCCGAGATGTTCAACAGCCCAGGTTTTCAGAGAATCATGTCCAACTGTTGTGACTGGAAGGTGGCACAATGAAGTCGGGGTAATCAGATGACTCGGGTTTCGCCAGGGCAGCTTGGAGCATCTGAAAATAATGGGTAAGACGGGGTGAGCTCACACAACAGAGCTGATGCTCTGCTAAAATCCAGCAGCGAGATGGATGTTGCGCTATCGACTGTAAATCCAGCGGGGAGCTTGACACCCTTTTTCAATAACTACCCCCCAATAAACACAGTGAGTGACATATTCTCATTCAGCATAGGCCTGTGCCTGTCCTGTCTCCATCAATCTCAGAGTTTCCACTTCATCTCCATTCAGGTCCCGTCCCCCCAGAACGCAGGCCGTTTGAGTCAGAGCCAAGCGAAATTACTCGGACAGGTAATATCTTGACTTCAGCGATAAAAGAGATTTTTATGGACAATTTTCCCTTCAAATAACTGTGTTCTCAACGCCCCTCCAGCTAACTTTAGAACTTCCATGCCTTTCTACTTTCTCCTCAGCCTGTCTTTCCTTTTCCCTAGCCTGAGGCAAGCTACCTGGGCTTTTAATTACTGTTTTTCTGAGAAGACTTTGATTCCTACCACCTGCGGGTGAGTCCATTCTGCCATGACATAATGGCTCTCAGTTAAAAGTAATTAGTGCCTAGGGAGAAAGGCGTACTAGGGCAAGGAAACAACTGTCAAGTCTCCGCATTCAGGTGCATGCCAAAGGTCTGAGAGTCCTCTTCAGCAGATCGGAGCATGAGAGGAACTCTGGAAGCAAGGACAGGTGGTTTGTTATTGGCCGTGATCCTGTAAAGCCGCGTTAATGAACATTGATTTCAAACTCATTGGTTTTTGCTGCCTAGTTACAAGGTGCAAAGGGCAAAACAGGACAAAACCAATGCTTCTTATAATTACTATCACAAGAGATTTACCGTACTGCCATGCTAGCTGCAAATTTAGCTGTCTGACCATTTAAGGCAAATATAGCACACAGTCTTTGTCCATATTTTAGGAAATTTGTTATATTCTGGTCAGATAACATGAATGCATTCAAGAACAAAACAAGCGAACAAGACTATAGGCAAAGGTTTTCTGTTCATGTTTTTATTATTTTTGTTAAAATCATTCAAATTGAAAGCGATGTTTACAAAATCCTTTTAATCCAACCGAGTTTTACATTCTAATCATGTGAACTTGATTCATACATTCAGAAGCTCTTTGATAAACTGGATCAATTGTTCAATTAAGAGTGTAAAAAATGATTGGTTATAAATAACTGCATAATGAGAAACTGATTAGTGTAATGAATTCTTATCAGCAAAGACTGCGAAGACCATTATGTTAGAGTAGATCGTTACTAATGGAATATTTAAGAAAACATCTTTAAACTTGATGCCAGCAAACATGTCGTGTTTTGGGCTTTTGGCTATTATTGTGAAAACTTTAAAAGAGAAATTGCAGTTTGCTTCTATTTGTTTGTAGTGTGTAAAACCAAGGTTTCTGGCTTAGAGTGAACCTGAAATCAGAACTGACCCTAATTTTACCTTGTTAGTTTGCCTCTGGTCATACCACATATCACCATATGGTACAGAAGAGTGAATGCTTGTTGCAGCAACATTTTAATGATTTTTGTCCTTCCTTGTAAAAAGAAACATGCATCAGTATACAGCAAATGTCATGTTCAACTGGGTGCCGAATTCAGATGTGCTGATTTCTAAAAGCTAATTTGTAAATATGAGATAGGGAGCAAGACAGCTCCTCTATAGCAATCATAGTAGAGCTGGAAATCCTTGCTTTTCAGGACTGCAGAGATAAAAGTGGGGTGAAAGAAGTAAAAAAAATGGGGAGTAGGGAGGAGGTTACATTTTTGGAAAGACGGATATCCCGCAGCTTGAAGGCTGTTTTGGGCCAGACATTTATCAGTGGAACGAGTCGGCCTCTGACAGAGCTCAGAGCACCCTGGATATTAACTCTGCAGTGGGCATCGTGATCCTCCTCCCTGCTCACACGCCCAGCATCGCAATGGGCTGATGAGAAATGGCGCTTTCTTCAGGCCACAGTATATCACGGCGTGGCCTCTCCACTCGTTGACAGTTGTGACCTTGTTTAAATGTGAAAGTGAGACATCCACTTTTACATCGTAAAGCTGTGAAGCCTTATTACAGTTTTTTTCTTTTTGGTCGGCAGTATTACCCTTGAAGATAGACATATATAAAAAAGATGAATCAACAAACCCAGAACCCATCATTACAGAGGTGCCTGGCAGCTCATAAACAGCTTCTCTTTTCGTGCCTCGCCCGTTTTTTTTGTTTTCTTAACAGCAGCGATGTAGTTAAAATGCGCTCCTCAACTTTGCAAACTGAGACTCTCTTAAAGTGCCCACCACCGGCTCTGACAACATCCTGATATTTGTGCTTCATATATTTTAAGCCCAATCACCATGCTCCAAAGCATGACTAAATGAACTCTTAAAAAGTATTTCGGATTATATATCAAACTAATTGGCAATTAGGATTTGCTTAATGGTATAAAACACTAACTAATCACCAAGATTATAGACATCACTCTGATTTTTTCTTTGCTTGGCTTTTTTGAAGCGAAAAAAAATGAAAAGGAAAAAAAAGGAAATGAACAGAAGAGAACTTAAGTTAATATAGGCCCAACATTTGACTCACAATGCAGCAATTTCTCCAGCAAATAGCTTTCTGCCAGCCAATGTGTCATAAATGGGACCTTACAAGAGCAGTCGCCCACCATTACTGTCATGTAAGACATTTTCGCCCCTCAGTCCCCCATGAGGCGGTCGCCCCGGGCTCACGCTCCTTACTGAGCAGCTCTGATCTCTAGACCTGGCGGCTATGACCCCATTAGCATACTGGGGTAAACAGGCTTCTCTTTCCATACAAAATAACGTTTCTGCTCTGAATGAACAATGCGTGGCCCTGGTCGAGTTCACCCTTGTCTGCTCATTCCTGAGCAGAAGAATGTTTTGTTCTGTAATGACTGTGGTTAGAATTAGAAAAGGTTAGGCTGAGATCAGTGCTTGTGGGTAACTTCCCGACCTCTGACTCAAACCGGTCAATCCTTAAGCACAACGGGAAAGTAGCCAAGCTGGCCAGAATTTTATTTCCAGAGTGATGGTTGATTAAAGGTCAGTGGTTTAGGAAAAACATTGCAAACTCTGGTTACTGTTGTTTACATCATCTAGAACCGTGGTCACTTACCCCACCTCCAGGAGGTCAGTCTTTCTAAAAAAGATTAGTTGCTTCTACTAACCTATTCTGGTCCTGCACTCTCAAAAATAAAAGGTGCCATAAATCTCCCTTAAACATTGAACAATGCCAAAGAACAACCACTTTTGGTTCCCTAAAGAATAAAGAACTGATACCTTTTTTTTAAAGTGTGGAGGGCAGGTGTCCAGCAAAATTCCCAACAAATCAGGAACTGGCAACCCATCGTGAGGGAGATGCAGCAGGGCTGCCTGAGTTGAACCGATCCCACTGTTGAACCCTTTCTTCTGTAGCCTGTGGCACTCTTTCCATTTGATAATATTCCTCTGACACAAACGAATGTTCAGACGAGGACTGGAGGCCTGCTATTAATGGCCCCTCTTTAGAAGCTGAGACGAATCACTGGCCTAAGCCTCTCCTTGGACCTCTCCATTTATACTTTCCCTGTGTCCCACTAGCCCAGTCACACTGCGTAAACAACATGAAGCAAGGAGAATGGGCTCTCCTTTGCCCTCTCCTTTTTAATTTAGACATCCCGGCTTCACAGCTGAGGGACATAAGGGAGCGTGGCTAAGGAGTCAGGCCCTGCCTTCAATCCCCATGCTCTTCCTCTTCCACCACCCGTACGGATTCCAGCAAAACAAATCAGCCCTGCCCGAAGAGACAGGCACCATGTGCTGCTATAGATAGCAGATGAGATTTATGCAATGAAAGATGAGACGCTCTGTTCAGCAGAACGCAGTGACGGCTAAAATTGAATACATGGTGTGCGGCAGAGGACTGCGATCAATAGTGAGTTTTTGAGCACGTTTTGAATAGAGAAGAAGTGATGGTAATAATAACTACGCTCATCATCATTCCAGTGTGTCAGTTTGGGCTCAGCGGCCCTGGCACAACGGCCAGAAAGCTACTGAACGTAACAGGAAGAAGATTACTTTGATTAGATTCGAGTTTTAATATTGATAGTGAGGAGAACTTGCTGAAAGCTCTTTTTTTGTGCATTGTGGTTCGACAAATCCCATTAGACAGTCTCAAAAAGAATGGGTTACGCAATGCCAGGAAAAAACATGCATCATAACAGGGCAGGCAAAAAAGCAGATGATGGGAAACACCACACATGGATGGAACCAAGTCAAGCTCTCGCTGCCCAAGCCAGCTCAGTCTGAGGCCTAATAACAGCCTTCCAGAGGAGATTGGATAAATTCTAATCTCGTCACATCAGTAGGCATACAATGAGGAAGAATGCAAGGGAGAGGAGTGGTGACCTCCTCATCAAACAAGGACATTTCCACACATAGCCAGGAGGTGAGGCTCTGGAAGATGAAAGCAACAACACAGCCGAGCTTTCGGTGCCGCTAGGGGTCAGCCGAACCAGTGCTCATGTAAATTGGCTACTTTAATGGTGATAATGAGAAGCAGAGACAGAGAGAGGCAGAGAGAGAGAGAAAGAAGGGGGCTGGAAAGAGGAGAAACAGCTGGCCTGGTTTTCATTGTGCTGGTGGAATAGCACTGACACATTGCTATTTAGAGAGCACAACAGTAGCCTACAGCGCGGAGCTGGAGCGTGACTTCACGGCGAAGAGCAGCACGCCTCAAATGGGTCAGGATGGACTGAATATCAACTATGTGCGTAGTCCTCTTGGCAGAAAATTGAACATGCAGCCACTGCACTGCTCACTCACACATACACACATACACCTAGACGGTTGAGAGAATACTGATTGCATTAAGATTAGAACAATTTCCAGAGACAGATATGGGGGGGAGGGGGAGGTGGAGTAGGGGGTGATATAGTCCAGACCTTTGTGGCTTCTCATTTTAAGGGAGTTAGCCTATAATCTAATGGAGGGTAACATTATCCACCAAGGGTTTCACAGGGTCAAGCTTTAATCAACCCACAGAAGCACATGATTCAGCCTACAAGCACCATTCTGACTTCCGGTAGATGCCTTTGCCATCACTGCGAACAGTCGAGAAACATATAGGAGAACAAAGAACATCTTTTCAGTCTCTGACTACTTAAAATACTTCGTAAAAACAATAAACTGTTCCAAACCACTTGGTGGTTAGAATCCAGACTGAGAGGAGCAGAAAGATGCAATGAAATGCTGCCACCTAGAGTTTTCAATTAATTACTTCAATACTTGCCTGGACTGTTTTATCATTTAGCAATGTACACTGCCTACGCTCAAGTGTACCACCCCTAAGGCAGGAGGCAGGAGAAAATTAAGACATATGTTGTAAAAACTGATTAATTGCTGAATTTGTCATGTTTCAATGTGTAATGGCTGCCAAACAAGCAATAAATAAAAGCACAGACTCTGTTCTACAAACGAACGAAATAGTGACGAAAGAGACCTACATTCTAGCAATCAAGGCCATTTGGTTCTTGCTTAATTGGGATATTTCCAAGAACCAATAGCAACTGGTGTTACACTTTTCCAGTAAGCTGGAAATTGCTATTGGCATTCCAGGCAGATTAAACTTGATAAAAAGCACTCAAGAGGAAATAAAGTTTATGATAGAGTGCCGTCTGGATGAACTTTTGCAGCAAATGCCAGACACTGTGTTGCCTTCTTTCTCCATTCCTCATCCACAGTTGTCTTTTCTTTCTGCCGGCTTCCTTTCAACAGACCATTAACTGTAAAGTCAATGGCGTAGCTGTGGTGGTAGGATAAAAACATTTCCTCTATGCAATACATTGTCAGACATTTGACAATCCAGTTTCCTCAATGCTCACTGTAGTCTTTACAGTCATTGATTCTGTTCATAGATAAGAAGGCAAAAATCTCTCTGTGAGCTTTAAATCTTCCCACTCTCAGTACCGTGGTATTAACTCTCCGCTTTTTGCTACAGTGAATAACAGTCGCTGGTGCTCTGCAGGACCCCTCTTGTTCGTCACCCAGGCCTAGCTGCAGCCAGTCCCTAAAACAGCAGTAGATTATGTGAAGAAATGACAAAGAAACAACAGTTTTTCTTATACTGAGATTAGCATTTTATATTTAGGTTGATGTAGCTGCCTAAAATGTACAGTTACTGTAATTACTGTTGTACAGAAGCTGCAGTGAAACCAACCTGTCCTACATTACTTACAAAGTCTTCAATCTATCAAATATTTTCCAAAATGACAGTTAATTAACTAATTGTTACTACAATCAAGTCTACTGCACATCATCTGATACAGTTTGGTCTCTTGAAATGTCAGATTTTAATATCCACAGAATTAAACACGTTCAAAAATGTAAACACAAAGTAAGGGTGTAATGATATACTTTGCTCATAATTTGCAATATTAGGTTCACAATTCATTATTCTCTTTAAATTGTAATGTTCAAACCATGTAAATGTATTACAGAACAAATTGAACAGAATGTCCATTCTCTGAGATTTATTGCGACATCTCCACATAGTAGCATCACAATGTAACAGTGTCACAATTGTTTCACCCCAAATCAAAACTAAAATTGGAATCGACTTGAGACAATAAAAAAACTACACATTTTAATAATAACCATTCCTATAATCAGCTCGACAGTAATTCTTTGGCAAAACGGCCCAACACAGCCACCCACCCAGCGTGTAACCAAATGTGGAACAAAACACAAAGCTAAGCTGGGGAGGCATGGGGGGCGTGAACACATGGGCAGCATATTGATGTTCAGAATTGTTCCTGTGGTGTGTGAACTATGCTTTAATGGTGCTGTTCAGTGACAAAAACTATCAAATATTTACAGCTGAGGAGCATTTTAGCTGTTCAGCTGTGCTTTTATCACACATGCTTCTCTATCACTGTTCCCTGGTGCATGGACTCCCCTGTTTCCTTGCATGAGTGTGGAAACATGTAACCTTCTCTGAACTCTGAAACCAGACACACCTTTAAACAATGAAACATGGGCCAGAATCACACAGATTAGTGATTTTCACACCGGTTCTCAGGGACTTCCAGACGATGCATATTTTTGCTCCAACTCAACACACAACACATGAGGACCATCTCTGAAAACCAGTCCCTGAAAACTGGTTTAAGAACCACTGACATAGAAGCACCATCATACACTTACACAAAATGTAAAAAAGTGCTCAAAAACACAAGCGTATGAGAGTGAGTGTGAAAGAGAGAGAGAGGGACTAGAAATTCATGAGATTGAAAGACAATGTTTGATGACAAAAGCATAGTCTGTATTTCAGATGCTGGTCAACATACATTATCGCAGAATCCTACTTTAACATGTGAGCATAAGTTATAAACCAAAAAAAGGCTTTTCAAGCAACTGAATGGTCCCCAGAGTTTCAGAGCCAAGCACTCTGCAATACAAATCTATTTGACAACAACAAAAAAAATGTTCCCTTTATGGAAGACTGAATATAGCTGAATGGACACTGTAATGGAAAACCCATGCCTTTCCTTTTTCAATCATATCCATGGTACGCAACTAGACATCTTGACAGGAGGTAACAACCATTTTGCAAAGTCTATTATCAGATCATAAACAGAAATCACTCTGAAACCTGCATTGCTCAAACAAATCCAAGGTCTTCGAACGGTCAAATGCGTTGCATCAGTTGGAGAAGGCAATCAAGGCAGTACTCCAGTTCATGATTAAAACGGAAAGATCTCCTTCCAGCTGCCCTTAATAAAATTTAAACTTTACACTTCTGACTGAGATGAAAATGGATGGCTGAAATAGTGACCATATAACTTCTAACTTGTGAAATAGAGGCATAAAGTCAGTGTGTCTATGGTTAGACACAAGTATTGACTTTAGTGACTATTACAATCAACATTATATTTACAAACTTACAAACTGAGGATTTTCATTTGCTCTTTGTTTTATCCCTTTTGTCTCTCATCAATGTCCACAGGTTATTCATCTGTCCAGGGTGTTTAGAAAAAAGTCTCTCTGCAGAGGGGACATGTGGACTTGTTGCTTGATGTGAACCATTTGTACTGTAAAATAAAAAGAATGAAGAACTTCTGAAACCACTGTATAAAGTTCACTAATCTGAAAAGAATGTAACCAGACGCAGAAGAAATTACATACCACAAAGTGAAATCACCAACAATAAAATCCAGCATGCAAGTGATACTTACCAGGCAAGCTGAATGGAACTTCTTCTTGCAAGTGCGACAGGCTTTCTTAGGCAGTGAATAGTTGGATCCGTGAATGACCGAAAAGCAGATCATACAGTCCTCCACTCCCTCAAAACGTTTGTCAACGTTATTCTTCCAAAGTGACAGACCTTCCATAATGCTGCCATTCTACACACAACACACATAATAGAACAGTAATTAGAGTAAAAAAAGTTTTACTAGAGCCTTATTAGACGTATGTAGATGTTTAATTGTAGAATGTTTATACAGTTGTTTCACAAGACACTAACACTAGAGTAAAAAAAAAACATCTATTACAATTACAAAAGGTAAAAAATAATAGCTTGCTCTTCATCCTGTGCGAGGCAGAGAACCACACTTCAGAATATTTAAAACTGGGCAATGATTCAGCTTTAAGGCTGGGGCAAAGCTGAAGATAAATTACTCCATCAAAGGAAATTCCCAGTTGAGGCTCATTTTTAGACAGCCTGTAGGCTTCGTCAGTGTTCACTAACCTGCCCTGTGCTACCAGCAGACCAGTTAACACATAAGGTACAAATATATCACTTTTTCATTTTAATAAGACTGTGTACTCCATTTGCAGCATACTCTGCATGAACATTCCATGATTATAAGACAGTAAATTTGATCAACTTTTTAATACTTGGCTTGTGCTCCTACCTGGTGTGTAAGGTAGGTGCTGAGCTGGAGCATCCAGTTGCGCCACTGTTGCACTGCTACTCCAACCCTGCGGCCACTCTCCACAGAAATGGAGCCCAGAGGGTAGTTCTGAGGCAGCTGAATTACCAGCTCGATAAAGATATCGTCTACCGAGTATGTTGCAATCACTTCCCGTGTGGCAGAGCGTGCTTTTACCTGAAAACCCACAGACGTTTTATCTTTAGAGAAAAGTGCCAAAGTGTTTAAAAAAAAAAAAAAAAAACACTAAAAGTCTAGCCAACTGTTTTTGTCATAACATATGGAAAAGACTCACCATCATGCTCTCGAAGGTCTGCGTACTGGACTGCACTGAGGCGATCTCTTGCGAAGACAGCACACTGCTCACATATTTGCTGGTGAACTTATCCACGGTGCTGAAGACACGTTTCTCCTGACTGTTCCACCACAGGCGCACCATCGCAGGCAGATCCTTCAAAGCTCCATAGTACACAGAGCAGGCAAGGTGGGGAACCTCACTCTGCAAACCTTCTTTTTCTGTTACACAAGCAAGCAAAAATAGGTAGACATGGAATGAAAGAAGTGTCCTGGCAAGTCTGCTTTATACCATGCAAAATAACAAAAGGTTATTGTTGCACAATTACGCCAGGGGCATGCGCTGCACTCGGCATCTCGTGTGTTTCACTCATACAAATCACTGGGTGGATTAGTGGGGAGAACGAAACTAATGATTTTTAAAAGCACGTCACCCTCTAATATAATGGTTCCGGCCTCATGCATTCAACACAACTCAAAATAAACTCAGCAACAGAGACCATTTTGATAGGAAGTTTGTGGGTCACCGGTAGACTTGCTCAGTTTGGTCCAGTGTGCCGTGCCGCTGGCGCTGGTATCGGGCTGTTCTGCCTCGGACCACGAGGTTCGCTCCTAAATGCTTTGCGTTGAGGTGACATTTTAGGCCTGATATACTCCGATAGTACGAAAATTCCTTATTGCATGAGTTGCAGAGAATGAATCTCCCATCAACCATTCCATCTGCCCATTTTATTAATTAATTAATTTATTTATTTTTTACATAAACTTTCCATTTACTGGACCAAGTAGCACATTCTCATCTCCTCCTACATTTTACAGAGCACCTGTGGCCAGAACCGAACTGGTTCAAAGAGTGACCACATGCAATTAATTAGTGTTAAATTTTTAAGCTTAATTTTTTGTGATTAATTGATCGAAATGAACATGTTAATATATATAGAAAGAGAGAGAGCGAGGGAGAGAGCGAGAGAGAGAGAGAGAGAGACAATTAGATTCTTCTTACATTTTTGTTAGTTTGCACCAAAAACCTGTTTAGTCACCCCTCGTGGGATAAGTACATTTGCTACATGACCTGCATGAAAACAATGCTTGTACTCACGGCCCAGGGAGAGGGACAGGCTCTCGGTGAAGAAGCTTTTGGGTTCTTTGCTGGCCATTTCTGTGGGCTGTCCAGGCAGGGCCGGGTTCTCCGGCATGAGTCGGAAAAGATGCAGCAGCAGTTTGTGCAGAGAGCGTGTCTTTTTTAAATACAAGGAGTATTGGACACGCAGCTGCAAAAGATATAAAACCAGTGCTGGAAGGTAAGTAAGCACGCACAAGCAATCCTAAAAAGGTAGATACACACTTGTGTACGTTTTAGTTATCATATCAGAATTTTGACTTCAGTACAGATATCAAATAAAGTATTATATTCACCAATGTAAAAAAAATGATAAAGAAATTTTAATTTGTTAATTAAGGTCAAATTAATTAATTTCATTTGCTTACGGGCAGATTATAACATCAGCATACTGTTAGCATATTTAAGCAAAGAACAGAATGTTCAGCAAGTTTGATTAATTAAGTATTTTCCTCACTGTAAATAAATGAATTGGGAAAAGTACCAGCTAAACTCGTATATAGCAAAGTAAAGGGTGCAATAGCCAGTTCTGTGAGATGCAGCACTGACTGCAGTCCCTGGTATTGGAACAATATTAAAGTAGTATGTGTAATTTGGGACTACCATCCACACTAATTTAGTGCGTAGAGTTCTGTGTGGTGCTGTGGCTTATGGGTGCCATACCTGAGAAGGAGCAGCCTTAAAGAAGGTGAGAATCAGTTTCCAGGCCAGCAAATATCCCATGATGCAACAGTGCTCCATGCTAAGTGGCTGCACCACGGCAAATTCCCCCACCTGCACACCACCCAGAATATTCTCTAAGAGCTCTTCCGTGGTTGTGAGAATACTCATTATAGCTGCTGGAGGCGACCTAAAGCAAAACACAAGTAAGTTTTATTTTATTATTTTAATTTTACACTTTCTCATTGCTTTTGTTCAGTTGTTCCTTGCATCATGCACCTCTTAGGGTGCACTTGATTAATATTTTATTTTCAGCTGCATAAATTAAAGTGTGCTATTTAAAATGTTTTTTTTTTACATTTATTAGAATTATAAATCTGATTTTTTTTTCTCAAAAGACATTATCCACTGAAACACAGATAAATTGAAACATGAAAACAAATCAAAAAACATAAATTGGCTATGCTTTTATGGTCAAACACTTCAGCATGCTTAGAATTCATTAAAATAATTAAAATAATAGAACTCTTTTCTAAAAGAAAAAACATATCAGTCAGAAACAAAAACAACAACAAAAAAGTCTTACAGGCAAGTCTCCTCCTCGTCTTCATGTTCAGATCTGGCAGTAGCACCTTCACTGTCACTTTCTGGTAGCAAAGGCATGACCCTTAGAAAACATTTACAGTATATTTGATTAAGAACAACTGTAAACAATATTAAGTACCACTAGTCACACAGTTGTAAGTTACTGTTCCAGCTCCAAACTTCCTAAACACATGGCTGTAAGTCTCTATCTTACTTGTGCAAAATGTGATAGACAGCCAGCTGCAGAGGCCGGGCCTTGAACAGCAGCAAAGGGGCAAGAGTGTTGAGCAGAGTCTGAAGGGCATCAGGCAGGCTGCTCTTCTGGTCTGCCACAAATCGGGCCGGAAGCTTGTTGTGTGTGAGCAGCTGGACGGGGATGTAGGTGAGAGCCTCGCCCACCGCCACCACACCAGCCAGCGGAAACAGCGGGTCATCTGGCTCTGGAAACTCCACTGCAGAGAAGGTCTCATTAACACGTTGTTCTCAGTTTCAGTCAGGAATTTAATTACTTTCATTATAGAAAGCTTGCTTGCAACATATTCTGTATCTTTCATGGGCCATGAGTTGGAAGGATTACAGAATTATGAAAGCCGAACTGACACATCAGAAGCTAAACAGTGCCGAGATACACTAAACAGAATTGTATTTGCTCAGAACTGCGGAAATTATAATTGTCTGCTTTCCCTTTGTACTACTTTGTAATAATGTACGTTTAAAGTCTAAGAATAATTTATAGTGTTATGCTAGCAATGTGTAAACAATTATTTGTGGCTTAGAATGTTAGTTCTAAGCCAGATAATGAGGTCTGATAGTCCACACTGACCACACTGAGCAGCAGGGAATATGAAACAAGTTGAGGTATTTTAAAAGAAGCACAACCCACCAGGAATCCTGACTAGCAGAGGAAGCAGCCGAGTGTAGATTCCCTCCACAAAAAACTCTTGCCATTCTGAGGTCAGCTCAGGTGGCAGCTGCTCTGCCGCCCCAGCAGGCGGCGCTGTGAAGAACTCAGTGAGCCTCACAACCAGTTCACAGTTGGCACACACAAACTGCTGCACCCAGGGATTCCAGAATGCCCCACAGCTCTCACTGGCAGTCTACAGACAGAAAAGACACACAAGCGTTCAGGCACTAACACAAGCATTAAAGTGCATAACATCCCCATCCGAACAAAACCTCGTATCTCCACTTTTGTTTGCTTTTTTTGAATGATTTGACATTAATTAACTTTTACATTGTGTAAAAATGGTGAATGGACCATGACTCATTACATTTTTATGGTAATTCTTAGTATTAAGAAGTGGCTTCTCCTGTAAAATCCCAATATGAGATACAAACATTTTGTCAAACATTTTGTCATTTTATTCAAGCTTATTTTATATTCTACTTCTGTAAAGCACATTGGATGACCTTTTGTGTATGATGTGCTATATAACGGCAACTTCTTGTTAAAACAATTCCTACTTCAGTTCTCTTAAAGCTCTACTTGAAACTTGCCAGAAAATCATCTCCACCTTGGGAATACATTTTTTTACTACTGACAAAAAACTCACTTCCAACCAGGCCAGCATTGAGCAGAGGAGGAAGTCCCAGTGAGTGCTGCCAAGAACTGTAGGAGCATGCTCCACCAGCCAGCACAGGAAACGCATCATCTCAACAGGTAGAGCCAGCTCTCCAGCAGACACCTTCCCCAGGTCACTAAGGACAGACATATGACAGTTTTTTACTATGTATTGTGTGTGTATGGCAGAAACTACAATTAAAACCTACTTGACTTAAGCCATATATTCTTTTCTGTATTCGTGTATACAAAATATAAATTGTTAGTTTCATCCCAAAACTCGCAAACTGTATTAACTGAACTGTATGAACTGAAGAGTCAGCAGTTATGCCTGCTCACATTCGAAGCAAAAACATTTGTCGAGGGAGAGAAACAATATGTTTTTTAGGAAAAGGCAATATGAGACATCCATTTTCCAGCATAAGTCGACCTAGGGTTTTAGCTAATTCTGGGTTCATGGGTTTGAATCCTACCTTCAGAATAACACCACTGGGTCCCTGAGCAAGACCCTAACCCCAAGTTGCTCCAGGGAGACTGTCCCCTGTAGTTAGCGAATGGAAGTCGCTTTGGATAAAAGCATCTGCTAAATGCCCTAAATGTAAATGTAAATGTTGTGGTTCAGGAAGCAGGTGTGTGATAGTCAGAAGCTACTATCTGCAAAATACCTCATGAAATACAGAGGCTGCACCAAAAGATGTAAACCACTAGTTGGACACAAAAACAGGATGAGCCGATTACAGTTTGTGAAAAAGTCCTTAAAATAGCCTGCAGAACTCAGAAAAAAAGGTCTTATGGACAGATGAGACCAAAATGAATCTGTATCAGAGTGATTGCAAGAGCAAAGTGTGGAGAGGAAAAAGAGCTGCCCAAGGTCCATGGCCACAGGTACTGGTGCACTTATCATTGATAATGTAACTGCTAAAGGCAGTTGCACAATGAATTCTGAGGTGTATAGAAACATCTTATCTGCTCAAGTTCCAGTAAATGCCTCTAAACTCATTGGACGGCACTTTACCCTACTGCAAGATAATGCACCTGGTGATATCTGTGAAATGCAGACTTCAAGCAGTCGCTGCATGCGAGGGATACGCAAAAAAGTACTAAACATGACTGCTTTAATATTCTTACCAATGCTTTGTCCCCAACTTTATGGTTCCCTGAAATGGGGGGGTTACATATAAAAAGTGTTATATAGAAGCACATGTAGTCATTTCAACAGGATGAAACTGAAATTTTGAACTGCCATCTTCAGCGGGTACTAACACAACTCTACACTGATCGTGGATCAGGTGAGGGGTCCCCTGAAATCAGGACCGGCTCTGCTTTTAGGGTTCCCAATTTTTAAAAAACCTTGATCACAAGTACATAGAAGTTTTGGAACAGCTACATTAAAATACTTACAGAAATACAGTATTTAAGTGAACAAGTGCATGCACACGTATCCCCCCACCCCCCCTGGCCCC
>JBBPCX010000035.1:7094665-7122636 GCA_037974365.1 Hydrocynus forskahlii
CCCCCAACACACACCCCTACACAAACACCCAACCCCCCAACACACACACCCCTCCCACACCCATACCTGTTAAAAAGGAACCACTCCTCTTTGCTGTTGCGCCACTCCAGTAAAGTAGCTATGACAGCCAGCAATATCTCTTCCTCCACAGGAGTCTCAGCCTGCAGACAGCAGTGCAGCACAGCTAGACATTCCCATACACCTGCAAAACAGAAAAACCTTAACAGCTACCCAGTAGGACTGGAGACTGGATGACATGAAATTCAAATATCATAGCTACAGCATGACCACACTTAAGTTCATAACAGTACTAGAATTTGACTGTAAGGGAGTATGAGTGAGAGAGTGCATATCTTACTTTGGGCACAGTCTTTCTCTCTTTCCTGCCAGTTGAGCAGTTCAGCAATGGACAGAGCGATAAGTTCTTCTCTTTCTGTAGCAGCCAGAGAGACACACAGTGCCTGAATAGTGCTCACACTCTGCTCTGTAAGAGGGTAGAAACTGACACACACACACAGACACACACACACAGACACACACAGAAAAAAACATCAACATTCACGATACTGCTGCGTTTTCAGGCCGTCATTTCTCATGCCGTGCTGTTTGTTTAAGCAGGCAGTGCTGGGGAATGTTAATGGTTAGCACATCCTGAGAGGCAGACATCTGGCTGCTGCTGCTGATGGTGATGAGCTGCTCCACCTGAGAGTTCAGCAAGTACACTACTGCTGTGCTACAGCAACCTCATCTGCATTCATGCTTCTGCATCTATAGCAGGGCTCTTTTATGCAATAGAATGTCTTTGATGGCAACCATAGGCTCTTAAAAACCTAACAATGCCACTGCTGAAAAACTGATTACCATTTTTATGTCCTCAACAAAGTTTACCGTTTCTTAACAAGCCAAAGTTCCAGAAGAAACTACATAAAATGAAAATCACCTCCTATTATTTCTCAGAAAAAGATGAACAGAACACGCTGGTCCATTCCACCACAATTTAGACTTCAACTTTGGTGAGTATTTTCCACTAACTGTGCTCGTTGAGCACACACACAAAAAGGTTTTTGTTAACTGGAGAACGCTCATTCAAACCTTCAATACTTCTCTTACCTCTCCACGTTGCCACATAGACTCTTAATGACGCTGGCGACTGGTTTGCTATTCTGGATATAGCTTGCCAAAGTCAGTGACCAAAGGGCACCCTCTTCTCGCGACCTGAGATTTAAACGAACCCAAGATTTCAGATTAATTACACTCATTAAAAACAAATTTAAGACATTTGCAATCAAAAGAGGTCATGCAAACATGCATCTAAACACGGTTATTAGTAATTAAGGACAAACTAATTAGAAAACAATCAATGTTGTGGAATTGGAACAGATTAGAATTTGGGCATAGATGAATGGGCTCACCTTGTGAACAGGGTTTCCGGAACAGCAGCATTGACTGAACTATTGCTATGGGCTTTTTCGGCTATGCTCCACTTTTGGAGCATTTTGGAATACTCAGACACCACGGCAGGACAATTCTCCATCTCCTCAGACCACTGCACAGCATATAGAATTTCTGCAACTACACACAATACAAAGACAGTCAGATTACATGTCCAGAGTCATTTTTATTACACACTCTCAAACTTCTCAAAGCTTTTACAGGCTAAAATAAAACATCACAGCAGCATGTACAGACAAAGCCCAGACTCTCTTGGGAATTAGTCTTCTCTGGGTAGACAATAACATGTTAAATTTTCATTTGCATCCGCTTTCATTAGCTTCTTCTCATTCATCTGCATATCATCGTTAATTGAAACTGTTTCATTCATTAGTTGATTCATTAACTTGCAAGTTATTTTCTACTGAGCATGCAATGTAACAGTGCTGTACACCTCACCCGTTTGCCTGAGCTCAGGCAGTTCTGTGGTGTCTGCCTCCTCCTGCTGGTTGCCAGCTGGTACTGCAGTGAAAATGATTTTTCCCAGCAAAGCACTGGCACACAGATGTGCAGGGAGTCTGGTCAAGCCCCTCACCTTCCACACCTCCACGCAGGGACACTCTCCAGTTGCTCTAAGACGACCGCCTAGCAAGGGACACTTTACCCACTGCATTATGGATGTAACATTTAAGCAGGGGAGGAAAAAAAAAAAAAATTTTGGTCTCATACTCAAAACTTTAAAGTGTTCAGAGCTATTTAAGCTGTGGGAGCTGGGATAAGGCATAAAAATACGAGAATGTGAATATGAACATTCAGGGGGGGAAAATGACTCAGAGGTGTGCCCAAAGGTCTGTGAGAAATCAGTGTAGTTAATTGCACAACATCATAATATGGTCATTTACATTTACGGAATTTAGCAGCTTTTATCCAAAGTGACTTCCATTCCCTGACTACAGGGGAAAGTGTCTCCCTGGAGCAACTTGGGGTTAAGGGTCTTGCTCAGGAACCCATTGGTGGTATGCTGAAGGTAGGATTCAAACCCATGACTGGTCCAGAGGAAAGTATGCTACCCACTAGCCCACCACCACCCCATTTACAATGTTTGTTTGTTTGTTACTGGTTGGAGTTTTTCCTGAGCTAGACAAAAAACACTGTGTTAAAAATTAAACATACACTTGATTTGCAAAGGCTATGATTAAGCCTGGCCGTGTTACAACAATCAAGCAGACTGGCTGCAGATCACGTGAGATAACCATGAGTGAGCATCTGATGTGTACCTGAGGAGGCAGAGCTTTCCTAAGGCAGACCCACTCCTCGTGTGAGGGCGTTAGGCAGCAGATGAACTGTGATAGTAGACATTCACTCTGCTGGGCTGACTCCAGAGTTTCAGCCAAGCTCTGGGTCGCCTCAGTCAGAACCTGCAAACTTCAGATAGCATACAGAGCATCACTTTATGTCATATTGAACCACAATATGACATATAACTTATAACTAATCCACTAAATAAATTGCTCTATATAGTGTACATTGAGGCCATGCTAAAGACACCAGCCTAAACCTAATAAGGTGCTTATCATCCCTCAAAATATTAAAACTCATTAACTTGAAAGTTGAAAATTTGTTTTGGACAGGGCTCAGAAACGGATCGGATCGTAGAACAGATACTTTAATATTTAACTGCTCTTGTAGTCCAACAGCAGCACTGATTAGAACTAAATTGGGGGGGGGGAATGGGATTTTTTTTTTTAAATGCCAAAAAAAGAGGAGGGGGTGCGGTGGATTCTGTTCCTTTCTACATAGACTAATTTCATAAAACAGCAGGCTAGGAAAAGTACAAGGCCTGGCTGTTGTGTTTGTATGAAGAAAAAAAAATGTTAAAATTTTTTTTTGTGTCACAGGAAAATGCTAAAATGGTCTCCAGAGTGTCTGGAGTTAGCAAATTCCCCATTTAGTGCTAGCTGGCTAGCTAGCTACTAACACCATGACACGAGATACAAACAAAATCATGTACACAGAACAGCACACAGGACATTCAGCACTAGGGTCTACTTATAAATCATGATTATGTGCCATCTAAATCATGTAGAATGATGCACTAAATAAAGTAAGTAGTAGTAATAATTAAAAAGATAGTGAGACATGGAACAAAGAAAAAGTTGCTAACTTTGAAATATCAAATGAATGTTTCTGTCCTAGATCAGTTCCAGTATTAACTATTCTCCAAGGCTGTAACTCCAACTTAGCACCATGAAGAGAAACAGTGTGTTTGGCACCTTTTCACATTGAGAGGTGATGTCAGGAGTTGGTTCTTAACCCAAACTGCAGCACTGTGGAGGAAGGTTCCCTTTGTGACTCCTGCCCCCAGCTGGGTGACTAAGGAGTGCACTCCCGCAGTGTAGGCAAGTTTCAGCTTCTGGAGCAGAGCATCTGGCACACAGGACAAACATATTAACAAACATACAGTCACTCAGCATTAATATTACTCTCATCACCCTAAATACCAAACACAAACAAAGCAAAACATTACAAAAATAAGGCAACTGATGTTTGAAATCTTTTAAAAAATTATACATAGAAATCATTTTTGTTAAGCAACTACATACATCTCCATGTCTGCTGAGCAACAAGAAAAACAGTACAGTGCATACTTAATTATTTGTGATTACAAAATAGTGCTTTATACATCAACAGCTTATGGAATGGCTCAGTAATTTTACACATTTTTTTTATTTACATGAAACCTTGTACTAAACATTTGTGTCTTGACACAGAGCCCACCCTCTCGATGAGATACCTGAGAGCTTTGTGAGGGTCTGGTCCTGAGCACACAGCTGGAAGATGGTGAGCAGCAGCTCCTCAGCTGCCACAAGCAACAGACAGCCTTTTACTGATGAGAAAAAGTTAGAGGCCACGTTGGAGATAAAGGAGACAAGAGGCTCCATGTTCCCTGCATCAGACATGCCCTTCGCCTCTGACAGCGTAGCGTGCAGCCGCTCAATGATCTGCTCCACGTACTCCTTGCCAATCAGAGACTCTGCAGGGGAGCAAGCGAGGCAGTGAACTAAGGGTAAGATGAGCCATTTTCTTCTATATAAACAGAAAATGTCAGAATCACCACACTCTCTAGTACATTAATATCACCGTTGCACACTATCAGACAAAACCTAGAACACTCCTGGTCACGCAAGTGGCTTCCTGATTTTTATATATTTTATCTTTTAAAATTAAGTTCCTTATATTCGTTGTCAGTTGGTAAAATGCTACCTGGCTGTACCTGCTAGTTCTGCTAACTAGCAGAGTGTTTTGTTAAGAGGCTAGGGATATTTTGAATGTTTAAATACTCTTCTTAATGCAAAAGATTTATTTGCAATTAATTTATTTAATTTGTACTTTTATAAAATAACAGACTTTTTGTATCATGCCAGAATTTTTGCATCATTAGTTTATGTTTAAATAAATAAGTAATAAAAAAAACTGGCCTTATGCATCTGGATTTTTTTTTCTTGCTATTTTCCCCCCATTGTACCAAACTCGTATTGACCCCGTGATGTTCAAACCTTCGTGTGAACAGAACTGTGACTTCTGTGTACCAGTAATGTTAACAGTAAATCTCCAAGAGTCTCTGACACCCAATTTAATAACTAACCAAAATATCTTTGTAAGAATTGTATAAAATCAGTACACTTAATGCAGTACTGCAGCACAAGCCCTGCATGTAGTGCTGTGTTTTGGCCAACTGTATCTGTAAATAAACATTTCTGTTAATTTACTGACGTGTCTGAGTTAACTGCGAAATTCCTGAGAAACCTTGATCTGACATGCTGTGACATAGTCTGATAAAATGACATTTAAGGAAAAACTAACAGGACATGAACATTTGAAAAGAACTGTATTTCTTTAAACTGAATGTAGAGCATACGGGTTCCAATAACACTGGTGATCTAGAATCTCCATATATGTCATATACAAGCGTCAGAAATCTTCCTCAATCACTCAGTGCTTATATATGTGCATGTTGCTTACCGTTATTGTGCTGCTGAGAGAGGGCCAGGCTGATGAGTGGCCAGCTGTGGCTGTGTTGGCTTAGAAGTGAGGAAGAGAGGGAGGGCGATCTCTTCAGTCCCAAGGCACACAGCTCATCAGCCAGCCCCACCAAGCGCTCACCCAGCACTGGGCCTTTTAACCAGCCTCCACACACTTCCAGACACCCAGCGTCAGCACACCCCTGACAAACACAAAGCCAGGTAACAAAACAGAGAGAGTAAACATTACTGCTTCTGTACCTTTCAGAAACAACATGGCACTGTGCAAAAGGACAAAAGAATAACACTAACCCACAATCAGATCATACCTTTTGGATGATTTGGAGAATAATACCCCATTTCAAGTCCATCTAGAAAGAGAGGAAGGGAGAGAGAGATGTATGAGCAAATGACACCTGAGTGTATAATGTAAACATAACCATTTATTTTTATTGTTATTATTCTTCTGAGGTTGGATTTTTGAGGTCCACAAGCACACTGTGGTCTTTTGTTTTACTTCCAAAACACTGTTCAGACATAAAAATTAGAATTATGAAAGAAATGGATTTATGAAAGAATAGCACATTATGAAAAGCACATTAATTATCCCTGTTATTGATACAAGATACACATTAGGATAAGATTCTTGGCCATATTGCCCAGAACCACTGAAAGAGAGATAACTGAGTAACTAAGAGACTTACAGTGATGTGGTTGAGAACAAGAGTCTGCTCTGTTTTGGAACTGCAGCACTGCAGAGCACTGAATGCCATGTTCACCAAGAAGTCTGTGTCCTTTCTGTCATCCTGCCGAAGCCACACCACCACCCTCTGCAGGAGGAAGCGTATAGCCGGGTTTTCAGACAGCGTGCCCAGCTCCACCTCCAGTCCCGGCTCAGGTTTCTCATATTCTGACTTGAGCAGCACCTGGAACACCTGCGGCTTTGGGAAGGCATTCAGCAGCAGAGCCAGAAAGCGCAGGTGTCTCTCTGAGCCTCGCTCGCATATATACACCATGTTCAATTCCGCCAGCTGGCACACCAGCTCTAGCAGGTGGCTGCCCCTCAAGGGAGAGTCCTGCTGCCCCTGGCTTTCAGAGGACTCTGTCCCTGGAGTTCCGCTTGGAGGATCTTCCCCTTGTCCTTTTGCCTCCTGATCCAAAAAGCAGATCTTTACAGCCTTCTTCTGCTTGCCCTGTTTACACGGGTTCTGCATGGTCTGCAGCAAAGAGGCCACACCCTGCAGGCCCACCTGCTCAGTCTCCTCACGGTCCACATAGCGCACACACAGGCTGCCCAGACCCTCCCAAAAATCTAGCAGCATTCTCTGAAAGGTATTGACCTCACTTCCAGCTGTACGCTTCTCCCATGAGACCAGCATTTCAGTGATCTGAGGGAACAGAGGCCCACTCTGCAAAGCAGGGTTTCCAAGACCTTTGTCTATTAAGGGCAGGAGCTGTGAAAATACAGGTGAAAAAAAGAGAAGCATAAATCAGCTTCATGAATGATATTACCACTTAAACCAGTGATTCCACTGCTGACATTTCTCTGTGCCAAAACCTTCACTGCCACAGCAATAAAACAAATATATAAATAAATAAAAATCCATCAGCAACATGACCCACGCCCACTCAGTCAACAAAGTGAAGTTCCTACAACAAAACAAACCCTACTTATTTGTTGAATAATTTGAACCCTAGTCCCTCTCAACAAATAAAAAGTGCCCAACTCCATCCCCCTCAATCCATCCGCCCACACAAAAAAAACTGCCAAAACAGTACAGTAGTCCGAACAATTGAACTGCAGTGTTGATGTTATATGTGAAGAGACACAGCAGTGACAACACTTCATTTATATGTTAAATGATGTGACCGATCTCACTCATGAGTCAATATTTCAAACGCATCATCTCAGAGTACAGCTGTTGATGATGGACCAGCTTTAAGGTCCAAATAATTTCACACAAAATATTACAAAAAGAAAAATCCCAAATCAGCACTACTGCAATATAGGCTTATACCCGCTCACCTGCTCTGAGATTAGTGCAGTCCGGATGGTGCGCTGTTCTGGCTCATCTGATGCATTCTGTAGTAGAAGGTAACGCAAGCACTCCATGGTGGCAAAAACAATAGCGGCACACTCAGAGGGGCTGGATATCGCACGCTCACTGGAGAGACTGGAGCAAATGTTTATGAGTGAAAACATGTTTACGGACATACTCTGTTACACAGCAAAGACCACAATAAGAAAATCTATTCAGCTACTAAAATGAGTGAATTCAGTAAACCTCAACAAGAGTCCTCAAAAGAACAATCTAAACTAAAAAGTTACTGCAGAAGTTTGAATCACTGTGCTTTGTTTAGAGATGCATTACCCTTGTATGATGGACGAAAAGAATGTTTTACAGAAGTCGATCTTAGGTTCTGTGACTTCTGCAGGAAGTTTGCTGATGAAAGGGAGCATGTTGGGGTGCAGAGCAGTGGCCAGACCACGACCCCCATCTTTCAACAGTGCCCACAGCTTGGGTAGCACACCTTTCTTGGCATTTACGTGAGTCCAACAGTTCTGCAATACAATGGACAATGATGGACAATTCCACAATTTTACAGAGAGATATAATACCAAGAGAAAACACATGACACTTTAGCTATCATTCAAATCAACTAGAACCTAAAGAGTTATGAAATAACTTTGGCTGTATGGTTTGTAAACCATGACATAAAATAATGCATTTTTACGTAGACATACTGTATATACATGATTGTGCTACTTACAGGGTTTCCTTTTCTGACTTTATTATGACTAAGTGCCACTAATCCATTAACCAGTCGAAAAAATATATAATACAGTTTAATTATAATGCAGAATAAAACATTTAAAAACTCTGTTCTTGATTGTTTACCCTAACGTAAGTCAGCAAAGATTAAGGCATAAGAAATCTTCTGCACTCAAGAGCTTTGGAGTGAAAGAACGGTTGAATAGATTTTGTTAGCAGCAGAAGCATCTAAGAAAGAAATACAAGCCAATGTTTATACTCTCAGTAACGCTGATCCAAACACGGCTGACCTGTTGTAACTTTCTTGGTGAGAGACATTAGAGTTATAGCTCGTCAGGTCACTGAACATGGCTTTAAATGGTGAACTCTGAGTCACGAGTCATGTATAAAGGGCCTCACCTCTATGCTGGAGAGAATGTGCAACACAGCCTCCCACAGTGCCGGCAGGACCACGGGGTCAGAGTCATCAATACTGAGGAGCACAGTGGAACAAGCTCTTGGTGCTTCAGCTTGAACCAACTGAGGAGTGAGTTCACACAAAACGGCTACTACTTCGAAGAAGGCCCCTTTGACCTACAACAGAGAGCACAACTTACTGTTCTGCAAAAACAACTCACAATAGCTTTTTTCATTTGTTGTTAAACATAATGCAATGAAATGGCCAAGGACTGCTCAAATCAAGAATCACAAATGCATTAGTGTTATTCAAATGTCCAACTAATCATTGCTGATTTTTTGATGAGAAAAAATGTTTAACTTTTTAAGTTTTAAGTTTACATTTTTTTAATTAACGTTGTTTCTTATCGCAAAATCTGCAATGATTAGTTGGCCATTTGAATAACACTAATGCATATTCTCCATAAATTCTCTGGTCTCCATTGAAGTAAACAATACATTTTTTACTTTTTCAAATGTTTTCTAATATTACTGCAATACATAAAAAAAAGACTTTCTAAATGACCTTTTCCAATAAAATATTTCAGAATCTTCCAAGGGCTATGAATCATTGGTTATTTTTCATTTATAACGACTCATATTTTCAGACATTTTTAAAATTCTGATTATTTGATTACTAACAATCACTAGACATTCAAAATGATCACTTGTTTTAATGCTGACACCTCACCTGAGGAGATTTGTGTTTGCTGTACTTCCAAAATTTTCCTTGTGAGATCATCTGAGAAAGCCTTTCGCCGAGAGCCTCACAGTCGGTCTGAGGTAACATCGTCAGCAGTCTCTTCAGCGCCAGCAGGGAGCTGGTAAGCAGACGCACGTATTTCGCCTCTCGTTCCTCCTCTGGTACGCTCCTACACGTTTACAAAACACAAACATGAAACAGAACACGAATTAGAAATGACAAAAAATCCAGTAACAACACTGTGCAAGTATTATTACATGAACATCATGGGTCGGTTTCCCGGACAGGGATTAAGCCTAGTCCTGGATTACGCAGTGCTGTGAATAGAGATTTTCCATTGAAAAGGAAAGGGTAGTCCAAGACTAGGCTTAATCCCTGTCTGGGAAACTGACCCTATGTGTTGCAAGACAATGTTCTGTGGTTCTAAGCAACACTTACTGTGGATCACTGAGCGTGTCAGCTGTTTCTTTCAGCAGATTGTCTTGGAGCACCTAAAAAACACATAGTGGAAGTAATGCTATGTTAGTATATCTACTACCTTCTGCTTCGCTGGAACAAAATTAAACCAGGAAATGGCATTAGTCTTGCTGAAAAGAGCAAATTAGTTTAACACCACAAGTGTTGATAAAACGAACAAAAGGCGGGCTGTGGACTTACATTCAACACTTCATCTTTGCAGAAGCCGAGAGCCTCTGGCTGTTTGTTAAGGGGAAAGGCAGCCTGGAAGGCGACACTAGCAGCAGAGGCAGCAGGGGAATAGGTGTCACACTGAGCTATGAGCCAGTGGCCCATTATACCTTTGAGGTAGGGAGCAAGGTTTCGTTTGACTTTCAGAATCAGCTGCTCGAACGCCTGCTGTGTGGCCTCTCGAACTCGACGGTCATGATCCTAAAACAGTAAGAATGTAGTAGTTATATGTTGTAACATACAGTCAGACAAAAGCAAATTTGAACATAAGAGACGCAATTGCTTTGATCTGGTAAGAATACAATCTTAAGAAAAAAAAAGCAGAGGCATGTGATCAAGATCTAAAACTTACCACAGAAATTCTGCAGTATATGCGTGGCCAGTAGGGAAGAACACCTTTCACTACATCTGACTCACGCTCTTGACACATAGCTCCAAATTCTTGTACTGCCTGCAGACAACAAATCATTTTCAGATGTTTTGACATCTCTGACCTCACATCAGAATGGAGTTAGAAATAAAAGTCAATTTACTTGATAAAAAAAAATATGTTTATGACTGTTACTTCATGCCAAGCACATTGGTTCATTAGCACTCAACTAACTTATCACTGGCACAGGTGACCCCAAATGAGTTGTATGAAACAAAATGCTGCTGGAAGCTCTTTGATCAGATTCACTTTAAATGTTATCTTTTAACCATGAAGCTCTCAAAGCTTGACAATCAAGGCCATGCACAGTTAAAGTCATAACTATTGTTATGTTGAACAAGTCTGTCAATGTTTCTATGAAAAATGACTAATATCTCAAATGTTTATGAGAATTGCCATATACATTTTACAGGTGCACCTAAATGAAACAACGAAAATGCAAAAATAGCACAGCCAAAATGATTACCCCTTGTGAGTCACAACTGATAGCAACCTCTTGCTGTAATTTCTCACAAGGTTTGTACACGTCTTCTGAGGCATCTTGGACCACTCCTCCATGGCAAATTAGGTGGTTTTTGAGCATGGACCTTAACTTTGAGCTCTCACTAAAGATTCTCAAGAGGATTGAGATGTGGGCTTTGAGAAGGTCACTCCAAGACCTTGATTTTGGTGTTTCACAAGAAGTTCTGGACCAACTGTAATATGTGCTTTGGGTCATTATTTTTCTGAAAGACTAAGCACTGACCCAAAGCCAGACTAGCAGCAGATTTCTTCAAATTATCCTTTAAAACGTCAATGTAATCATTACCAGCATTATGCTTCCTCCAACATGTTTAACAATGGGAACATCCACGTGCCCAAACAGGTCCAGTTTTGTCTCATCAGACCAAAGGACAGACTTACCAAAAAAAATAAAAAATCCAACCCATGTTTCAAATGGTCCTAGGCAAACTTCAGTCTAGCTTCGATATGCTACTGTGTGAGCAAGTGAATTTTCCCTGGATGATGACCTTGAAGCTTCTCATTATAGATCCCTCACATCAGTTTTTGCTGAGACTTCAAGTCAAGAAGTGGCCAGTTCAGTGACAGTGGTCTTTACAGTGATTCAGGGTTTTTTGCTGGCATCTCTGATTATCTTCCTCTCCCAAGTTTTTGAAATCGTACACTTGCGAACATGCACAGGATTGTTTGACAGCTCACTTTATATTTTGCAAGCGGGCAACAGCTGTTCTGGATGCGGTGGAAAGTTTGTAAATGGCCATACAGTGAATCCCCTTGTGATGAGCATCACTATAGGTCCATACTTTATTTCTTTGGTTTTTGCATGATACTTTTTTTCTCTTTTATAAAGAATGCAAGTGTGATGCCTCGTAATCTAGCTCAAAAATGGGTGCACCTTAATAGCCCTACAAAGGGTTCTTTAGTAAAGGAAACTGTTTTAGAAGCATGGCACTCAAACAACGCATGTTAAACTGGTGCATGTTAGTGCTGAGGAAATTCAAACCAGAAAGATCAAACGCAACAAACAATGCTCACCTTTAGTTTTGTGACCGAATCTCTCTTGGATAGCTTCCTCAAAACCAAGCGAAAGTCAGCATCGACCAGATTGTCTATTTCTTCTGCTCCATGGACAGCAGGCACGTATCCTGGCTCATTCGAAGTTGAAATCCCAAATCCAACAAACCCGGGAACACCCCCGCTTTCCCGGGCCAATAACTCAGCTGCTCTGCCACTGCTGGAGGGCTAAAAGAGATAGTAGATGAGGAAGGAGAAAAAGAAAATAGAGTATTATCACATGACAGCTGATAGTAAGGTGACGAAGCCTTGACAGTGCTCTAGGGCAACAGACACTGCTTTGCCTTTTTCTGCTCATTTTGTGCTCACTTTCTCATACTCCAAAACATACACTCAACCACACTGGGTGCGTCTATGATGTGAAATATTGTATAAATCCAGCAGTTTGTGTAACAGTACACACTGCTAGCCAGTCCCACACTGAGTACTCAGAGAGTTAAACTGATAAACATTAAAATCAACCCCGCACAGCTAAGGGAGTTTTTTTCTGAAAGCCTGAGGTCTTACCCGAACATTCCCCTTCGTTCTTTGTTTATTTTTGCCTCCCATTTTCGATGTTTTATGCCTTTTTTATGTGCCGTCACCTCAAAACTCACGGCACTTTAGACCCGTCGCCCATGAGTGATGTAAAGCTACGTCATTCTTCCTGCGACACCGCAGAGTACTTTACACGCGTGGAACGTGAACTCGTCGCGATAGCGAAGTATTGGGATTTCTTTTATTTCAGTTTGTATTTTATTTAATTAAAACATTGTTTTATGCCTCTTTGAGCTCACTACTCTCTGGCAAAATGTGTTCTTTGAGACGGTTTGGCTAGGTGGTTTTAATGCATGCGTGAAGTTAAGAGTTTATGATGCCTTATGTGTATATGCCTTTTTCTGTTTTAACAGTCATCTTAGGATCTTCTTTCGGAAATGAGTGAGGACGTGGAACGTTTGTTGATCCAGTTTCAGGACGAAGGGGGTGAGGCTCTTGGATCCCCTTTTGATGTGCCTCTGGACATCACCCCTGATAAACTGCAGCTGGTCTGCAATGCTCTACTCCAGAAGGTAATTACAGTGCAGACCCCAGCAGAGATGCCACCAACACCAGAACTGTGGTAGTTGATGCAGAAACCAGTGGAATTGTACAGTTCTCAATTTGGGGCAGCTGGTGCCCTGGTGGTTATGAAGTTGCCCCTGCGATCAGAAGGTCGTGGGTTCCCAGGACTGGTAGTGACACCCTGAGGTACACTTGAGCAAGGTACCGTCCCCACACACCGCTCCCTGGGTGCTGTGTCCCTGGCTGCCCACTGCTTCACTTGGTGAATGGGTTAAATGCAGAGAAAGATTTGTCCACACTGTGTTGTGCTGTGGCCACTCTGCTCTACTTTCGGAGTGCAATGCATTGAAATATCGTGATGCAAAAATGTGACAATGTACCATGAAGAATAAACATTCTATTATGATATTTCATGTAACTGCGTTGTTTGTAGTGTTAAATTAATACTAATCAACCCACATCATTCCGTCACCCTCCTCTGGCCTACCAGCTGTGATTTCATTAATAAATTGTACCAGGGTCCTCTTCCATGACACAGGATTAAGGGAAAGTCTGGCTTATTTCAAGGTAAAGTAAGGAAAAGTAAGCCAGACTTTCCCTTAATCCTGTTTCATGGAACAGGACCCAGAACTGAATACAGTTATGCTTTTCATCCCCTTCATTCAGAATGTTGTGGGAATATTAAATTGTCAATCTAACTTTGCTGAACATATAAGTGGATTGAACCATGATCCCTGAATTGTCTATTAAATTTAATCACACAACGACTGAATTCTTCAAGGACTGAAAAAAGTAAACGGCAGCGTTTTTCACGCTAGGACTGTTGTTTTTACTGGTGAATAGTATTGTTTCAGTAATATAGTGTTTGAGCTCCTTCAGTCGCTAGATTTGACAAGGTACCTCCCTTACCTTTTAGACTGAAATACTGAGTAATATAAGTGCTACTCTCAGGTGGTGCTGTTTCTGAAGGAACACATTTAGGTTGCTCTTTCATTTTTGAGTCTCAGTCTGCTGCAGTGTAAGGTTGAGATGTGCTGTTTCCAGGTTTGTCACCCTCTCTTTGTTGGTTCCCTGGTCTAGGAGGAGCCAGTGCCGCTGCTGTTCTTCGTGCGGGATGCAGAAGTGGTGTTGACTCTGGGTACCTGTGTGCAGACACTGGGTTTGGAGACGGAACAGGTGCTGCCAGTGGTGTACCAGCCACAGGCCGTGTTCCGTGTCAGGGCAGTGGCCCGCTGCACCAGCTCCCTGCAGGGACATACTGAGGCTGTCATCTCAGTAGCCTTCAGTCCCACGGGCAAGTGAGTGGGCCACCCTTCATTAACCTCTTGAGGCTTAGCACAGAAATGCATTCACAACAGAACAATGACAGAAACTCTACTGAGCAACTATAGTGTTCTATCTTTGGTGTTGGACTTTGTTGTTGTACATAACACACACCAAAGACGGTCAGAAACTACAGCTACAACTTGGCCATCATGCTAACTGATCACCTGACAGAATACATTGAGTGTATCCTGTCAATTCTCTACATTTAAGTGTTTTAGCAAAACTTGTGTTGTGTGCTATATTTTACCACTAGGTTGAATGGGATTATAGCCAGTATTCTGTAAAGCTTGTCCAAACGGTTGCCATGAAAGATGACAAAAGTCACATACTAGGCAATATTTGTCTTTATGTACCCTTAAGTTTAGTAGGGACTGTCATTTACTATTTTCTGTTGCGCTGGAAATAGTTCAGTGTAGAGTGCTCGTTTTGTGTTTTTTAAAGGATCATCCTTCCTTTTTTGTTTCAGATATCTGGCCAGTGGGTCTGGAGATACTACAGTGAGATTCTGGGACATAACAACTGAGACTCCTCATCACACTGCTAAAGGTCAGCAAAGATGCATAACACCTGAGTACAGGAAACACAAAATGTATGTTCCACTTTTGTTCTGATGCTGACAGAGAATTGTATGTCTGAATATGTCTTGTGCAATTTTGTCTTTTAAGGGCACACACACTGGGTTCTGTCTATAGCCTGGTCTCCAAATGGGAAGAAATTGGCATCAGGGTGCAAGAACAGTCAGGTAGTTTTCTCAAGTATTCTTTCTGTTCCATAAACTTCAGGCAGCTGTGCTCTGGCATACAACTGTTGTTCTTCAGCTTGTGCATGTTATCTATATAGATTCTCCTTTGGGACCCAGTCACAGGACAGCAGGTAGGGAAGACTCTGACTGGACACTCTAAATGGATTACGTGGCTGTGTTGGGAGCCACTCCACCTGTAAGTTTTGCCCTAACTTTTGTGTTCTGTTCTTTGAGCAAGCCTCTGATCGTCTTTGATAGTCCTTCTTTAAATTGTTTTTGTGTCGAACAAATGGCATTTTACATACAGGAGTATGCATGCATGCATGCATCATGACATACTTGTATAAATATGCAGTATTACAACTTAGACCCTGACTGCAATGGCTTTTTTATTCATCTATAAGACTCCTTTCTTTTAACAGAGATTTCCTCAAATCATATTTATTCTCTCACTCTGCCAAAGGAACCCAGAGTGCAGATATTTGGCCAGTTCCTCTAAAGACTGCTCCGTTCGGATTTGGGACACGGTGCTGGGACGATGCGATAAGATCCTAACAGGTCACACACAGTCAGTCACCTGTGTGAAATGGGGAGGGGACGGCCTCTTGTACACTTCTTCACAGGACAGAACCATTAAAGTCTGGAGGGCAAAAGATGTAAGAGCACCAGTAACACTTAGTGTGATCACATATGCCACATCTCCATAACAGACATCTTCAATGACAAAAGTGGGATCATTGTATCATTGTCTTCTCACTTCAGGGGGTTCAGTGTCGGACTTTGCAGGGTCATGCTCACTGGGTCAACACGCTGGCCCTGAGTACTGATTACGTTCTACGTACAGGAGCCTTTGAACCTGCCACTGCCACCATTAACCCACAGGACCTTACTGGCTCATGTAAGAGACCCAGTTACCACTTTATAAACAGTCTTTGTTCAGTGTAATTGGCATGGAACAGTGTTTTGATCGATGTAAATGTATTTGTTTTCCACAGTGGAAGAGATCAAAGAGAGAGCTTTGAAGCGATACAACAAAGTTAGAGTAAGTGAACAATGTGTGTCAAATTTTGTAATGTATTTTGCAGCTTTATTTTCGTTTGGTTTATGACGTCATTCTGTCCGATTGATAGGGCGAGGGTCCTGAGCGGTTAGTCTCGGGTTCTGATGACTTCACAATGTTTCTGTGGAACCCAGCAGAGGAGAAGAAGCCTGTCGCCCGCTTGACTGGACACCAGGCACTGGTCAACGAGGTGCTCTTCTCCCCGGACACGCGGCTGCTCGCCAGCGCTTCTTTTGACAAGTCTATCAAGATCTGGGATGGCAAAACTGGCAAGTAAGGCATTCAGGATCTTGGAGAAATATTAAATGTTTAATGTATACAATGGAAACTGCTGAAATTTGTAAATAAATACTGTCATTTTCCCCCAAGCATAAACTGTGAATACTATGTAACATTGTGAAAAATTACAGTTTGTAGACTGGTAATTATTTCAGCATGAATGTTGTCATGTGACAGTTTTCATAACCATACTTATACCTCTACAACAATCCAGCTAAACAAACTACAGTGGTAGAAGCAAGATGGGAAAACTTGTTTAGTTTAATTCTAGAAAATAGCAACACTGTAGGGAAACAGAGTTATGCCTTAGGAGACCTTTCTGATTTACTCACCTGATCCATCTAAAAGTGCATTTTTAGAGATGAAAACAAAGTCATGGAATAGTTAGATGTGAAACGGTGCATTTGTGGAAAAAAATGTGTAAATGGGACCATAGTGTCTGTAGTGTAAATACATGCATTTTATTTGCTAAACAAAACCGTTGAACCAAGTATCTTCAGAGCATTATACAGTAAACAATGCCTATATGCAATTAAATAGCACAATAGTGGTAAATTCATGAAAAAAGATTTTCTTTGGGAGCTATTATGTCTATTTTAAAAATAAATTTTAGTACTTGTCACAAAACTTGTAAAACAAAGTCTCAGACATCAAGCAGTGTATTTGCAGCTTTTAGAGCTTTAGCTATCGAGTTTCAGCGCTGCCACTGTGAACAGTTCTGACTCTTTTGAACTGAATTTCACATCAAATCATTCTGAATGACATTCTTTAAATCTTCACCATTTACTTAAGCAGAATTTTTCTCATATTCTTGTAATTCCTCTTTGGAAAGCTGAGGCAGCTGGTGGCCTAGTGGTTAGGGAGTTACCCCTGTGATCAGAAGGTTTTGGGTTTGAACCCCAGGACTGTTGGTGACACCACTGAGGTACCCTTGAGCAAGGTACTGTCCCCACACCGTTGGTGCCTGGCCACCCCCCTTTGGTGACATTCTACTGCGTCACTCGGTGTATGGGTTAAATGCAGAAAAAGAAATTTCTCATTGTTCATACTGTGTGCTGTGGTGTGTTCACATGTGACTATAGGGGCCACTTTACTTTAACTCTTGTTTCTGGATAAAATGCTATTATGTGTTCAGCAATGGTACTAGTATTTGGAACCTCAGCCATGGAGAAATGTTGCCGTATTGGTCAGACAACATAGCAGATTTCATAGACATCGATGTATTACCAGAAGAAAACAGCAGAGGGTACCCAAGCTCCATTAATGATCTATGTATCCCTAAGCGGCGTGGCCGTTTGTATAACAGAAGAAACTAGAAAATTCTTTCTAGTGTATTTCATGTTTTCCATTATATTCAAAATTAGGAATCCAGGCTCTGTGATCTCCCATCTGCAGGTATCTGACATCACTGCGGGGCCATGTAGGGGCCGTGTACCAAGTGGCTTGGTCCGCAGACAGCCGCCTGCTAGTGAGCGGAAGCAGCGACAGCACCCTGAAGGTATGGGACATCAAGACTGGAAAATTAAATGTGGATCTTCCCGGACATGCTGATGAGGTAAGAGGTTTGGGGGCAGCATCTCACAAAGCAGGGTGATGAGACAAGCCATTTCATATTCTAATCATAGATGAAACTCAGGTTGATTGTCAAGAGATTTGCCTCGCGTGTGGTCTTGTTGAGTTTTGTTGAGTTTTATTTTAGAATAAGCTACGGTTAAAACTGGATTATAAAAGAGAAAGAAGACATATCTTTAGTTTTGAATTTGCCTTGGTAAGATTTAATTTAATGCTAAGTATGATGTGCAATGGCAGGTTTTCGCAGTAGACTGGAGTCCCGATGGTCAGAGAGTGGCCAGCGGTGGAAAAGACAAGTGTCTACGGATGTGAGTGATTATCTTACCTGCTTCTGTTTCAACCTTTTACATGCGAACGCACACACTTACAAGCATGTCACACCACCTGCATTGAGCATCTGCCATGTCTGTTCTTCCTCTCTGCAGATGGAGGAGGTAGCTGATGCAGCTGGGATTTATCAGTCCATCAGGTGCCTCACTGCCTCCCCATCTTCACCATCCAGTAGCCCACCCCTCCGGATGACGAACAGCCTGATCAGCCTTTACCTAATCACCCAGTGCCCTCCTGTGCAGTGCGTGACCTAAGAGGACATATGGAACGCTGGCGCACGCAGCAGTCTTACACCACAGTGGGCCAGAGAAAGAGAGGAGCATGGGATCGGTCATGCTGTCTTGTTGCCTTTTCTTAATGAACTTTTGTAGTGTTAACTCATTTAAATGAGCACATAGTAGACCAGTCTATAATCCCTTACCTCCCTCCCCCTACACACAGCCTATAATTATTTAATCCCAAACGACAAAACAGGGTTAACTCGGTCTGTTCTGCCCTTGAGAGGTTCTCCCATTCAGAGACTAACATACTGAGAAGCTAATTTAATGACACCCACGCTGTGACTGGATAGAACAGAAGCTGATGTTAAGTGACAGTGTTCTTGAAGCAGTCCCGCACCATTTTTGGAACTCATAAAAAAACACCTGTGGTGGTGATTTTCTCCCTAAGGTCTTCAAGCCTTGCTCCACTTAAATTGAAGCGCCTTATTTGGTTATATTCATGTCTGTAAGAGCCTCATAATCAGTAACGTCACATGGATGACTCACACCTGTCATGAACAAGGTGTAAAGGGCCAAATGTTATGATTCTGTTTTCGAGCAGAAACTTCAAGCTTAGTCACTGCTTCTAGGCCCTAATGGCAACAAGATGGAATATGAATGAACAGAGGGGAAAAAAATACAAATGAATTCAGAAAGATTGTGTGTTTACATGACTCTGAAAAGATCAGATTTTTGTCACTGAGACAAAAATCTCATGTGTGCATTTAGTAATGTGAACACAGCCTCAGCAAAAAGAATTGAACCTTTTTAGTCAGTCACTGAACTAGCAAATCCTCTTAGGCAGAGCATTAATAAAGGGGTCCATATACATGTTTACTGAAGTACGTCACTCTGGATAAGAGCGTCTGCTAAATGCCTTAAATGTAAACATACTGTATTATGGTCCTTATATATCATGTCTAAACTCGTGTCTTAATATAACCGTAAGACCAGCTGTTAAGAGTGAGTTTAGCAAAAAAAAAAAAAAGTTACTCTTCTTTTTACATGGTGATATGTGTCAGGATTTATGGGCTTTCCTAAAAGCTTTAGCGGAAAGCTGCAGGGCACAAGCTTTCTAGTCCAATTTAGCTTTAGTTTAAACAGTAATTCCAATAAGCCACGTATTTTGACATTGCCAGTTTATTTTTATTATTTTGTATTTGTTTTGTCTGTCTTCCATTTGCAGAAAGAACAAATGGCTAGCTCACCATGAATGAACTGCTATTAACAGTCTGAACAGCAAAATAAGTTCACAGTCCAGCTTCAAGATAAAAGACAGCAGGGAAAGCACAAAGTTGTACAAAAACATCATATACACCTAAACCATTTCCACACATTAACATATTTAAGTGCAACAAATAGAAAAAATAAGCCATGTGAGTACATGTCAGTTGGGAGCAAGGGAATCGTGTACTTTGTTGTCATCTTTTTGGTTTGCCACACAAGTGGATCAGTATGAATAAGAGCATAGTGGTGAAGACACTTGCATGGTTTTACATTAAGTGACGAGGTGCAACTTTGATACGTTGGTATGCTAGGCAGAAGCTTTAGCAATATACTGTGCATTGAAACACCACATACTCTTTATTCTGCTCTCAAGCGCTCACTCTGCTGTATAAAGTGTGCAGACACAGATGGCTGCATAATCCAGTGCTCTCAGCCAGGGGTCAGGGTAAGACACACACTCCTCACTTGAGTGACACAGCCAACTGTGTCTGCATAGTCCTCTGTTTATCTACAAAGCCAGTTGTTAACCCTCTTCAGTCGGTCCTCCACACTTGATTCAGAAGCTTCACAACTTCCTCATACAGGACAAAGACGATGGCTACATCCAGACACACCCGGCCTAGCCGAGGGACTGTACCTTTGTAGAACCTGCGGCATATAAAAAGCCCAGTTAGAAGGCAGAAATTGGTATTGAGTAGGTGGTTGGCAAAATACAGAAGTACCAGGTAATAGTACTAAGAAAATGCATACGCTTGAGGGCCCTCATTCTTCAGTATCTGAAAAGCACAGTCTAGAGTGTTCTTGTAACGATGAGCTTCCAAACCCTGCAATATATTTAGAAAAGAAAAAAAAACTTAAATGATGGCAAAGCAAAAACCTGTTGACAGTAAGAACGAAAGCTATGACAGTAAAACAGTAAAAACAAAAGCCATCAAGAGATGTACCTGCATCCTGGTCTTCACCACATCCAGAGGTGTGTTCCCAAACACACTTGCTGCACCTGCTGTTGCACCAAATATGGCTGTGACTAATGGATGCATATCGCGACTGGGGTCATCACCTGGAGACAATAACATGCTTTTCTTATCTGTCCTATCTAAACCATGATTAGTCCAGTTAAATCATTTTGCTTCAGCCTTGAATGTCCTCCTCTCACCTTTGTACCAATTGCGCAGAAGGTTCATGACATAAAAGCGTATTGCTTGATTGGTCCCCTGTTTCAGCACTGTAGCAGTCAGGCCCTGGTATGTCCCCCGAACTCCTGTAAAAAAGGTTCAAACTTCAAATATATATATACTATATGTACCTACAGTAATAGCAAGAAAATCTTAACAGATAGCAGCTAGTTTACAATCAAAAATGTACTTTGGTGAAGTACAGAAATGAGATACTCTTCACGTTCTACCTTGATCGCGGATGATTTCGCGCACCCCGTGGAAGAAGCCCCGGTATCGTGGCTGAAGAGAACACTGGTCATGGATTAACTTCACCTGAGAAAAGGCAAATGTTTTGGTTTTATATTTTTATTTTATTTTTCTATGGTTTACAACTGTGAGAGGAAACAAAACACTTATTCAGTCACTCTGATAGAATATACCCACTGGATAATGCATCTACCTCACTTCGGTACAGTCTACCAATACAAGTGTGAGATTATGTGTGAAGTTTTTGAGAACTCCTAAATCACAGAGTGAGAGCTCAGATTAACACGGACTAAACACAAAACCTTAATTTGAGCAAACATAATATGTGAACTCTTTCAGAAAATCTCCAGCTCCTGAAGGTAACATGTAAAATTACACTCATGGAAGAAGTTTATCAAAGAAAAAAACAAACTATAGACGTGTGGTGCAGCACAGAGAGAAAAAAATAATTATGCTTTGCTGTAGGTTTAAAATGTACCAGACATAAAACTGACCTGAGGGATCTAAAATCTAAAAGCACTGAAGCTTCATATGATAGTACAGTGGAGAAGAATGATGGAATGTTTTAGAATTGCAACACCTTGCACTGAAATCTAGAACTGATTTGCCCAACCCACTTCATGTCTTTTACATGGTTCAATTTCTTTTTAAAATGTGTTTCTTGTAAAACATTTTTGCGAACTATGAATAAGAGATGATTCATAAGCATATAAAATAGCCTCAAAAAGTTAAGTTGAATAAGGAAAAAAGTATTTAGACATAAGTTAACATTAGACTGTTGCAATGTGGTTATTGGCAAGATGATTATGATACAATTCACTGCTAATAAACACTTTTCAAGTGACAGCTGGCTTCTCTTTTACCTCCCTTATCATTAGTCATTATTTGAGAGCACGCTGTGGAACGAATTTTACAGACAGAGATGTTTAAGGTGTTTGTTATGGCTCTGTAGATTTTATCACTCACTGATGAATTACACTGTCCCTGAGACCTTAAGGAAGCCCCTTCACGATCACCATGATAGCTACTTAGCATTAAATCTTACTTAACAATGGCAATGTTGTTTATAACGACACCAGGTGATTTGAAAGAGACCATTTGTTTGAAGCATTAAAATGTTTGTGTGAATACTTTAATACCGGTCAGTTTAATTTCTTGCACTTCCATGACTTCAAAGACTTTTTTTGAACAAAACAGCAAAAATGGAAGGGATATGTGTGGAGGCATATTAAACAAACAAAAAAGTGAGTACAGTGATGCCTTGACTTACGAGTTTAATTCGTTCTGTGACGGAGCTCGTAACTCAAATGACTCGTATGTCAAATCAATTTTCCCTATTGAAATGAATTGAAATGCCATTAATCCGTTCCGGACCTCCAAAAACACTGCATTTTTGTGCTTATAAATAACAAATATTGTATAAAAACACAACAAAATAGATTAAGTATAATGTACAGCATTTGCCTTGGAGATCAGACGACTTATAGACGCTTTGGCTGCTATAATTCCAGCAAAAGTTTTGGACTGGCTTTAAACGTCTCGCCCGATGCCTCGTTCACCGAAGTGCCTCGGTCTGCTGCAGCAAATCGACATAAACAGCTCAATCTTCTCACAGATTGTATCCTCTGTTACGGGATCTCCTGCGAGCTGTTTCTCCATCAACCGCACCATCAGCGGTTTTATTTTAACACCCTTGGCTGGCATTATAGCCTTTATCGACATGTTCTGCTTCTGTAATTCAATGCACATCATCTGCTTCTTCTCAGCACTGTCCTTCGCACGCACTTTCTTTAGATACATGGATGGATAAACGAACTTTTGCAAAATAACTGCAAGCACAAATGCTTGTAACCCAAATTTTAGCTCTCAACTCAAACCAAAAAATCTAAAAAAACTCGTAAGTTGGGACACTCGTAAGTCAAGGTACCACTGTACTTGTTTCCCCCATCTGTATATTTCAAAAAGCTTTTTGGGATAACAAGGAGACACTGCAGAATATTGGAAACATTATAAACCTTGGTTCAATTATTGATGCAATGTGCAAATTTGTCTAACCTTTAGCGTTTCCATTGGGCAGACCACTAGTACTGCTTCAGTGACACCAGCTCCCAAGCCACAAAGCAAGCTACGAGTGTTATCAAGACGACCATTATCATCTCGCATTGGGTTGCTCAAGACCTCAAACATGCCAAACCTGGCAAACAAACAAACAGATTAGAGAGACTGAGTCTGTGTAAGAGAAGTAATATTGCTTTGCTCATCACTTATTTTTGGATGCAAATCAAACAGGTTCTCTTACCGAACTGCAGACTTGGGGATGGAGCCATAGAGTAGTGAACTCAAGCCTCTGTACAGCCCTCTTAGTCCATGATCCTGAACAGTCAGCCTCACACAGTCCCCTAAGCACACAGTAGTTCACAGTCTAGTAATCACTGCAGGGCTGCTTTTGATACTGCAGCTCTGTTCAAACTACCTTTAGTCTGGCCGTGGTAGTCATTGGTGCAAATTCTACCTGGGGCTTTAAACAAATGAGGGCTTTTTCTCACCTATTCCTCGGTATCGAGGAGGGTTGGCCCGCTCATCCAGCTGCAGCTGAGTCTTAACATACTCTGTCGGGAAAGTGATGCAGATCTCTATAGCTCCAGCAATACCACCTGCACAGAGAGCAAATATTACTCTTAATACAGAAAAGCAGGCAAATTTCAATTTTTTCAGACACCATACAGGTTAAGAACTTACATCACACCTATTTTGTTTATTGTGAAACATTTAAAAAACAGGTAATTATCTGAATATCCATTTAAACTGACTCTTTTGTGTCTGACAAGGATGACTTGCTTTATACACCTGGCTGTAATTCTGGTTAATGATATATGGAGAGTAAAATATTGTTGCTTTACCTGTGGAAAATACAATATATTGGCAAAAGCATTGGAACCCCTGACTATTACACAAACTGGGAATTTAATGACTGTGTATTCAAATACACAAACTTTAATTTGGAGTTGGTCCCCTCCAAATAGCATCCACTCTTCTTGAAAGGCTTTTCACAAGATTTTAGAGAGTTTCTGAGGGAATCTGTGCCCATTCATTCTGTCTAGCATTTATGAGATCAGACACTGATGTTGGACGAGAAGGCCTGGACCCCAATCTCCGTTCCAGTTCATTCCAAAGGTGTTGGATGGGGTTGTGGTCAGGGCTATGTGCGGGCCGGTCAAGTTCTTCCACACTGAACCTCATCCAACCATGTCTTTACACTTGTGTCACACTCATGCTGGAATAGAATAGGGCTTTCCCCAAAACACTGTGTGGTGTCCACAAAGTTAGAAGCATGATGTAGTCCAAAATGTATGCTTGGCATGCTGAAGCATTAAGATGATTGCCCTTCATCTGGAAGGGGGCCACCTGAATGCAATGAAGAGGGCTGTCCTGATACTTTTGTCCACGTTGTGTATGTTGCAGTGGGGTTTTTTTTTTGTTTTGTTTTGTTCGTCATTAACCACTTCCATAGATGGGATGTCCCTGAGGATGATGACAGTAAGCTAATGGCTGCTAGCTAAAGCAGGGCAGGTCACAGTTAGCCACCTCGCTAATGTCGTTAGCTTGTCAGTGCCAAAATCTGGACATAAACAAAAGAAACATAAAAGGACTGCGGGTGTTTGTGAAGGTTACTAAAGGGCTTATAAAAGGGACACCCCTGCTGCATGCTGCTGAATGTGAAAACATACATTTGAGCCAGTGCTGAGGCTCAAAAGCGCCAATGTTATTGTGTGGTGAACCACAGAAGTAGTTGGATGTCGGCTAGCAACCAGAGCAGCATTTCTATGCATTTTACTTGCATCATATGTATTTTACCTGCAAGAATAGCCTTCCCAGGGTGGGTGACCTTTCTCCCACCCACCGCAGCAGCCGCTAGACTTCTCTTTCCATCGCAGACATTGTGAATTGGCGTACATTTGCTCGCAATGGCTCCACCAAGACACGACGGAGGAATCGAGGTCAGCCCTGCAGGATGCTGCTGCTGCTGCTGCTGCTGTTGCTGGGACCTGCATCCCTGCCTCAAAATCCAATCTTTACACGGCCCATCCGAAACAGAGAACGGCTTATACAAAGACGACATCTTTTTCTAGCAATTTCTACCCGCAAACAGTCGATCAAATGAACAGGCGTGCGCCCTTTCATCAATTTGTGCCTGCCCAATGAGACCGAGCCAACACAATCACAGACGGACCACTTCTGTGGCGTGGTGGCGTGGTCCTCGTGAATATTAAAATATGTGTTACGCTACGGACTCAGCCATTGGTCCAGAGGTGCGATTTGGTTAATTTATTCAGATATTCTACCTACTGAATATTAAAGAAGCTCTCTCATCCAATGGTGTGGCTACAACTCCTCTGCTGGAACAAAACGCATGATCGGCCAGTATTACAATACGTAATGTATATATATATATATATATACACACACACGTGAAAGGTTATACATTTAAGTTATTTTTTTGGTTTGGTAGCCTTGCAGAAATCGGTTAAAATAAACTTCATATGGGTCATTCCACGAAATCGGTACACTTTCAACTTTGAAAATAGAAAATCTTTTTTCTAAATTTTTTAAATATCTCTGGAAAGAAGACAGCCTAAAGTGACAATAAATTTTATGGTGCCATCTCAGGCTATTTATTTTATTTATTGTATGATATTTTGTGATATGTCATCATAGAAAAGTAACAGGACTGACAGTAACAGGGTTGACGATTTCAAGCTAATATGCCTCTAGTTAGCTGATGTTCAAGATCACAAGAGCAGAGGTCATACAGTTTGAAATGATATTACTTATAGATATGGTAAATATCAAGATACAAAAAATATTATTTTAATTAATATATTAAAAATTGGTAACAGGAATGACGCGGTATGATGTCCCCACCCCCAACAAACTCATAAAACAACAGAATTCTAAATTATAGAAGAGAGAAACTAACTTGTGTTTTAAATGTTGGAAATCCTCTTCCTGTAAATTATGTAACTTCCTGTAAATTATGTCATTGCTGGAATGTGCCATTATTTTACAGGTTGTTTTTTTTTGTGTCAGTAACAGTGTTGACTTCAAATCAGGGGACACTGATAAAATGATTTAAAGTTTATAGAAATGACATGTGTTCATGCTAAAACATTGCTTAACAATGAGATTACTTTTAGAACTATATACAAATGTGAACCTTTGACCATTATTCTAACAACTTACTATTAAGAAGACCTGCTGAAAAATAACTTTCATAGTGAGGGGCAGGCCAAAATCCCTGCCGATTATCAGCATAAATGCAAATTTAACCACGGACAATAATATTTAATTTACTTAATTTTGAGGTAGTATTGATGATAGAAGACATACTAATGTTATGTTTTTAAATGATGCATGTATCTGGTATTATAGTGATTTTATGACAGATTATTTCTCTAGTACGCAAAATGTACCGATTCCACGGAATGACCCATATATCATAGCAAGGCAAAAGCTAATGCTCGTTGATTATAGTGATTTGGAGGATGGAAACAGTTTGGATTTTTTTAGTAAATAAAGAAGATATTACCCAACATTACAGAACATTTCTTCACATCTCAGTCAGTAATCAAAATGTATGAGATACATTGTGTTCACTCGTGATCAAAATATGGACAAAAGTATAGGGACACACCTCTTAATTATTGAAATCAGGTGGCCCCTTACTGCCAGTGAAGGGCAATCTTAATGCTTCAGCAAACCAAGATATTTTTGGACAACGCCATGCTTTCACTTTGTGGACACAGTTTGGGGAAGAGCCTTTTCTATTCCAGCATGACTGTGTCCCAGTGCACAAAGCAAGTTCCATAAAAACATGGTTGGGTGATTTCAGTGTGGAAGAGCTTGATTGGTCCTCACAAAGCCTTGACCTCAACCCCATGCGACACCTTTGTGATGAACTGGAATGGAGTATGCGAGCCAGGCCTTCTCGTCCAACATCGGTGCCTGACCTCATAAATGCTCTACAGAAATAACGGGCACAAATTCCCACAGAAACACTCCAGAATCTTGTGGAGAGACTTCACAGGAAGAGTGGAAGCTGTTATAGCTGCAATGGGGGGACCAACTCCATATTAAAGCCTATGGATTTGAATGCTGTGTCTTTAAAGTATATGTTGGTGTTATAGTCAGGTGTCCCGATACTTTTGTCCATGTAGTGTACTCGTTGTAGACTTACCGGTATTCATCCTGTTCACTTTGGGGTACTGACGGTACCCAAAATTTTCCAAAAGACCGATGGCACCATCTAGCGACAACTTCACCTCCTGTCTGCACATTTAGAAATATGTATAGCCAAGGAAAAAAATGAGACCCCCTCTTTTTTTTCTGGTTATTGCTTTTGCAATTTGTGGGAATGTGTGTTGTCGGGGGTTGGTGCGCGCGCAATTGCAACAATTAAAATAGTGATGTTAAGTGCATAGTGTATGAATGTGTGACTCTGTTTCATCCCATCAGAAACCGAATCAGGAGTGAATCTGCTGGAAAACAGCACAAAGAAAAGCTGCTATACAAACACTGCTGCACTCACACTTATTTTTTACACAGCTCACACTGCAATAGATCATAATGTACATACATATATATGTATATATATA
>JBBPCX010000035.1:7127048-7140106 GCA_037974365.1 Hydrocynus forskahlii
GTGTGTGTGTGTGTGTGTGTGTGTGTGTGTGTGTGTGTGTGTGTGTGTGTGTGTGTGTGTGTGTGTGTGTTTTAGAGAGAAAGCAGAACAAAACAGCAGTTACAGTAATGTCTAATCTCATGTTAATATCCATTTAAGGTTAAAGTAATCTGGTGCAATTCCCATATCGAGTTGCTTTCTGTCATATTACAGCACTGAGTCTTATCGCCTCACTTACAAGGCTTTTCCCCTTAATGAGAGGTTATCAGTGAATCCAATGGTGAATCACACACAAAGACCTCACCTGACACGAGCCAAGAGAACTGCATGCACTCTTGCTTTGTCCAAAGTGCCTGTCATTAAGACCCACATTTAGACCAGTCTACTCACCCCATGCAGGCCGCCTGACCATCCTCCACACTGCCAGCCATTCCACTGTGCCTGTCCGGGTGGCAGCACCTGCTGTTTGTTTTTCTTCGTCTTCTCGCTTTCCACGAAACGGAAACCCTGACTGTTCAATAATGGATGAGTCTGAATGGCTCACAAGCAGATTTGCTGTAAAGAGTAAGCGAAGGGCAGCTCATGTGTCGCCCCATGGCTGGCACACCGTGTCAATAATGTGGGCCACCCTGAAGAGGCACAAAGAACACACAGATAAACGGGTTTTATCCGTTTCAGTCGCACCCGTGTAAGCCTCAGGTGAATAATGCACTGGTGATGTGCCTCTGCAATTACTTATCAGTGTAGCATTTATTTACAGATGAGTTTCTGATAAACATGTCTCACCCTGTGTGTATATTCTGCCATATGTGCAGTGAGGGTGTATATATATATGCTCCCTCTCGCTCTGTCTGTCTCGCTCCCTCACTGTTTTTCTGCAGTGGAAATGCTCAGTGGAGGCCGAGCATGAATGTAAGTGCTTATGACTGCGCAATGAGCTCATTAGTGTGGAGGTGGCCCACCACTTTATGGAGCTGTTGGATACGTACTTACACAGGGTGAGTCACTCAAAGCCTCACCTCCATTCTCTCTTTACTCCCTCCCCTTTCTCTTTCGCTCTATCAATTTCTCACCCTCTTCACCTTTTCCTCTCCCCCTTCCAGCGCTGCCTCCGGCGCAAACAGCATCAGTGGGGAAGTGGTAATGCTGTTGCTTTGCTCCACAGTTTTCACTATTAACCTTTTTTGCAGGTGTTCCTGACACAGCGATGATAATGATTTGGCTGTGAAATGCACACAGAGTGAGCCAGAGAGAGGCCACAGCTAGAGAGGAGTTATGGTGTTTGTGTGTGTGTGTGTGTGTGTGTGTGTGTGTTTGTGTACACATGCATACATCTTTTACTTGTTCCATTTAGAGCTCAGCTGTTCACTTTTATACTTTTTCCATTTAGAGATGAGGTGTCTCAAATTAATCATTTATCGTAACAGGTTGTGATTCTTACTAAGGTTTGAATGTTTATGTCTTCTTATATTTAGAGCATTATCAACAGAAACAGTACTGGGCTTTAGCTGTAAGCTGGTGCCTGTAAACATTCTACCATTATTTCCATGCTAATGACAGGATTTGACACAGTGTAAACACAAAAGCTCGAGCTTTCGCCGTACGTATTGTGTTGTGATGTGATGACAAGAGCACGTTGCTGTACATTCACGCATGATGCCACAAACATGTTTAGGAATTGCGAAAAGTTCAGAGCACACTAAATAGCCTGGTCTTAATTTGCAAAACAACCTGTTTACCTCAGCAAGGAAGCTGAGAGTGCACTATGGATAGAAGCAGAGAAGTAATAGCTCCTGCACAGGCAGGGGAGATGATAATTATACCGTAATTATCATCATGCGCAAAGGTTTTGGTGTATAAAAGAGGATCAAGGGGATATTATTGCAATCTCATGGAACTCAAAACAATTTGGCTCAATTATTACTAATCAGGCGAATATAGGGAGTGTGCAAGATGTGCTTTAGTCACTGGAAAAGTTTGAGTGGAGAGTGTTTTGGCCGTTTTGAAGCGCTGTCGTGTGCTGGTTGGTTGACTTGGTGGAGTGCATCATCAGAGCTGCTTCCAGTACTGCGTATGACTCAGTGTAATTATCTGTCTGTTTTTGTATCTGAAGTATCTGTGCCTCTGCCGTCACTGCCTTAGACTATGTTTTTGTGAGCTTGATTTTGTACTGATGTGTGCGTGTGTGTGTTGTGTGTTTCTGTGTAGCTGAGTGATGAGTGAGTAAACGCAACAAATTGGCATGGGTGAAGACGCAGCGTACACCGAAGCTTTGCCACAGATTGTATGTAAAACAACTGATTTGTATGTGTGTGTGTGTGTGTTTGTGTAGGCTTTAAATGGTTATGTCACCATTTACAGTAATTATTGGCATAATGTAACAGACTCTTTTCATATTGCAGTGGAAATGTTCAGTGGAGGCCGAGAGTGAATGTAAGTGCTTATGACTCACCGGCATCCTTTGACAGCGGCTCAATGGTACTACTTTCCTCTCTGCCTGCTGATAGATCTCTACTCATCAGGGCTCACCGAAGGGCATCTGCATGCCATCAAAGAGGAGGGAAGACAGGAGTGTATTGAAGAACTGTGTTTTCCGAAGCAAAGCTTCTTGCTCAAGTATCTGATACTGTCCTGTATGTTGGTGGTCACCTGTGGTTAAATAGAACCCGTTAGTAACTGATTTACTTCTTGTACCATCTTCTCAGTTGCTTATTTCAGAGGGGACATTAGCTTGGTATTTTGCTTATAACCTGAATCCTAGGGTCTTAAATGACCCGTATTTTTCTTGTATTTTGTTTTTTCCCTGAGGTCCTCTTCTGATGTTTGACTGTTTTTAATACCAGAAACGGTCGTAATTCCTTTTTGCATTAACATTTCAACCTTTTCTTATTCCTTAGAATTAAACAGACTATATGGCTAAAAATACATGGATCATACATATCATGCATATATGAGCTTGTTGGACGTACCGTTCCCAATAGAAGGGCATTCATAAGGAGTGCCTCCCCTGTAATAGCATAACCATGAAAAACATCCCCTGAGGATTATCCCTTCTTCCATCAAACTTTACTTCTGGTAAAGTTTGACTAGTTTGCAGTCCAAATCTGTATTTGAGACTGCCCAATAGGGAAGCATGGAGGAGAAAAAGACCCCCCAATCAATGCCACCTGTTTTTGCTTAGGGGAACATATTTCAGTGAATCATTTCAGAGGAGTCATTCCACTGCTCCAGAATCAAGTGATGGCTTGCTTTACACCACTCCAGCCATTGATTGGCACTGCTCATAGTGATCCAAGTGTTGTGGGCAGCTATCTTCCCACTGAAATCAACTTCAGCCTCACACTGTGGCTTTACAAGGTCTTCCGATTCTCAGCTGTTGTCATTTCCATTTCATAATAATAGTTCTTGCGGTTGTCCAGGGCAGATCTAGCACAGCAAACATTTCACAAACTGACTTCTACCAAAGGTGGCATCCTATGACAGTGCCTTGTTTAATGTTACTGAACTCTTCAGTATGACCCATTCTCCAGCCAATATTTGTCTATGGTGATTACATGGCTATGTGCTTAATTTAATACACCTGTTAGCAATGGATGTGGCTGAAACACTCAAACTCAATAATCAGGAGGGCTGTTCACATAATTTTGACTGACCTGTACTGTGCCTCATTCAAAAACTCTCCTTATAACCTCACTGTGAATGAACAAAACTGCTGTAGGCTGAATAGGTGACTGTATCTAATCCAATATACAGTGTATTGTTTTTGACATTACAACATATATTATGCCCACTTTTACAGTTTATTTTACATATGTAGATTATATAGAGTGGTCAGTGAATGGTACATTCTTTAACTGAGACACATTGAACATAAATTTAACCATATTTACTTACTATATTAAACTCTTTTTTTTGCCCAAACAAGCAAAGGAAGTTCAGTTTTCTATTAAATGGGCTTTAAACAAATCTCTAAAATGAAGGTAAATGAAAATGAAGTATGTTTTCATGCTTTTGTATATAAATAATGCTGCTTTTGTGTCCTGACCCCAAACACTGAAGAATGTAAATCAAATGTAACTACTTTTGCCCAATGGGTGGTTGCATTATTCATGACTGTTATACACAATTCTTTGTGACAGTAGATGCGATGCATTCGTGCAATTTTACTTCATTCAGGGGTGAAAACGACACATATGCATTTAAAATAGAGGGCAGTCTGCAAACTGTGCATTGTTTGTAAGTACATGGGTGTTTATGCAGATGTCTGTATGTCGGGGTCAGGTGGGTGCGTAGGTGTAAGTGTGCCTGTGTGCTCTAGCCTGGGCTCCTACATCAGGGCGGCAAACATTTTATCTGGCAGAGGTTTATGAGCATGTGGGTGTTTGTGTCCAGTGTGTGAGTATAAATCTTAATGCTTGGGGTTCTGCAGTGGTGCATGGCAGTAGATGACTCACCCGTCAATCATGTGACTCATTAATCACTGCAGCTCGCTCACTCTCTCTCTCTCTCTCTCTCTCTCTCTCTCTTTCTCTCCCTCTCTTTCAGCCCACCCCTCTCTTTTGGTTCCAGTGTGTCCCCATACTCATTCCCATCACATCATTGTCCTTTCTTCATTCCAGGCTCTTGCGCTCCCTCTGCATTTGTGGATGCTTCTTAAATGTATAACTCTTTCATGTGTCCTCATTTGAATGAATGCAATAATAGTGGATTGGTTGGAGAAAATGGGGGGTTATTTTTTGGTGGTATATGATTTATAGAGTCACAGGGGACATGTACTGATAAGCACAAGAATGAATATGAGAAAACCTTCATCTTGAATGACTTTATTGTTTAAACTGGGAAGGGACAACATATAGCTACCTTTTAAATCTGCATTTATTGAATAGAATGCTTTTTAGTTTAGCTTTAATGTCTACATTTAGGGCCTGTGGTGTTCTACAGCTACTTACATTTTGTTCTTCACAAATTTACCTTCAGCTGTCAATTGCAGGCTAAGCCATGGTTAGGGCCTATAATTTCAACCTTTGTATTTTCAACCTCTACAGGCAGTTGAAAAGGACAAGTAGTATGCAGTACAGACTATTAAAGTCAAAGTCCATTTTTGACGGATGTGAAATATGAAATAGTGCACTTGAATGGATAAATGGCACATTATTCTGGATGACTAATCAAACGCTCTCCAATAAGGCATTTAAAAAAAACTGATCTTTAATAAAATAGTTGCTTTTATTTTTGTCATATAACAAAACTAGTAATCAGCATGCTTTTATTTACACATTGCACACACTTGTTTATTTGACACTGTACAACTTACAATCTGGAAGTTGACATCAACAACAAATTCCTTTCACAAGACTGGTTCACTTGTGGAAACACTTGTTATCATAATTAGTTTTCTTTCTTAGGGTTTTTTTGTGTATTTTTTTTAAATAACCACAGTTTTTCAAAGAGGCAATTTCCCCAACATTTTTTTCTGCTTTTTTTTAAAGATGCAAATACAGATAGACGTGCAGACGTTCGTTGCAACCTCAGTTCATTTCTCGCAACTTTTCAAACATTTTAAAACTTCTTTTGAATACGCATAATATATACAACTTTCATTTGACCCTCGAGACAAAGATACAGTGCTCCTTGATAGAATGTTAGAGGTAACCCAAAGCCCATAGTAGTAATCACGGTGTCTCAAAAAGCTTTATACTTGACATAAGCAAACAATGTGTGAGGTGTACAGAAAATTACTGGCATGGGGAAAGAATACTGAAAACTTCCTTAACAGGGCACTCATCCATTAAAGACACCCACAATTTTGCATTCCTTTAAACAGAGTGGAAGATTTTTTCTTTCAAGTATTGTTTTTGGTGGCTATGTGGTTTTGTTTCACATAAAGTTATTGTTTTCTCTGGTGCAAGACCTGCATGCACATGAATTAAATGGATCCATATTAAGGCAATAGGAGCACTCAAAATCACACCTTAACGTCGCCGATGAAAACGATGGATCAATAGTTATAATCGTTTGACTGGCGTTACAGAAGAAAGCTTTAGAATGTGCCCTGCAGTGCCAAGTGATTCAAGATTTCAGCTCAGAGCTTAGACCCTTTTTTGAATTCACATTAATTTATCACGTGACCAAAACAAAAAAAAATCTGTAAACATGGGTCTCTTGCAGTTGGCACCTAAAATGTTTTTGACATGCAAGAGAGTAAAACCATACCTGAATGAAACCTGACAAATTCACCCGTAAGTTCTCTCACCAAATGAAAATGTAAACTGCGAGAGGAACGGAATGCAGACACACAGAGAGGGTCTGTAACCTCATTAACATCGCTTTCTTGCCTGACCTGGAATGTTTTAAAAAACAAGAGTGGAGAAGTAACATAGAATTAGTCTTTTCTCAGCCCCTAACGTCATGCCCTTGCTACCTCAGTTTTTCCCTTTGTTCTCCTCACTCTTTTTCATCGCTATAAAGTATCACTAGTCTTCATCCCAGCCTTTAGAACAACCTGCGGTTGTAGTAAATCTTCTCAATGAAGTTCTCCAGCTCCTCATCGCTGTCTGGTGCTGGTTCTGGCTCATCATACGCATAGTCTGGGTGGTAAAAGTAGCTGGGTGCTGCCGCACTCGGGGGAGAGCGGGGTTTGGGCACAGGGAGGGTCTGGTAAGTTCGGGGATGAGGGAGGATGTAGTTAGAAATGACTGTGTCCACTAAAGGGAAAGGGCTCTGGGGTTGGCGAGCTCCCTGCACCCAGTTTCGCTCCCTTGCCTTTGCCCTGTCTCTGTTTCTGCGTTTGGGGGGTTTGAAGCCGTAACCAATGGAGCCCCCAAAGTTGTAGTCAAAAGAGAGGGCAGGGTTTGTGTAGAAGCGAGGCTCAGGAGGTGGAAAGTAAACAGGGTAATAGGCTCGATATGGCTTCTGGTAATAAGGAAATGAAGGATAAGCTAGTAACTGCTTCTGTGGCTTAAACCAGTAGTCCTGCTTGTTGAACTTTGCTTTGCTTTTCTCCTTGTACCATTTCTTGTATGGATTCACCTTGTGGTAGGATTTCTTTGGGGACTTTGGGAATTGATAAACAGGAGCCCTTGACTTGGCTTTGAGGGGGACTAAAGGGCGAAAACGGGGGGCATTGATTGGTGGGGAGTCTTTCCTCTTCTTTTTCTCCTCCACGTCTGTGATGATCTCAACCACATCATCAGCAGGTAGATGCAGCTTACTGGAGATTTCGATCAACTTATCAATAGTCTCAGGATCCATTTCGTCATCATCATCGTCCTCCACTTCATTAGAGCGTTTGTCCTCGGCCACGTTGTTGAGCAAGGAAGCTTTCTTTCTGTCTTTCATGTAAGAGGCTGCTTTCTGTTTTCTGCCCATGTACTGCAGAAGCATGTCTGAGGCAATGTCTGCTAGTCTTTGCTCCTCTTCACGCGCCTCCTGTGCCTCCGCCTCCTGCCTCCGCACCTCTTCCTGCTCAGCTCGTGCTCTTGCCTCTTCCTCCTTGCGGGGGAGGACCTCCTCCTCCTCCTCTACGAAGTCAAAATCATCCATGAAGTTCCTGTCAAGCTGGGAAGGGTTTCTCTCTCTCTCCTCCTGCCACTTGAGCTTCTTGCTGGCCAGGGCCAGCTGCTGGTTATAGGCTTTGTAGCCCTTTAGAGGTGGGAGGATCTCATTGTCCTGCAGACCAAGGTCAATGTTTTGGAAATAACCCCTGCTTTTTCGCTGAAGGGAGATTTGAGGTGGGACTACCGTTTTCTTACTGAGCAAGCTCTGTAGAAGCTCTTCTTTTCCATCAAATGTCCCTTCACTGTTTCCCTTTTGATTATCACTGGAAAGCTGTGGTGCTGTAAATCCGACATTTTCTTCTCCTCCCTCACCCTCACCCTTAGTTGCCTCGGTCACATCAGATTGTAGCATCTTTACGTTTTCCTCCTCTCCTCTTCCTTGCCCAGGGTCTCTGTGTTCATCCTGATCGCTCCACATCTCCAGCTCCTGTCCTGGCTCCCTCTCCACATACTCCTCAGACTCCACCTGACCACCTATCTTTTCTCGGGCTGGGTGATCGAGAGCCTCCAGCAGAACAGAAGCTAGTGCCCTGGCAGAATCCATGTCTGTGAATTGGCTTTGTGTTGAGGGGGACTGCAAAGGCCTGCCCACTTCCCCGTGTGTTCTGGCTGCTCCGTCTGCTGTCGCCAGGTTCTGGTGCACCAGCTGGAGCGTTTCATTGCTGATGCTGGTGAGCGGGCTCTCAGTAAGCAGGGGGGCAGCAGCAGGCAGCTGTGGAGCAATGCTGAGCAGGATTAGCAGTAGAGCAGAGGTACTGGAGGAAGGATGGCAGAAGATCATGACCATGCAGGGCTGACGGGCCAGGGGAAGAGGGGACAGGGCAAGCACCTAAGAGAGAAGAACAAAATGAAACAAAAAAGAGTCAATCCCATTGTCATTTTCACAGCAAATGCTCCCACTGCATCACCCCACGTAAAGAATCATCTCATTTTTTGCATTGAAATACAAGTAAAATATTGAAAGATTGTTCCCAATACATATTGCTCAAGTCATACATATCCACTTCAGCATTTTAGGTGCTTTTAGGAAGTTCGTGTCCCTTTTAATGATGCGTGATTAGGCACATTGTTTGCACATTGTTTGCCACGCACAAAAGTCGTTCCAGTCGTGCAGAAATTAAATTATAATGGTCTGTGTGATTCCAGATCCACCTGAATTCCGCAAACAGATTGTAATGCCAAGCGAAAGGCGAAGGGCAGAGTTGGAATTCGCCGGCTGCTGATGCAGTGCGCCTTGTAATTACCTCGCTCCCGACCACCCGAGAGGCTTACAATAAAAAGACCTTTTTCTTCACAGTAAGCACCTTCTCCACAACTTTTACGCGACACATTTCGCATCTTAACCCGATTTTTTTGCGAGAATGGACATGCAACAATGCCGATACCGTGTCGTTTCTTAGATGAAGAACCGGAGCTATTGTGTGCCTCCTGCGTGCATCGCTTCCATTCAAATTAGCCTCCTCCGAGTCTGCGTCCCTCGCTCTCCCCCTTATAACCACGGATGAATTTTCTAGTAATGGTCCGAAACATACACATATAGACTGTATATACTAAATCCTGTTTAGACTCCTGCTAAGTGTGGTTACATTTGACACGATTGATAGAATTAATTATAATTCAATTAACTTAAGCATACAGTGTCAGATTATAACCAAGATGCATGTTCTAAACTTAAAATGCTCCACGGTTAAACTGATGCTGCAGAACCACGTAGTGATGTCAGTCCAGCTCATCAAAATTCTTCCCATTCATTAAATTCCCAAGTTTTGTGCCTTGAACTACCCTTGTTCTCTTTTTTCTTCTCCTAATAGCCTTTAAGATGTTCGAGCAAGGATTTACCACTACTTTCCTTCAGGTTGAGCCCTAAAATATATAAAGCCTACACTGCGACTGCCATTTATCCATGAAAAGTGCCTTTTTTCTATTTTTTTTTATCTTCTATTCGAGCATCAAACCATTCGGTCTGAGTCCTGGGGAACCGGTTCTCCAGTTCCTGACGCTCAGTCACGAATTCAGTCCCTTCCGCACTACTTTTTTTGGTCATTTTTAACATTTTAACATTTTTTCTTCTTAAAAGAAGTAGTACAGCATTGCCACTCACCTGCTATCCCGCACGAAAACCCAGCTGGAAAATCAGAAGCGCGTCTGTTGCCTCTTCGCGTAGTTCAAGAGCTTAAATATTCTCGGTCCTTTAATTTTCATTCAAGAGAATGAAGAGAAAAGACAAAAAAAGTTTCTTTCCCCCCCTTCCGAGAAAAGGAAAAAAACACACTCTTTTTCCTTTTACGCGTCGCTCTTTTTGGAACATGTGAAGTATATCATTTGTTGACTGCACATGAATGGGTCTTTATTATTATTATTATTATTATATTATGATTATTATTAGTAGTAGTAGTAGTAGTAGGATTATTTGTGGCTGGTTTTTTTGATTGTTGTTGTTTTTCAGCACCAAGGAGAGCGCAGCGCCAATATGTACCGGCGCTCCTCACCACGTGACGCGCAAAAAAAACACGCAACGCGTTTGACGTCACCCTCTTCATTGATAAGAATTTCGTGCGTCGCTCGCCCTGATGAATGAACGGAAACGGCATGAATGAAACGGGGCCTCTCCATTAAGAGCCGCGGTGACAGGCACGGACGAAGTTTCCCCCAAAAAATCCCCTCCCGTGTCTTGGAGATCTGGATGCAACACGGCAGGGTTGATGCAGGGAATGAGGGGATCTGGTCTCCCGGGCTCTGGGGTCAGCCGCCTGGTTCCTCTCAGAGCCCGGCAGACCAGACCCCTCACTCCCTGCATCAACCCTGTCGTGTTGCAAACCACCCCTCCATGTGCCCCCCTGTGTGTCACACTCACCCTGTCATTCTCCACACACTTACTGCTCCGTGGCAGGTGTGTTTTGTATAGTTCAATTCTGCATATATATAAATCCAAAATAGGAGGGGGGTAATGACAGTCTTTAGTCCGGCCAAATTACCCCCCCCCTTCTGAAGAGACCCCCACAACACACACCTGCATATATATAATCCTAAAATAGGAGGGGGTGGTAATGGCAGCATTTAGTCCTGTCAAATTAACCCCCCTTTAAAAGAGACCCCCCCCCACACACACACACACATGTTATACATTCGACATTAATATTCTGGATTTAGACACTGGCTTGATTTGAAAATACTCAGTAAAACCAGGGCCAACACACCTAACACACAGAAACACCCAAAAAAACATCACTACCACTGCTGATCCCAGTTTATGATTCGTGTAATTGGATCAGTCTCAGTGAAGATATTGAAGGCCCCTCCTGCGAGCCACGACATCATCATCATCATCATCGTCGTTGTCGTCGTCACATCACAGGAATCTAATTTGGAATTTCTGAAAACGCTGCATGCGTCACAACAGCCTTTAGTGGTTCAATCAGGGGGTCTGTAGAGTTTTAAACGCACCTTATTCAGCCGTGTTTCTGATCGTGTAGTAAATTACATCGTAGCTGTGTGTGTGTATGTGTGTGTGTATAGCTCGTCTGTGTTGGTGCCTGATAAGAGTGATACGAAAGAGGTGGGGGTCAAAGAGCACAGTGAGTGTCAGTCAGCATTAGAGAAGTGGGACCACCACCACCACACGCACCAACACACAGACACATACATTCACAGGATTATTATTATTATTATTATTATTATTATTATTATTATTATTAAGTAGTAGTAGTAGTAATAGTAGTAGTAATACTTTTATTATTGTCTGTACAAGACTTTTAGTTACACAAATATGCTTGGAATTGTTACAAATATAAACAAATAATAATTCTTATTAGACATCAATAAGAAGTAAGAAAGCCATCTGCTTCAGTGTGATAAAAGTATTATATTGTTAATAAACACACATAATCATGAACCCTCCCACCTCCACTTCCCCTTCCCCAAACACTCTCATTCTCGTGCAGAAAAAAGGTAGCTATGTATTTAAATAAAAGGGCCTGTCGTCCATTAACGCATCATAATACAAAAGGGGCCTAATGGAAGCGCCATAATGTGTGTGTGTGTGTGTGTGTTTGTGTGTGTGTGTGTGTGTGCGAAGAGAAGAATTCTTCCCTCCTCCCACGAGATGAACGAAACAAATGATCGCTGAGGGGAGGACTAACGTCCCACCACACTCCCCCCATCCACCCCCACACACTCCCCCCACCCACCCTCTGCGGCTCGGGCGTAATGGTGTGGAACCCGCGCTCTCCGCGCCCACGCGCGGACCTAAGCGTGTGTGTGTGGTTTGGGGAGGGGGGGTTGGCTCTGCATCTCCTTTTACAGCAAAAAATCAAGGCAGAGCTCGCTGCTGCCCAAAATGTCGGACGGAGAGGTGTGTGGATGCGCCTTTTACGAAAAACGCGTCAGGGGGGGCGACTCAGCGGAGGACCCTCAGTGAGACGAGACGGTAGTGGGGGGCTGCGATGATGATAATGCTTTAGCAGCACGAGGAGGAGAGGGAGCTGTTTGTTGCTGCACTGCAGAATTCTCTTAAGCATCACTATTCCAAGTGTTTAGGATCATTTTTAGAGCCATGTGGTTCCTCTGGTCCTCTTTCGGGCGTTGGGTAGAGGGAGGTGCGTTTTGGGTTTTACTGCACTTTTACGGACATTTGGTGGAATTACAAATCCCATTATTTTGTATATCTTTATTATTATTATTATTATTACTATTATTATCATTAGAGAGGACATGTTACAAATGCTGTGCATTTCTTTTTTCTTTGATTTTTTCGTCGTCCAGCTTTCAGTGACGAATCACGTCCGAGCACTGAGCTCCGTACGTATTCAGAGTTAATGAGCCGATTGATATCAGCAGAGAGACCGTCGCTTCTCCTCGATCAATCACTCCCTTCGCTCTCTCTCTCTCTCTCTCTCTCTTTCCTCTTATCTCTCTCTTTCTCCCTCTCTTTCTCTTCTCTCCCTGCCTCTCTTCTGTCTCTCCCTATTTCTTCCCTTCTCCCTCTCTCTCCCTCACTCTCCCTCGTCTCTTCTCTCTCTCTGTCTCTCCCTCCTCTCACTTCTCTGTTCTCTCCCTCTTCATCTCTCCTCTCTTTTTCTCCTTCTCTCTCTCCCTCTCTCTCCCTCCCTCTCTCTCTCAGTTTGCCTATAGACATTCTCTCAGCTTGGCAGACTGGTTTGGTGATGTTTGATAAACAGACGGCAGCAGCTACACCGTCTAAAACAAATATCCAGATAGAAATGAATGAACCCACTTGATTTCTGTAAACAGAAACACGATGCGAAATTAATAACCCTGATCAGATCTGTGCTGTACAGGCAGCTGACCTGTCCCATGTAGCCTGTAAATTCACTTGTGCAAATCAGAGATCTCTAATGCTCTCCAGAGATCTAATGAAGATGAAGATGATGAAGATACATGGACAGCACTTTCTGAATGCCTTTACTTAGTTGAAGGTAAAAATGACTAGTATTACGTCTTAGGTCAAGAGAGACATGTCAACACACACACCACACACACACACGCACACACGTACATATATGT
>JBBPCX010000035.1:7140206-7150216 GCA_037974365.1 Hydrocynus forskahlii
TATTACTAACGTTGTACTGGCGTCTAAAAGCTAAAAAGCTATGAGTATATATAATTTTTATGCATTGTAAAAGAACCAGTCTGCATGTAATAGCCTGAGTATTACACTGACCTGTTCACACATACTCCGATACTAAAAACTCTGTGTATTTAGGGATTGTGCCACATTTTAGACACCATTTCCCGACTAAAACCCATTCAGAAAAACTGGGTGTAAATAGTGTGCTGGAAAGGGTGAGCAATGGATATTGTCTGTATAATAAAAAACAGTCTGCCGCCAGAGGGTGCTACCATGTCGCGTTTTTTTTCTCGCACCCGTTTTTAAAAAAACCCCGCCTCTGGCGTACCATGATTGGTCAAGGCCAAACAGTCTCCTACGCTGGGATTGGCTATTCAGTTCATAATATTAACTACTAGCCAATCGTAGCCCAGAGGGCGGAAAACGGGTGGAGAAAAACAACAGTGACGTTAACCATGTGATGTTGCCAAGTTCACGTTTTTTCAGTTCGCTATCGTGGTAAAGATAAAAAAAAACCAGCCTCTTTGGATACGTCAGAGACAACAGTCTCGGTATATATATAATAAAAAAGGGTCAAACAGGTTCACACTCAAAAAATACCAATGTTGTTGACAAATGAATGAAAGAATAGACTAGAATAGAATATAATTAGAATATAATAATACAGGATAGAATAGAATAGAATATCTATATATAAATAAATAAATAAATAAATTACTAAGAACTAGCAGCATGAACGTGATAAATAAATAGATAAATAGTATAGGTATCATAGGTATCAATAGCAGCACGTCAGTATCAAGAATAAATCATTAAGACACAATAGGCTAAACAGTAAAAGTGAGCAGCCACTAAAAACCACTCAATAAACAAGGCCTTCATAAGCTCTCTCCGAACTACGAATTAGGCACCTCCGAACAAAAACAGGAAAAATTCAGAGAACTTCTTTACTGGTTGAATCACAAACCAAAAGCAAACCAGGGGTGGACAATATAAGAGAGATGCTTGAGAATTATTAGTATAATTAAAGCATGAATTAATCCATCTTCCGCGGTCCTAAACTGGCTAATTAATCGATTAATTGATAAATCACCACCGTCCACAACATCCTCAAAACACCAAAGGGAGTTTAGGGAAGGAAAAATGGAAAACGCCTCATCCAGAACTTTGTCACTCCGGCATCGATTTGTCTGTATTCGATTATTTTCTAGCCACGTGGCTTACAAATTAGAGCGCGCAATCACTTCAGATAGATTCTCTCTCTCTCTTTCTTTCTTTCTCTCTCTCTCTCGCGTTGTATTTCTGTCTGTCTCTCTCTCTCTCTCTCTGTCTCTCTCTCTCTCACACACACACACATTGTCTTTTCTCTCTCTCTCTCTCTCTCTCTCTCTCACTCTCTCTCTCTCTCACACACACACACACACACACAAACACACAGAGAAACACACACACGTGCAACCAGCGAACGCGTGCACAAGTGTCCTCCAAAACTCCTTGTGGAAATGAAAACTGTTATCGGTTATCAGCACGGCAGCCGACTGGAAGGGAAGTCATTTGAGAGAAGCTTTAAACTGGGTAATTTGACGATGTGACTCATCCAAGACACCCACAGCTTACAAGACTCTGATCCATCGAAAGGGAGGGAGGGGAACGAATTTGTGTGTGTGTGTGTGTGTGTGTGTGTGAGTGAGTGAGCGAGCGAGTGAGAGAGAGAGACAGGCAGAAAAAGCAAAGAAGGTGAATGGAGATGGTGTGTGAATTTAAACCACCTTAGGGAAGAATGCCAACTTACAAAGTGGAATCACGTTTGCTTAGAGAGCGAAAAGATTTCTGAGCTCCAAATGGCCTTTTTTTGTTTTTCTGTCATCCTTCCCCTCAGACACTAAACAGTAGCATAGCGCGCCCCCCTTCGCTTGAAGACAACAACCCCCTCCAACACAGAAGCAAGGGAAGGACAAAGAGCCCTCAGCCCAAAACATTCATTCATGCTTTGTCATAATGACTAAAACTTTGGATAATTTGCACAAAGGCGTCTGGCTTTGTGAAATACAAACACAAGGCAAATGGGGGGAAATACACTGCTCTGGCCAATTAGATAGGTGTCTTGTCATTTTACTCTCTGAGTTTGTCCTTTTATTTGGCATTTTAGTCATCTGTCTTCATTGCTCCATTCGATGGGAAGACCATTATTTTTCATACCCCCAACAGCTGTTAATGCTATCTCTTGATGATACTGATGAGGTATATCTGAGTATGTGTGAGCTGGCTTTCTTCTGTCTGCTGATTGGGTGTGAATGAGTGTGTGTGCGTGTGTGTCTGTGTCTGTGTCTATAGGTGAGGAGAGAGATAACATCTGTGTAATTTCCCCATGATGATGGGCCCTGTGGGAGCCAGCACAGGAGATGAACTGACTTGAGCTAAGTACTATTAATCGTTTAATTACCACTGCCTGATTCAATCCATCAAATCATGCCATGGTGTGCCTCATACAAATGCATACACTCGGGTCACTCATGCACCAGTCAGTCAATCGCATGGTGGCAGCACTGTTGTTTGCCGTGTAACTGTTAAATGACATGAAGGGAACACATTTGCTCTTGTATTAGACGGTGTAAGAACGTCACATTCCGAGCAGATGGCTTGTTGGTTTGTTGCAATATGTTTTTTAATGGCAGTTATGGCTGCACATTAGCATGACAGATCTGTCCACTACAAAACGACATTTACAGCCAACTCAGAAAGACTACACTGAGGTCATGTTAACTTCTCTGCAAATTAATTGCACAGATGTAAAGTTGTTACATCAAAAATCACAAACATGTACTACTCACAGCCCAGCAGTGAGGTGTTTGCAGCACTGCTGTGTTTGTGCACTATACACACACACACTAACATGCCACTACCATGTCCGTGTCACGCCTGTGCTGACAATGATCGACCCCTCAAATAATACCTGTGCACTGGTGGTCCTGTGGAGGTCCTGACCCTTAAAGAATAGAGTAAAGGTTAAAGGGGGCTAACAAGTGATGCAAAGAACTAGATATACTACAGTCTGTAATTGTAAACTACAAAGTGCACCTTTATGATAAATGAAGCTGGATATTTCCATCGCTGTGGACCTGGAACTGGATATTTCCATCGCTGTAGAACTGGGAGAAAGTGGCCTTGGGTTTGACCAAGAGTGACTGTTATAAACATTATGATGTGTTGTGTGGGAGTGAACTCAACCAATGACACAGTGTTTACTAATGCTGTTTAATGTCAAATCACCAGTTTTATGCATAGTTGGTTTAATTTATAATTAATTTGCTTAATGGTATAACTGCATTGTCCTGGACTGTGTTAGGAGGGGGAGACACCCAATGGTACCTTTTAGGTGCCAGTTTATGCTTGTGAATGTGATGGGATGGTTTCTGTTCATTTTTGTGAGAGAAAATATTTCTATTAAATGTTACCGGCTTTCTATTAAATTTTTAAAAATGTATTTCTAAGTATTTCTCTTAGTCTTGTGGTAAGGTATCCAACAACTGCAACTCATGTCTCAGTGAAACTCATACCTCATGGCTTGCTTTTAGTTTACTATTATACATATATAACCTGTTCTTCTGTCACCTTGAACCTTACTGTTCAGAATCTTTTAGTGTATATCACAAACTAGCCTGGCAGCTGCAACAGCTCTTTTTTATGGTGTGGGTCATTATTTGGGGATTATATGTTTTTTGCTTAGGATTTGTCTATTCTTGATAACTAGAGAATCTCCAGGGTCTTTGCATTTAAACCATCAGTGTGTCCACTGTAGGAATACAATATAAAAATAAACACTGTCATTACTGACTCCTGAAGCAAACCATGATGTGATGAAGGTGATATTGAATTGTCTATTTGAGCTAACTCTGGGTGGGCAGTCTCTTGGAGTCTGGACTGAGTGCAGGGAGGATTCGGTAGTGTCCTTTGTTGAGCAGTGACCTTGTTGTTTCAGATAATGTTTTGATAAAGCGGTCCTAACACTGCAACCCTCCCCGTGACCCCCCACAACCCTCTTCTGCTGGCTGAAAGCTAATAGACAAGGACAAGTTGATCTCACAGCCATGCTTTGCGTCAAAATGAACCAAGCAAGGCCTGTGCTTTGCCACAACATCTATAATGCTGACCAGAGGCTGGGTAATCAATCAATGTAATTAACTGAACAAATGAGCCACATTTTGCATCATGTGTTGTATCTGCACGTGCGGGTTCTTAGGGCAGTCTATATCCCATTAAACCCCAATCAAGAATAGCTAAAACAGCACTATGGCTGATCCAGGACTAGCCCCGACTAACACAGTTTGTCATGTAGTAGGCCTTGGAGGAGGCTTTCTCGAAGTTGTGTTCTTCAAACCTTTGTTGTTGTAGAACCAAAACTCTGCAGTGGAACTTCATGAACCTAGCAGTGCAACGGAGGACATGCAGAAGAGCAGGGTGAGTGGAGAATTTGGGGACTGGATCTCACTCACTGTGATTCTGTCTGCCACCCCACCCAGCCAGTCCAGCTCCATTGAGGACCGCATGAGTCAGAGCACAAGCAGGAGAGTGTCTGTTTTGCGGATTTTCAAAACAGATGCTCTACATTAGCCTCACCCGCAGTGGCCCAATCCCCTGAACCCTGAACTTAATGTCCCGCATTTCATCTCAGCTTCTTTGTTTTCACAACTAAATTGATTCCTTTCCTTAATGCTTTTGCAGAAACACTCCTTTGAAACACTTTCTTTTAGGGATTTAAATGCTTACGGACATCAGCATTTCCCCTGTGCGCATCCTCATGCTGGATGAAGTTAATTGGATAACCATGCAAAGTTAGGCGTTAAATTGCTTTTTTTGCAGGAGGATAAACTTCTCTTTTTAGGAAAAAAAATGGACCAGGCTGGTGCACACAATTACATGAGTCATGAATTTAATGTGTTCTGTTCCCACTCGCTCTATAAATGACCAGAGAGCCATACATGGCCTCCGTGAGAGCGTACCGGCATGATTAAAAGCTCGAGTGAAAAGTGTAGCTCTTCACGCTGCTGCCTTTACCTCTGCAGCAGACTGATAAGATTGGCCTAGGTCCACTTGCCGAATCGCCACTACACCTTTTCGCGTTGTCTCCCCTCCAACCGTCATTTGTTTTTGTTGTCACTGTCATCCTTTGACAGGTTGAGTCTTTGTCCAAAGCCCAAGGTAATAATTAATTATGACTCAGATAATGACTCAGGGCTCTGTTTGGCAATTGTGGCAAGCCATGGTTGTCTCCCTCTGACTTTGGTTCTTTTCCACATAATGTCTCACTTCTTGCCTTGCTTTGTTTCCATCTTTCTACAACTTAGAGCCATCGATCACTTCTCTTGGGTTCCTTGCAGTGTGGCGAGAGCTGAGGCGTGAAAAGTCATCTGCTTCGTCATTTTTGGTGTATAATTCAGGAAAGATAAGCTGCTGCATCATCCTGACCGCCTCTGACTCGCTCCGTTCTTCCGGATTTTTTTTTTTTTCTTTTTAAGAGAAAAAAGAGAAAGAAAGTGTGATGCATAGGTAGGACAAGTTGTAGAATTTGGAAGAATGAGAAAGAGAGGGAGAGACAAACGGAGAACAATCCGGAGGAATGTGTAAAGGGGGAAGGACATTGGGCACTCAGTAGAATGTGTTCTAGGTTGGGGGGTGGAGGAAGGAGTAGAGGCATGGAGAGTGTACTGGGGAGTGAATGGAGGGAGAAAGGTAAAGGGGTGGGGGGACGGGTGGGGAGGCTGGAGAGACAGAGGGAGGGGTGGTGATCCTCGGGGCTGGATGACTCACTTCTCTGCAGCCGGCGTGTGCGTCACTGGCGCACGGCTGGAGGAGGAGATAGTGGAGAGGTCTGCACATTTAATTACAACCTGCCAATTTATATACAGTGTACACACACGCACACATTTCTCTTTCTCTCTCTCTTTCTCTATCTCCCTTGCTCTCTATATCTCTCTCTCCCTCCTACTAATGTCAGTGTATGATAACGTATGTTCAAAGACCAAGGACCGTCACATCTGTAAACATGGAAATTCCCCCTCACCGCTCATATAAAATACAAAATTACTGTTAACATAAACCTCTGCCCTGCTTGATGGTGAAAATACTTTCACTACTGAACCACATGTTAATAGGATGGAAAAAGCTATTACAGAAACTTCTTTATGAGAAAACATGATTTCACAGTTGGGGCCAAATGGTGTGAGGTTAGTATATGGGTAGGTAGTCATCCCAAACAATATGTAAAACAAATATAACCCAAAAAACAATAAAGAACAATAGCATATCTCCAGAAGATAGAATTACTTGAATACTTTAAATGTTACATGTTATTGACACAATCGCACAATAGCGTGACTGCAGGTCATATGCACAGGGCTACTGGCATACAGTAGCATAGTAGTACGACGACAGCGCTCATTCTGTTTGTGTTTCCCTCTCTTGTAACAATGTCATTCACACAGTAGTCTGTGTCATTCGTGAAACGAAGATAGAGTTTCTCAGGAGAGCTTTACAAAGTAGAAGCACTCTGGTTTCAGACCCATGAGCTATAAACTTAACCCATTCGATAAATAGGGTTCTCTCTCTCTGACTCTGTTCCTCTCGCTCTCTCTTTCCCTCTCTCCGAATCAGTCTCCTAGAGCAGCAGTTATATTGAGAGTGCCTGCAAGCCACACTCTCTAGACAACAGCTGCAATCAAGCACCCTTTCGCAAGCGGCACGTTCTGTTCCGGCTTTCTAGCGCAAGAAGAGAGCAATTTAAGCAAACAACAGCATTCCAAGGAAAGCAGAAAGAACAGAGCGAGGCTGCATGCCACGCCAGTGATTGGTCAATGCGGTGGCAAGCTCTCAGCAAAGAGCACGAGAGCAAAACAGAACACAGCACCATTTCGTTTCGGCTCCAACATGGCTGCCTCAGGCTGAGCTGGCGAGCTGCTGGACCTACTCCGGATTTGAAAACACCCCCCCGACAGAACCTACCTCAGCGAACAAGTCTCTGCTTTTCATTCATACAGAGAGGGGTTTGCCGAGACCATTGTCAAAAGCACAGCCGAGCGTCATTCATATTGTGACGGGACAAATGTCTCATGCAAATGTCAGATGTTTATGGCACCTGCAGGGGAAAAGGATTTCCTAACTGTGAAAATGAGCTTCTATCGCCATGGCACATCTGCAGTGGCTGTGTGCTTTTTTTTTTTTTTTTTTTTTTTTTTCAACTTTCTTTATTTTGGGGGTGGGGGGGCGAAAACAGAATTCAGAACCACTGTCTGAGTCAGGCCTTATGTGACATCACAAACAGCTTGCCATTTTCACGCTCGAGTTGCACGCATTTTCAATCAAATGGCTTTGAAACGCTTCAGTAATCAGCCTCAGCTGCGAGAGAAGCTGCATTTTCTCTCCTTTTGAAATTGTTTGAGATAGACCACCAAAAGGCGAGGGAGTGAATAATAAAGCCTATTACATACTCCCGCAGTGCCGTATAGCTTTACTGTCCCGCTTGTCAGATAACCTGATACCCCTTGCGGTACATATTTTTCTATAATGTGCCTGTTTCAGGATTCATGAGTGGCTCCTCCATTTGTTTTTGCACCAGAGGCTCACACGCAGCAGCTTTGTCACTGTAAATAGTTTCGATGTTGCCGGCTGCTCATAACAGAGCAATAATAATAAGGCATCAGAGCTCATGATGAATGGAGGGGAACCAACAAACAGACTGATAAAACGAAGAGAAATGGCACTGTGGGGACAGAGCTGAGGATGGAGAGATGGATGGATAGAAGCAGATGACAAATGAGAGAGAGCAGAGGCAGACAAAAGTAATGATTGATGTGAAAGTGACATTAAATGACAGGAAGGGCGGAAGGGAAATGGGTGACACTCACAATAAATCTGATTTGTGCTGCTGCTCTGCCGCTGTGTGCCCACTCACTGCAAAACACACATGTTCCACGGCCCCCTCTGACATCAGCATGACTGTGTGAAGGTGGTGTTTTGTCTTGTGATTGGACAGTGGGGGAGGTTGAGCATCGCACACACATGAAATCCTGTCTTTTAACGTTAATAAAAAGAGGTCCATAATTGGGAGGCTTCTCAGGCTATATTTAGGTAGACCCACAAAGGCTATAGAAGCAGTGGGATGCAGTGAATGAAAGACAGGTGAAAGAGAAAGACAGGTTTTGAAAAAGAAAAAGACCATGTCACTGGTAAATATCGCTAGACCTTTAGGAATAAATGCTGTATTGTGATAACCCTGGCGGCACCAAAGAATTTTCAGCATAGCTGTTATTTTATGCCAAAAAGGATTACTATGTGATGGTCCCCTTTGTTCAGTGATATATATGGGAAAGGATGAAAGTCAGCACTGAAATGTTCTTGATGAGTTTGGGTTTGCAGCATTGTTTGACAGTTTCTCTTACACTCTTAAAGGTGCATTTCCTGCATTGTTGAGATGTAAACAGTTTAATTCAAGTCAAGTCAAGTAGGTTTTATTGTCATTTCAACCATATACACACAGTACACCATGGACCATGGAGCAACACAAGAACAGAACAGAACAAGTCCGCAAGTGCAGACAGGACAAAAAAGAGTGCAAGAAAAAAAACACAACAGCAATAATACAACCGGACAAGACAACATTTAGTACAATCGACAGTAGCTACAGTACTAATCTGAATGAACACTGAATACAGTATTATGATAAGATACCGTATTTTAGCAGTAGAGAGTTATAAAAACACTGCAAAAACGCAGGACAGAAGTAGACAGCAATAAACATGACTGTGCAAATATAGCAGCAGAAAAACAGAGAATGTGCAGTGTAATAAATAGAAGGATATTCACAGAGGTATTTGTTTGAGTTGTTTGTTCAGTGGTTTGTTGTGAAACGGCGCATGGTATAGAAATGTATCAGCCCAGATTTCTTTATAGCAGTGGAGATAACATTATTAGTGTTAGAGATATAGGTATTATGATTGAGGTAGAGACATTAGCAGCAGATTCTTTATATCCTGTAAGTTGCGAGGTGGGTCAGGCTAGTTTGTGCCATACATCCCACAGATGCTCATTTGGATTGGAATCTGGTGAATATGGAGGCCAAGACGATGCTTGGAGTTCTTTGCCATGTTCCAGCAGAACACTGCCCAGAGCGTCACTCTGCCTCTGCTGGCTTGTCTTCCCATGGCGCCATGTCTTCTTCAGGTGAGTGATGTCCACATGATGTATGCATTCTGACCTGTCTGCTGCTGTGCAGCCCCATATGTGGGAAGCTGTGGTGCACTGTGTGTCCTGACACCTTTCTATTATTGCTAGCAATAACTTTTTCAGCGATTTATGCTGTATTTGGATTAGACCAGCAAGACTAGCCTTCATTCCCTGCATGCATCACCAAGCCTTGGGTGCCCATGTCCCTATCCTCAGTTCACTTGTCCTTCTTTGTGGTAAGTACCAACCATTGCATACTGGGAACACCCCACAAGGCCATGTGGTTTTAAAGATTTAGACATCACAATTTTTGCCCTTGTCAAAGTTGCAAAGATCTTTTTTTCCTGCTCCCAACACATCAGCTTTAAGAAAAAACTGTTCACTTGCTGCCTTATATATCTCACCCCATGACAGGTGCTACTGCAATGAGATTATCAGCGTTATTCATTTCATCTGTCAGTGGTTTTAATGTTGTTGCTGATCTGTGTATGTAATGTTGATATTGGTAGAATTTTGGTAAATCTGAAAAAATAAATATTTAGCCTGATAATATGCCTTTACTCCGACAGATGCCTCACTAAATAATGTAGGTTTTCATATTATTTCAGCTAATAATGATGGAGATTTAAGGGATAAATATATTGTTTAAAATAGTATGTTTTCACTCCCATTAAGTATATGACAGTGTTTACCACTAATGAATTGGGTTTTACTAGCTAAAGTACAGTAAAGCATATTATATTACATATAATATTATACTTATACTTTTATTT
>JBBPCX010000035.1:7150316-7173592 GCA_037974365.1 Hydrocynus forskahlii
GGGTCTGGCCAGCTCTCTCCTGGACCCATGAGACTGCTTTATTCTTTAATAAAGTGGCAAGCTGCATTTTTCTCCGACTGCATTTGATTTTTGAATTAATGTTTTAAATCTAGGTATTTGTTCTAATTTTAGCCACAACAATAACAGCTAAACAAATGGAAAGAAAAAGTTTTGTTGACATCAAAAATCCTGTAAGCGTGTATCATAAAGAAAAAACATTCTGTGGAAAATAGTGCTAGTTAGTGACATTACACTCTTCAAATGTCTGATTTCTGTCACCACCATTGTGAACATTTCTGAGACTTAGTTTGTCTAGAGTTACACATTACATATTAACCTCCTCAAAGCAACATTTTTTTAATCTTTATGCATAATTTTGGAAAATCTATGGAATATAATAAAGATACTGAGTATTTGTAGCACTACTAAATCTTTCCTTTACTGAATAATTTCGTAATGAATATGGAAACAACCACTTTTATTAATGAGACGTGCAAGTATGAAGAACCTTTTAGAAAAAGTTAAAAGAACTTAAAAGGTTTTTACCTGTGCATCCAAGCCAAGAACTATTTAACAGTGTGGTGCCAGTAGCGATTCCATTAAGTTACTATATAGTATAAATTTATTTTCATGCCTTCCATTTCTCTCCTACTCTTTCCTGCACATGCTGATGGACAATGTCCATTCCTTTTCATCTGTCTGAGGTGCTTTGATATAAAGCATCAAAAATGTTGAGGTTAAAGTGCTCAAGGGATGAAAAGAGGCGAGTGACAGAAAAGCCTCAGAAGAAAGTAATGCATTATCACTCTCTCCCACATTCACACACGCGCACACACACATACACACACAGACACCTGCATGCACAAACACGCCGCTTTAACACTACACACGTTCAGAGATATGTGTGCTGTGCCATCAGAACCAGGATTAAGGCTCACAGAGCCATCACTATCCTCAAACACACACGCGCACGCACACAGACCCTATCAGAATAAACACAGAAAAGGGGGAAAATGTCAAAAGTGTGTACAAAACAAAGCATTCAAAAGGAAAAGGTCAAAATAAAGGAATCAATTAGACCAGCTGTCCTCTACATTAACACAGCTGTCACAGGAAAAGGTCCCAAAGGGACACCAGGCACGTGAAACACAAGCGAAATGCAGGTGAACATATACTGGAAACAAACACGAAAAAGAATCCAAAAACAATACAAATGAAACAAAATACACATAAACACATCTAACAAATCCTCGTTTTTGGACAAAAGCTACCTCTTTCATTATAGTAAGCTCAAATGGACTTATTTTTTCCGCTCCCCCATCATGAATGGCTAATGTGTGGCGTGAGGCAGCTGCAGACTGGTAGGCGATCATCTCTGCCCGTTGCCACGGCTCAAATTAGCTTTGCCCAATTTACATGTACAGCATACGTGCGGCACAAAGGCACAGACAGTTTTTAGAATACAGATTAAGCCCAGTTTTTGGCTACGTGAAACCATCGATGGGGATTTTCCACAACAAATCCTTTTTAATCTATGACTAGGCTTAATCTGTGTCCAGAAAAATCAGCCCCAGTGCTTATCTGAACAATGAACACAGCGCCCCATTCAATAGACGCTGTACCCTCCTGAGCTTATAGACGTCGACTTCATTGTCTGCAGGATCCAGTGCGGCGGCGTACTTTCAGGCACGTGCATCGCTGCTTGAACAATGTCAAGTCACATGAATGGGGTCTTACATTTTGGTCTCATGTGTCTAAATGTGGCCTTGTACCTCTGAGATACCATCTTTTTTTTTACGCCACTGTTTACGCAAGTGCGCTGCACCGGCAGGGCCCTCAACGTGTTTAAAAATAGCAAAAGGAAGCCAGACTGAACTAATCCTTTTTTAACACAGTGCTAGATAAATTAAAGGGGCCCACAGAGATGTTTATCATCAGAAAGGGAGGGTGTGATGTGACACGATCGGCATATGCGTAAAGGCCAAGCAGAGCAATAATGATGACAGTCTCTTATAAACTATGCATTTCACTCTTCAGTGTTTGCCTCAAACACATCTGGCCACAATCTTATCACCCCTTGCTTGTATACCCCCCTAGTTTTTGTGGCTCTTCTGTCATTCCTTCTCCACCTGTCCCATATTCCTGAATGGAAATCAGCTAACCAATTTAGCTCATTGCTAATGGCTACTGTGCCCACCACCCCACACCTAATGGCACTCAATCTATTCCTTCATTTGCAAGCATAATTAAGTCTCTGTTGTACGCGGGCAAATTTGCACACTAAAAACCCCACGTTTTAACAATTAAAAGCATTTTGCTCATACAATGCGGCTTTTAATTACTGTACACCAAGAGGGTGATGGGGACTCAGCAGATGGTGACAATGCAAGAAACATTTAATAACATTTAATGTTGAATGTATAGTAAGATTACAATGTTTTCACATTATATTTCAGTTGCACTGAATGTTGTCTTGTCTCATCTCGTTTAGTTTTATTGTTGCTCTTGTGTTCAGTTTCTAGCTGTTTGTCCTGTTTGCACTTGTGGTCTTGTGTTCTGTTCTGTTCTTGTGTTGCACCATGGTCCTGGAGGAACGTTGTTTCATTTTTTACTATATACTGTGTATACAATAAAAACTTACTTGACTTGACTACTTGACTTGAAAAACAAATCTAGCAATGTTGAATTCACTGCTAATCTGTTGTTCATTGTAAATTCACCAAATGCCACAATTTGTTTGTAGTTAGTCCTAGTATTGGTGATTTGAGTTTTGGATGATGTGGGGCTGAATTACATGTCTTGCAGTGAATTAGCAGCAAATAATCACCACTGGGTCAAAACCTTGTATCGCTATTGTTGCTTTTTTTTTTTCATTTTACTTCTTGATATACTTTAGCATGTGAGCTTGTCTTTACATTGAAATTTTTAAGACAAACCAATTGAAATGCTGGAAAATTTGTTGGAATTTACAATGGCATTAAATTCCATGAAAAGTAAAGAATGATTTTATTGTTTCCTGTAAAGTTACTTTTTCTGAGATATAAGCTTTTTTCTGATAGGGATGATAGTATATATCTTTTAATTTATTTATTCAAAACAGATGGAATTATATAGAACTATCAATACTGTGAACCATTTTGGGTGGAGACTTGTATAATTGTGCTGCGAAAAAAAAGAATACATTCAGTTTTCTGTCATTTGTGTCAGCTTCTATTAATTATAATAATATGTGCTATTCTATATTTATTCATTATTTCATCTATTTATTCAGATAGAATTATATGGAACCTTGGATACTAATGTTGATTCTGATCTTTCAGAAGGAGGTGTAAAGAAATATATTGTTAATTCAGTTTACGGCTGAATAAATTTAGTTTACGGTAATTTGTACTGTTTCTATAACCCATTGTTATGCAATTTATGTTCTGTTCATATGTTCAGACAACAGTGTGGTAAAAGCCTTTCTATGCAGTTTTTTCCACTTAAACATCAGTTTTTCTTAAGACAGCACCAATAAAAAAGTTTATTTCCAGGGTATTATATTGTGGAGTTGTTTCACCGTTTTCACACCAAAGCTCCCTCTTACTTAACCGACCATTTTATGACATCCTGACAAGAGTTTAGGCTTCGACTAAACTGATTCTTAACCAGTCAAAGCAGACCAGGAACAAGACGTTTTTCTTTTGTCAGAGTTACCATAAGTCATACTTGAATACAAAAAAGAAGGAAGTATTCTTGAGTTGGAGAGTTTCAAGTCATCAGGGGAATAACAATTGCACTGAGCAGCAGGATTACAGCGCATGAGTCATGATGCCCAAATCCAAAAACAGCTGCAGGCCTTGCAGACTATCTTTTGGACTTTTCCCCCAAAATCTTGACCTTAACCAGAGACGACGGTAAAAAATAGTATGCAGAGACTCTGTGTGTTTATCAATTTAGCTCTGGCAGAATGCTTGGGAACAGAAATGTACATTCACGACAAAAAATGTATAGGATAATTCAGATGTTGCGGTTAAATCGGTGCACTGACGTTCAGTCTGCTTTTTTGTCACACTCTGTGATCTGCCCGCAGCTACACCATAAGGGGAGTCGTGCTGGATCCTGACCATCCGAAATCAGATGTGAGAGGAGGACTTACAGCTGGCCAAGCTGCCAAAATCAGGCAAGCTTGTAATCGACAGGAAATAGTAGGTGGGGGATAGAAATAAGCGCATTGCCACACAAATGCACACACACACACACACACACACACACACACACACATACACGACACACGTACGCACACACACGCGCGCGCACACACACACCAGGTCACCACAGCATCTCCACACCATGCAAGAGCGGCTGATATTCCTGCCACGTAAGCAGCAGGCCAGGCGGGAGCGACATGGGAAGTTAGTTATTATTGTTATCATCATAACTATTATCATTATCAGCCTCAGCAGCAGCAGGTCCCCTTCATCTGGGAGTGATGCGTCATACGCCTGGGTCGAAACCATGAAGTGCCAGGAAGCGACCCGCACTGAATGTAAAATACAAAGGGGTGGGAGTGGGGGGGTGGGGGGGTGGTTGGCTTGAATCACTCTGGCACTCTTTCAATTTCTCCCTCTCCACCCCCCTCCTCACTCTTTCTTTCACCTTTCTGCTCAATTTTCTTCTCTCGCCGCAAAGAAATATGTTTCCTTTCCTCGCACTCTCCCCATCTGCTTCCATTTATCGCACACCTTCGTGCACCTTTGCAACTTTCATGTGTTCTTTCTCTCCGCAAGCCCTTTCTGATGTCTCTACAATTTTTTTTCTCATTCTGAACACCATATCTTACACACACACACACAAGATGCTGTGTGATACGCTCGCAGTATCACTGCATCGCACACCATCCTCTCGTTGCTAGCGGTGTATGGAGCTACGTATCACTTGTCCGCCACTGGCTATGGGATACATGTCCTTCCATTTTGGAGACAAAGGAATGCCATCCTTCTCCCCCTCCAAAACACCCTCTCTCCATCCCTCCCCCACTATGCAAAAAACCTGAACCCCCAGCAAGAGTTTTATCCACATTTTCCAGAAGCTGACATCTCCTCTTATCTCTCTTTGGCAAATACACCATGGCTAAAATCAATTTTCCTCTTATTTGTCTTGTTATTATGGACCCCTCCTACTCCCCCATCCCACTGCCTGCTGCTCGACACAAAGACTGTCACAGTGCATTAACACATCAGACAGCAGCAGCGACTGGATGCTGCCATCGAGTGGCTTCTCTGCAAAACTGTGACCTACTGCTTGTGCCTCTTCATATATTGACACAAAGAGACATATTTACAATACATTCGGTTTTAGAAAGGCTTTCTTTGCATTTTATGTAGAATTTGATTCATACAAATAGCTGACTGTGTTTGGGAACCATGCTTTGACATGATGTGGAGTAACACTAATTAAATTTGTGTGTGTGCAAAACACATTCTACATACATGTATATTCCTAATACATTTCAGCTGCAGCATAGGTATCGTATGTTATGTTCGTAAGGCTACACGCAGTGCCTCCTCTGAACCGCGCCACGTCTCAGTAAATACCAGAAATGAATGAGCACTTGAAGCAGCATTACATGCAGTGGGAGGTAGAGTAAGATATTCATACTTGTTTCTGTAGTGTTAATCAGGTTAGGTCGAATACTGTCATATGTGCTTCACGTTAATCCTAACTATTCTTGTTTTTTTTCCTGCTTAGCCAATCACAGCTAATCAAAGAACATTATCCAGAGCCTGCCAGTGGCTTATACTGGAGGAAAGTAACGGCAGCAGCATCAAAGTCTCTCAGTCAGCTGGTTTCTAACAATACAAAAATGCTACACCATAATGACCTTCAGCACAAGGAAGAAGTTCAGACACGATCCGATGACTCATGTTGCGACCCATGTTTTGTTAAGATATTCTTAACAGCACAAGAATAAGGCCAATATAATCTCAAACACAGTCACTTCACTCCAGGGTTCTGACCCGCAAAGACTAGACCCCAGATGTCAAACAGGGATGCATTTATGAATCAAGTGGATGCTTTAATAGTAATTGTTTTTAGAACAGGAAATTGTGGCATTTAGAAACAGAGAAATTATACAAGTAGTGCTTGGAAAGCTTTTATCATTATAAAATGTCATCATCCATTTGTTTAATGTCAGAAGGAAGTAAGGATTTGTAGAGATAAAAGTCAGAGCATACAGTATGTTATCGGGAGGAAAATTTAAGATAATCAAGATATTCTGCAAGAAGTTAAACCTATTAAATTGTTCACCCACAGGCTTATTATTCAGCAAAAAAGTGTTAAGCCTTTATTTTGTATATAGATTTTATACCTATATAGAGTTTTTTTATTCTTGAACATCAAATATTTACTTTTTACTTAGGACAAAAAAATATTTTGTAGAAGAAATTGCTGTATAGTGTAAACTTGCTGTCTGCAAACATAATATGCAAAAGTTTGACCATATCCAGTCAAATTGTTTTGTTGATTTTCTAGGTGAAAATAAGTGCATATGGGGAACAAGCTGGATCAAACATATGGGGAACATTTTTATGCCAAATTTTATGTGTATGTGTGTTCTTTGTTGAAGATCTGTACTTATTTCCACTCCAAAAATAAACCAAACAGCTCGTTTGTCTAGGGGTGTCCAAACTTTTGCATATGACTGCATGTTTGTTGATGATGTAACCTTGAAATTTCGGGGTTAATACTGTTTTTATCTGTCCATCGAAAAGTAAAGATGAGTAAAGATCAGAAAAGAAAACATCCAAGTATCTTCAAGATGCCAAATATAAGATTGAACTCATCATTACACATTAGACCAGTGAGTAACTGCCACAGAAATCCCCACTGGTCTACATAAAGGTAATAAGCAGTCTAGGTTAATCTACCATTAAGTGTCTTAATGATCTCTGTGTGGTTCCTACATTTTGAGTCACCCTCTATCTATCTATCTGTCTCTCTATTACTATCTTGCTTTTAAGTAGCTGCTATAAATTATTCGGTACAACTGTGAAACTCTGTTATACAGTTTCTGTAGCCATGAAGAATTTAAGTGTGGGGCCATAAACACACCCTTGCAATTTAGGGGGATATTAAAAACACCCTTATGTGTAGTACCTGTGCTGCATCTTCCCTCTCACTCTCTACGTCTCCAATCTTTTTTCAAGGAGAACTTGTTCCCAGGGTAAATCACACCTCCTCACTGCAGCGCACTTACAGAACTCACTCATATCTGCAAGCAAGGATGTGTTTGTGAACTTACACTACTGGTCAAAAGTTTTAGAACACCCCAATTTTTGTTATTTTTGTACTGAAAATCAAGCGTTCAATGTCTCATTGTTCATTCTGCGGAAAGTTCTTCCCAACTATGTTGCTGAAGTTCCCATAAGTGTGCGGCACTCATAGGCTGCTTTGCTTTCACTCCTCTGTCCAGTTCATCCCAAACCAGCTAGATGGGGTTTCAGTCTGGAGACTTCTGGCCACTCCATGTTTTCCAGCTTACCATCTTGTTCTTTTTTCTGAGGTAGTTCTGGCAAAGCTTGTTTTGGGTCACTATTTTGCTGTAGGACGAACCCGACCAACTAGGTACATACCAGAGGTCCTGCATGGCACTCCAGAATTATTTCCCACTTCTGAGTAACCTTACCATTTTTAAACCTCTCACAGTTCAGCACTGTCCTTTGTACCATTTCATGCTATTCGTTGGACTTGAACTGTTTGAATTTCAATTTTAAAAAGCTTAAAACATTTTGACCAGTTGTGTATGTACCACCACACTTTTTGCAACTTCCTCCTGCAGCTTCTGTCCCAGAAATGTCAATACTGAGGCTCTAAAAACTTTAGAAGGTACTGAGTTTGGTGAGACTGAAGAACAAAGGGCTATAGAGTGTATCAACCATTGAGGCGAGGGCCTTCTTCCTTAGAATAAAGATGCTGGCTCTAATGGCAAACAGAGTCCTGAATGATGACACCCAGTTGGACGGTTAATGCTGGAGGGGAGGTAAGGGTCCAGCAGGATGTTCTCAGGATGATCTATCTAATCCTTCACCTCCAAATCTGCATGTAAGATCTTCAGAAGTGTCGTCACCCTTCTCATCTTTGTAGATTTTTCTCATGGACCAAAGGAGTCAAAGTGGCCATCCTCACTGCACAGAGAAAGAAAAGTCATGTGTAGCACAAAATGGCTTAAAATATGTATTTAAATAAGTTTATTTTCATTAATTTAGAGTTGTGGTGCTAACACATCACATGCATTGACATATATTACACATATATTTTGGATAAGAGGATGTATTTTTACATGCACAGACGAGCTACTTCTTTAGGTATACCTAAAATTTATATACACTCATTGTCAGTTTCATCAGTTCTCATAGAGGTGCACTTTGTAGTTTACAATGTTTTAGTCCTTATATAAATACACACACACACACACACACACACACACACACTATACCACTATGCCAGTGTTGCGGCTGTGTTGAGAAGGATCCACCACAAAAATAATACTGTTGGTCCTGACTATGAATTAATGGGGTAAAGGGGCTAAAAAAGGGTAAAAGGGGGGCATTTGGCTGAGGCTCTTATCCAGAGCAACTTACAATCATTAGTTACAGGGACAGCACCCCTGGAGCAACTGAGGGTTAAGTCTCTTGTTCAAGGACAAAGGGGTAGAAAGTGGGGGGTTCGAACATGCGACTTTGTGGTCACTGGGTTCACAGGCAAGTGTTTTGCCCACTAGGCCACTACCACCCTGTAGCCTAACAACTGATGCAGAGAAAAAAGGGTACAGTCAGGCTGAAGAGACGGAACTTCACATTTATCAACATTTACAAATATTTTGGAATCGCGAAAATATATGTCCACACAATACTATGCAAAGGTCTTAGACTAGAAACATATTAAAAACATATTTTTAAAGTAACTAACAGCTTGGTTAGAAGAACAGAGGTCTGGTTATTGAACTCCTGCTACACTCCAGCCAATTCCAGCCAATGCATTTGTTAAATCCCATCATCACCACCCAATTAGCAGGTATTGGATAGTAACTGTAAATACTTTCTCAAAGAAAGGTTTGGAAATGGTTAAACTAACAACTTACATAAGATTACAACAGTGAAACAGGCTGTTCTAATGGCGGGGCAAAAATTATGATGTATTACGTATTAGAAGGCCTGCCCAAGATGGCATGTTGTAGGGGAGACTACAGGGCACTGCATCTCATTTTCTTTTCTTTTTTTCCTCTCCAGTGCGAGGGTACTTCATCGTGTTTTCTCACTTTGAAGAGCACCTAAGAGGGCACTTCATGGCTGCAGTCAAAAAGTCTTTTTTGCTTAGGAAGGCTCCTAACTGAGTGAAATGACCCGGAAGGATCTAGGTGGCAGGCATGATAAGAGCTGGTCGAATTCTCTAAATGCTAAGAAAAAGTGCTTCACTGCTTCTTTTCTTATCTCCTTTAACATAGGGTACACTGGACCATCACTTACAAAAAAGAACGGAAAAGAGATAATGTCATGCTACAGTTCCTTGCGGCAGCAACATTTATAGCCAAACACCATAGCAGACCCACTTTTTAAAGTGTGAATAACACAGAGAATAAAGAGAAAACTAAATGAAAAATGACTGGGGGGGGGGGTGGCTTGGGGGGGGTTAAGGTTATGCAGGCATCAAATCAAATACACAGCCTACAGATTATTTAAAATAGGAACGTACATTACAGGTTTCTTTTTAAAGCTTTCCTATAAGAAGCAGGTTCAATTAAGTCAACATATTTTCTACATTCTTGTCATAAGCGTTGAATTCATCATGAATTTTCCATTTATGGACAATAGTAGACCAACGTCATTGACATTATTCTGACAGATTCTCTTAGCACTGCATTGTCCTTATGGATTCTCCTTCACATTTCTCCTTCGCTTCATGATGTTTTCCATCAAGGTCAAGAAAAAGTGGTTAGGAAAGGACATATTTTTTTTGTTGTTGTTGTTGTTGTACTATTTGACCATAGCGCATAATTTTTTTTCAGAAAAGCATCTCAGTAGAGAACCTCAGTTTAAGGCACCTATATGGCACCACATCACATTTTCTCTACTGGAGGAGCATCCATTAGGAACTTTCCCCACATTCTCTTACACATGTATGGACACATTGTATCCACTGGAGGGGCACATTAGAGGAGAACCTAATTGGGCACTTCATCATGTTTTCTCACCTGAAGGAGCAGCACTGCATCCCATTTTCTCTCCTGCAAAGGGCACCCTTTGAGACACTGTCATGTAGGCATAGGGGGCACTTTATAACAGTACCCTTTTCCAGTGGATGGGCACCCATAGGGAACGTCAAGTTTAGACCCTTGTAAGGGCACCTTTTACGGCACCACATCACATTTTGTCCACAAGCAGGGCACTAATTAAGACACATTATCGAATTTTCTTGCTCTAGGGGGCACATCATCATAATTTATTGCATGATGGGGCACCCTAGAGGGCACTCAATCATTTTTTTCCCATTTGAAGGGCAGCCAATAGGGTACTTCCTTTTGTTTTTCACCACTTTTGCAACACTTTTTAATCCATGTGGGGACCGGGGAGGATGGTTGTCCTCCTGTTCAGGCCTGCTCATTAATTACATTGTGTTGTTTATTTGTATCCAAATATTAGCATTTCTTTGAACAAAATACACTTTCTACTTAATGGCTATATATCTTTTTCTCAGATCTCAAAGATTTTGGCACAGAACAGTATAATTTTACCATGAGTTCACTGTGAAATTTAGTGCTCCTGTTCCTGTTATGTTATGGGAAAAAAGCCCTTTTTAAAAAATCATCAGAGAACATTCAAATCAAAAGATCATTAATGTGTTTATAAAGGTTAAGATGACTAAAGTAGCCTTTTATTCAGCTTTGCAAAGCCACTCAGTTTTTCTTTATTATGAATCACCCAGCTGCGGTACACAGTGGGGTAGATGTGTCAGACGTAGCACTCCTCTTTCAAATCAGCTTCTGTCCTCTCTCCTCTGACCCCACCCTCAGGCCCCGAGCCACCAGAGTGAGTCCATCTTCAACTACTAGTCTTGAATTCACAGCCACCTGCCACACGCTATATTTTTGCAACCTTTCAACACTGGGTTCAGCATTTCTCACACGTTGTCATACATGTTAAGACCAAACAGCAACATCATTTGACAACTGTACACTAGTGTGGCGTACACATCCTCAGGCGAAAATAAACAGTTCTTTGATGTGTTAGTTAAATGTACACTGAACATCATTCATTTTTTTTCCCCCGAACATTTTCTGAGATACCCATAACATCACTGTAATCCACTGGGTAAGCAAGACAGAATTTGAAGCCGCAATTCACTTTCCTCAATGAAATCCCTATCCGTTTTGTTATGATTGGGTCAAATGCAGAAGGTTTTACAAAAGAGTCAGACAATAAATAGTTCACGAGCATGTAAACACACAAGCCTACAGAGACAGTAGGAAACTGATTGAATTACTGTGTCAATAGGATAAGAAAATTCAGTTGCGGTGGCTTAAAGCTGTGCCTGAGGGTTGTTCAAGTGCATGGTTATAGGAAATATGCAAAAACCCATTAATAACCGCAACCTCTATCACTCTCCCTGGTTTAACGACTGTGAATAAGAAAAGGAACAATATAGTGCCATCCAAATTTTATGCACAAGCAAATGTAGGTGATTTGGAAGGGGTATATTCTGTTTTATTGGGTAGTTATGACCATTAAACTCTTACCTGCACACTGCTTTGGGTAATACAAGAATGGGGCTAGACTATAGTGCACAGCCAGCTTCAGGATGGCATAATCTCAGGTGAATGATGATCGATTCAGTATTAAACAAATGGAATATTTTAAAACAGAGAACTCCATTGATTTCATCATGAAATTTTGTGTGATTTTTTAATGATTTTATTTTTTTAATGATTTTATTTTTCCAGATTTTGAAAGAAAGCTGGATTGGACCTTTTTAAATGGAGTCAGATGGGTATTCATTTTGCATTGTTTTGCTGTATTTCAGCCTCTCCCAATGCCAGCCATCAAGGCTGTATCCTGTAGCTTACCAGAGGAAGGCTGCAATTTCAACAAGACAGCCCTCCTAAGAAAGCATTTAGGGGGTTCAAAATCTATAAACATTAAGCCATGAAAATTCAACACAATTCTCAATTATTAACCTCTCTGGCAGCAATGGTGCCTTTCCCAGCCAAAGTGTTTTGCCTTCTCAGTAATAGCATGAAAATAAACGCCGAATGATCATACATTGGTTTTAAACTTTGTCATAATGATTCTGTGCCAAAGAAGTTAGCAGATGTTCTACCCATTACAAAATAGAAGAATTATAATTAAATGTCTATGGAATCGAAGTGGGAAATGAAATGGAAAAATACTGTAACTATACATTGGCCTTCGGTTACACATTCAGTTTAGTGGTTTTAGTATGATGGCAAAAGCACAAAAAAATATATATGGATCACGGCAGCAGAGTTAAGACTTGAAAGAAAGATAAAGAATGGTTTGACAGAGGAGGGATAGCAGTATGACAATTATAATACTTTAATCCAGCTCAGTAGCCTGAAGCTTCCCACCAGGGTTGGTGACAGTAGATTGAAAATAGAAGAAGAATCAAAACCGATGGTTTTCAAAGGAATGAGAGATGAAAAATTAAGGCAGGAAGGGTTATTGCATGTCAGTCAGTGGAGAAAAGAATGAAAGGAATGAAAAGTAGGACTAAAGTTTTTATGGACATGTGAACATAGTGCTGGAGATGAAGGAACATGTCAAAAATCTATAAAAAATCAATTAAGTTTATGTGTTAGAAGCAGGAAAATTGAGCCATATGCAGCCAGTCCCATATGCAGCAAGCTGTGATACGCTGTGTTTTCTGCTGTTTATAAGATATTCCAACCATCACAAATAGGCCCAGATCCTTATGCTTGCCAATTTTTCCTTCTTCCAACACATTTTTAATGATACTATGTTCAGACAATCACTTGTATTTACATTATTGTTGCTTTTGAAAGCTGTGTGAATGTGAACCAGCTGTCCCTGAGGACAGGTTGGAAAAAAGGATATACCAGAGATAAAATGTCAATGAGCTGTAAGGCGACAAAATACTTACAAATGGGGCTGTTTAGCTTATAGACTGATATTAAACTGACATTAAATGCACAAATTGTGTCGACTGGTTTAAATAAAGTCGGCAAGACTGAAAGAAAGTTAATTTCAGTGAATGAATGAAATTTTATTTTGATGCTGCTAACTGCCTTCTACACAATAATCATACTTATGGTGCAATACTTATAATTCCAGAAGGTTTACGTAGCGTTCACTCTATACTGTTTACATACACTACCATTACAGTTGTCTATTTATTGTGTTGTCTATTGCCTACCATCTCTGGCATAAGTTGCACTATGTTGAACATTGTATGTTGCACCATGGTCCATGGAAAAACGTTGTCTCATTACACTACGTATGTGTACACAGCTGCTGATGACAATAAGCAGCCAATCTGTGAACTGGCTTAATGTTCTGAATGTTACCGAATGTTAATATCATCCCCTCATCATCTGCTGCCATTTTATTGCATTTATTTTTCTTTTTATGTATAAACACTAAGTCACTTTCACTTTCATTCAGGCAGCTAGGAAGTTCATGGGTTTGAATCCCAGGACTGCTAGTAGTACCACTGAGGTACCCTTGAGCAAGGTACCGTCCCCATACACTGCTTTCTGGGCACCCCTTGTTGGTGGCAGCCCACTGCTTCACTTGATGAATGGGTTAAATACAGAGAAAAAATTTCACATTGTTCACACTGTGTTGTGGTGTGGTGTGGTGTGTTTATGCACAATTATAAGGGGCCAATTTACTTTACTTAAAACATTTTTGCACTACTGATCTGCTGGTGCAGCATGCTAAATCATACACACAGCAATGTCAGTATTACACTGTTATTCTTTCACAATTCTTGTAATTTACAATGTTCCTATAATAGTGTTGCCCTATTTTTTATTCTGTTGTCTTATAATCGTTTTTTCTTTCTTCTTGCAGCGAGCAAAATAATGCCCCTATAGATAAATAAAGTTCTTATCTTAAAGTAGCCTTGAACCAGAGAATATTCTATTCCGGTGAACGAGGAATACTCTGTACTGATGTTTCAGTTTTGCTCCATCAGGAGTGCAATTTCGTTTTGATGGAGGAAAACGTGTATGAACTGACTCCCTGTTCCTGAGTGGAAAAGGAGAACGCTCATTGGACAAAAGTTTCTTAGAACGTTTTGGCTCGACGGCTATTGGACAAGGGTCGTTGTGACGTCAAACGCAGAGAAAACGAGGAAGAGAATGAGAAGTAAACATCACAAAAGTGCAAGGAAAAGTACCAAACTCTGATACCGTGGTTCTATGGGCGGTTAAAGCTTCTGCAGGCGTGCAGAAACGACCGAGCAGCGCAATGACAGTTTGTAGTATTTGTACTCTTTTAATACATGCCAATACATCTATATGGACAACAGTATTGGGACACCTGACCATTACACCAACAGGGATGATATTAATGATATTGCATTGAAATACATATACTTTATTACGGAGTTGCTCCCCCTTTGCAGCTATAACAGCTTCCACTCTTCTTGAAAGGCTTTCCACAAGATTTTGGAGTTTCTGTGGGAATTTGTGCCCGTTAATTCTGTAGAGCATTTATGAAATCAGGCACTGATGTGGGAAGAGAAAGGCCTGGCTCGCAATCTCCGTTCCAGTTCATCTCAAAGGTGTTGAATGGGGTTGAGGTCAGGACTCTGTGCAGGCCAAGTTCTTTCACACCGAACTCATCTAACCACGTCTTTATGGAGCTTGCTTTGTGCACTGGGATAGACAAGGATCTTCCACAAACTTGGAAGCATGGCGCTGTCCAAAATGTAGATATCCCCCCCTGGAAGGAAGAGACCTAGCCAACCAAAACTCTGAAAAACACGTGTGTCCCAATACCTTTGTCCCTATTGTGTATGATAAAGGCTTTTTCCATTATATAAATGCATATTCCCCAAACAGCTTACTAGTCGAGTGAACAAAGTCCACCTTAGTGACTGATTAGCCCGCTGGGATAGCGTTAGTTTTGCAGTTTACTTCAGAATGGCGAATGGTGCAGCAAATCCCCAGTAGACTAGACGTCTCAGCGTTTCTCTAGAGAGGAGAGGTAAAAGCTTATTCCAGCATACAGGACATGACATGTGTATGATTTATTTATTTATTTTCTGTCAGTAAGAAAGTCATGAACCGGTCTGCTGCGTTTGACTCACCCAGACTGTCACCACAGCTCTGTGTCTGTTGAGTGTGAATGTCATTACACTTCGTGCTCACCTGATGCCACCTACTTGTGTGTCCTCACCCTCCCCTTCCACTCACAGATGAAGAGGCTCCGCGTGGGAGTGGTGGGCGCGGGGGCCGCAGGCTTGTGCGTGGCTCGGCACATCTTGGCTCGAGCTGAAACGTTTGACCCCCCTGTGGTGTACGAACTGACCGACCATGTGGGTGGAACATGGTTCTATGAGGAACGCGTGGGAACTTATGACAGTGGCCTCCCCGTCCAAAGCAGCATGTACAGAAACCTCAGGTAGACCACTAAACTGCTTCGGTCGCGCAGTACTTCTGTTCTGCTCGTTGGTCTTTTTCCTGCCTTATAACAATCGCTCCGTTCAATTTGCTAAATACACTATCTTGACAGAAGTATTGGGACGCCCAACCGTTACACCAAAAGAAACTTTAATGACATTGTATTTAAATACGTAGACTCTATATTTGATGGCCCCCCTTTGCAGCTATAACAGCTTCCACTTTTCTTAGAAGGCTTTCCACAGAATTTAGGATTGTTTCCGTGGGAACGTGTGTCCATTCGTTCTGTAAATCATTTATGACGTTAGACAATGACGTTGGATGAGAAGGGACTACCTGAATTCAATAATTAATTGTCCCAATACTTTTGTCCATATAGTGTATTAAGGCCCATGATCCTTTCCTTTATAACATACATAACATGCCCAGCCTACTTGTTTCATAATAATAGATCATCACTGGCAAACCAAAATCTTCTTGTTCTTCTGTTATAGTGTGAACCAACGGAAATGGCCCAAAATTACACCGGTTTTTAAATTAAAATAAAAAATTCCAGAGATACAAAGTTGTCAAGGCTGTGGCAATATAGTAGTTATTAAATGATAGGATTAATAACTGTTCAATAAGCCTGGAGTTGAAGGTGTTAACAAGACCTTTATGAATTGAAGTGTGTGATGGAACAAGGAAAAAACTGCGCAGCACTGGAACTGCTGTGTTAGGCTAATTGAAAATATCTGTTACATATAGGCTATACTGAAGCTTATTTATGTGGGCCATAATACTCCTGTGTCTTTCTGTGTGTTCTCTGATCTTAGAACCAACCTGCCTAAGGAGGTTATGATGTTCCCTGATTTTCCCTTCGACTCCCACTTGCCCTCATTTCTATCCCACCAGGATGTTCAGCAATATCTGAAGAGATACTGCGAGAGCCATGCTATCACGCCACATATAAAGGTTTTCGGATTGAGATAATTCTTGTCTTTATCTCCAAGCACACTTACGGACTACACGAATAGAGTGATGTGCATTCTGTTCAGAGCATATCTGCCAGACGCAAAATGTTTCTTAACTTTACAGACATTCGTTTTCAAACTTCATTGACTGCTTGCCAAAAGCACTGCCATAGAGACAGTAGCCAAAAAAAACAAGACACAGCCAATCGGGGTATGCCTAGCGGCCAAAGAGGAGTGGCCTACAAATTTCCTATGGTGTTAGTGAGTAACGTTTTTGTGTTGGAGGCAAAAGTAGTGCTTGTGACGGTCTTCTCTCTCATCGACAGTTCAACAGCGTGGTGGAAGAGGTGAAGCCCATCTCCATGGAGATGGAGGAGGGGGGGGCCGTGACGTGGGAGGTAATTTCGCGTGGCACGTACGGAGGGCACAGCACACAGACATTCGACTCGGTGTTCATCTGCAGTGGGTGAGGAATGCCATTTCTGACAGCACAAAAAGCCACTTGTACACAAAGTGAAGTCACAAATTTGCAGAGATGCTCTCAGTAATGTGTTTTTCTTATCACCCTAAAAGAGGATTATTTCCATTTTCTCAGCCATTGTCCCGGCATTAAAACTGATTTCAGCCTCGCTGTGAGGAAATGAATGAGTGCCGTTTAAACCATTCATGAGGAAATTGTGTGAAGGAAGCTGCGAGGAAAAGAGCAGCAGACCTCGAGGCATGACTCATGTGTTCCTTTCCTCTTTTACAGACATTACTCCGTGCCCTACCTGCCCTCTATTCCGGGAATAGAGCATTTTAAAGGTGCAGCAAATGTTCAGTGTTAAAAACAAACATGACCCTGAAAGTGCAAACGACTCACGGACACTCTAACCACGTCCCTCTCTGCGGGTTTCTTCCTTGCTCCATTCACTCTTTTCCTCACCTCTCAGGAAAGGTGATGCACAGCCACTCTTATCGCTGTCCTGAGACGTTTGCCCATCAGTCTGTTGTGGTTCTGGGTGCTGGAGCATCTGGGGTTGATATCTCATTCGAACTGGCTCATGCTCAAGCCAAGGTCTGAGACTTTACCTTAAAAAACAAGTCACCTCTGATTCCCTCATTTGGGAAATGTGTATCCTAAACGAGATTATATCTATACTTAGTGTATAGTTTATTTACAGTTTATTTGTAGTTTATTCAGTCTTATGTTTGCCAGATTCAACCTTAGTGAAGTAATGGGCCTCCAGTAGCCCCTTTCTATGTAAATAATTCATGACTGACTTCTAAAATCATGCAGAAAGATGCATTGTGTGTGGATGTCAGCAACATAGACACGGGCACGGGCTTATTCCCTGTTTGCTTATAATCCATTTCTATCTGTAGGTGACCCTGAGCCATAATAAGCCAGCTCTGCAGTTCTCCTTGCCCCCACAAATTCAGCAGGCGGCTCCTGTGGTGAGGGTCTTGGAGGATGGCTCTCTGCTGTTTCAGGATGGTTCAGTGGCCCAAGCCCAAGTCCTTCTGCTTTGCACTGGATACAGTTTCCACTTCCCATTCCTCCGCTCTGAGCAGCTTGGTCTGGAGATAGACCACCACCTAGTGGCTCCTCTGTATAAGTACCTGCTGCCCCCAGCCTTCCCCTCACTCTTTTTCATAGGCATCTGCAAAATCATCTGCCCTTTTCCTCACTTCCAGTGTCAGGTGAGCATCCAGGGAAGCTGTTTATTTGGTGACAGATGTAAACTAGAGATGGGTGTGTCAACACAAAATGCTGGAATGGACGAGAGGGGAGCCACTCCAATCCTGTAACAAATCTAGTCAGATATATTTCACGCTCGCATTGTGTCATGTCTTGTGTCTACGATTTTTACAGATAAGGGAGTGTTTGAATAGTGTTGTCACAAAAAATTATTCCACCTACTATCTGATAGTAGGTCATGTGTCTTAAACTACATCCACAAGTCTGTGGCACCTTAATGAACTTAAAGTGGTGTATGAGAAGTCTTAGGATGTATTTATGGAAATGATTTTGGTGATTGTTGACTTCTAGTGTTTATTAGCAATTTTAGGCTTATTGCTCCAGTGCTAAATTCCAAAATACATCCTGGGTAAGTAATTCAAATAAAAATAGCTGTTTAAAGCTTAGTTGTTGTTAAAGAGTACTGGATCAGTATTGAAAATACTGGATCAGTGTGTGAGCGAGCGTGTGTGTGTGCGTGCGTGTATGTGTAAATATCTCTGAATATACAAATACTTTACCTAAAGAATAAAAAAATACTACGGGGACACACAACAGGGAGACAGTAACAATACAGTATTGTATACAGAATTATAGTATAAATATAATATATATATATGTGATGCTGCCTCCAACATAAATTGCCATTACTCTTTCTTTCTGTCTCGCTCCCTTTGCTCCCCCGCCCCATTAGGTTCTGTTTGCACTTGCTGTTCTTGAAGGCACAGTTCAGTTGCCTTCACGTGAAGTGATGGAAGAAGAAGTGGAGAAAGAGAAACAGAGGAAGATTCAGAAGGGTGTTCAAGTTAAACATCTTCTGCGAATGGCCTCTGAGCAGTGGGCTTACTGCCAGGACCTGGCAACCACAGCAGGATTCTCGCCTCTGCAGCCAGTTACACAGAGTCTCTATGAAGAAGTGGAGAAACGGCGCAAGACGCACCCTGACGCTTACAAACAAATTAACTACAGACTTGTTGATGCCACACAGTGGCAGCTTCTGGAAGCTCCATCTGTACAGACGGATATGATTTAGTACGAATTGTAGTACCAAGAGAATGTGATTCTTGCTATTCCATCCATGTTACCAACCATTCGTGACCTTTCCAGTATCCACCGGATTCCTGCAGTCTACATTTATAGAGGCGCTGTCACATTAAACTTGACATTTAACATTCTCAACAGTACCAAGAAGTAGACTACCACTGGGAAGAGAACCACAAATGGGATGTGAATAGTAAATGTCTTTGCAAATCCCACAAGAATAGCTGCATAACTGAGTATGCAAAGGGTAATTCCTTGACTGACACAAATGAATAGGGCACTCTAAAATAGGGCATGAATTACATGACTGTATAATGTTATTGCTTTTTAATGCAAATGTAATAGTCCAAATGGAGTTCTACATGTTTCTACAGATCAGGCTAATTACCTTTAATGTTCTTTTACCCCTACAAAAAATTATAGTAATACCATTAGACACAAAGATTTTTGTTGTACTATTTTATAGTAATGTATAATAATCTGTTTTTCACCTTTTATAATACTCCTGTAGCACCATCTACCTGTGCAGTATTCTGCTGTTAAACTATATAAATTGACTAAAGTTTGCATTCAAATTCAGATTAGCAGGCATTCTGAGACAATCAAAAACCAAAGAAATAAATGCTGATGTGCTCTTAAATCAGTTCATCTTCATTGTCGAACCTCAGGCTGAGCATTGTGAAACCTGTAACCAACCCAGGGCCGTATCTTGACATAAGTGGCCCCCAAACCACCATGTGGCCCAGAGTTTGTACTTTTTAAGGATTTATTTATTGTGAGTCCAGAGATTTTTTAAAATCAATAAAGTATTAATTCTTATTCTTTTCTTGCAAACAGAGGAATATGATTGGGATGGGGGATGTGTGGTGCACCTTGTAAAAAAGGTTTTTTTTTTTTTTTTGTAAGGGCATGCAGACCCACCCTCAAAAAGTGCTTCTTCGAGGGCTCTTTTGTGAAAGTACTGGCTAAATTTGAACATTTTCAAGAACCGGGTGAATGTATAAATGGTTCTGTTTTGTGATGGAGAAACTGTTGGTTCTTCAAACCTTTTTTAACTGGTTCTATACCAAAAAGAGTCACACGGTTGTTAGAGAATCAGAGAACCTTTTTTGGATACTTTGTAGTTATTTAAGATTGATTTAATATAATATATTAACAAAGGGCTGAGAGTCCAGAGCCTTTTTTGCATCTTTTTTTTCTTTCTCTAAATCAATCTTTTCTTGTAAATAGAAGAATATCATTGGGATGGGTGAAGTGTGGTGCCTCCAAGTGCATCCTTTCATAGCGGACTTCTTCGGTAAGGACAGCAGTTACATGCAGTCCCACACCCTTAAAAGGAGGTTCTTCAAGGGTTCTTCAGTGAAGGCGCTGGTTATATGGGCCCAAAGTGTGAACACTTGGTGCTTCAAACCTTTTTAACTGGTTCTACACCAAAAAAGAGTTCCACTGTTACAAGTCAAGAGAGCCTTTTTGGACACTGTAGTTTTCTGAGATTTATTTAGTGTAATGTATTAAAGGGCCGTGAGTCCAGAGATTCTCTTGCATCTTTTTTTTTTTTTTTATCAACCTTTTCTTTCAAACAAGAATATTATTGGGAGGGGTGAAACAAGTGCATCCTTTTAACAGTGGGGTTCTTTAGTGAAGGTATATGCACCCCAAGTGAATGTACAAATGGCCCTGCTCTGTGATAAAGAAACTTGGTTCTTCAAACCTTTTTTAAGTGGTTCTCCACCAAAAAGAGTCCCACTGTTATTAGAGAACTTTTCTGGATACTTTTTTTTGTCTGGGAGTGTAGGTCCTGGAAACACCCCTATAGGAACATCAAATATTTAGACATTTTTTCAACAGAAATTAAGCTTCTGTTTAGAAGGACTGGACAGTTCTTCAGTCTTGCATCACGACTTTTGATCAGTGGTGCGAACTACGCCACACAGATCTGAGTTTTCCCATCTGGTTGGAGTCGTCATCTCCGAACATTGTGAAATTTGACACCTACTTTCTTAACCCTTCCCAACTCGTCCGCCCTTTCCATCTGCTGTTCTAAAAGTGGCGAAAGAGTTCTGTGCGCTTCGGAGTGGGAATATCGGCTGGTCTGATCCATGTTCTCGGTCTGCATTAGGGGAACAAACCTAAATCCTCCTCGGACCCCTCGTCTGAGAGTCCTTGGACTGGCCTGAAGTTTCTGATCTCACAAACAGACTCGAGAAGAAGGAGCTGGGGCAAATGGAAGACAGAGGGGGGAGTTTCCTCTCAGTAGAGGAATAATACGACAAATACGACTTAATTAATTAATTAGTGTTCGTTCAGTAAAGCCTGTGCCCTGTTCACCTTGGATCGGAAGGGCTGTTGAGATGTCAAGATCTGTTGATCGATAAGAAGAGGTAAGTTTATTGGACTAGTCGCCGCATGCCCCTGTAGAACAACACTGAGGGAGTCATAGTATAGTCCTTCAAACTTTATGTTCCCACATTATTTGTGTGAAGATTAAGGTTCCTCCTGTAGGCAGCACAGTGTTAAACACGTGTGATTTTATTGTTCGTATACATGCACGATATAAACTCAAAACTAGCCTACTGTGTCTGAAGGGAGGAACCCAGTGTGCGCGCGCGCGTGTGTGTTTGGAAGGGTGGGGGTGTGTTGAAGTTCACAGTAAAATCACCAGTGTTAACACCCCTCAGTGCAAAACATAAGCTTCTTAAAAGCAGTGAAAAAAGAAAATACCGCATCCTAAAAGTAGGCAGTTTGTCTAATATTTATCTAATATGTATCATATTATGAGAATATCTGACTACCCTAGCTGGTCCTTTCACTTTCTTTAAGCAAAGGAAGCACAGGAAGCAAGTGAAATGAGATCATCATATTTGGTGGCACGATTTTAATTAAAGAAAAAAGTTGAGAAATATGCGGAATTTGCTTAAAATATTGAAACAATCCCATGAAGATAAATTTAAAGGGGCCCATTTAGCCCAGGAAACTGCAAAAATAAAAACCAAATTATATATATGTATATACATATATGTGTGTGTGTGTGTGTGTGTGTGTATGTGTGTGTGTGTGTGTGTGTGTTTGTAAAATGTACTATATCCATATAAAATACATGATTCAACTCTGAATGCCCTCTATCACCAGCACTCACCAGCAGATGGATGAGGGGCCGGACAGCAACGGGCAGGAAGAACATAACTCTGATGACCCTGCCCTTCCTGGACCCAGTGTGGAAGCAGAGCCCCAGCCTCAACACGACCAGGAGCCCCTCACAGCAGACAAGGACCTGCCCATTATGCACTGGGACGACTTAAGTTTGCGGATCGCAGAGCTTGAAAAACAGGAGGAAGAGAGAAGGAAAAGAGCAGAGGTTTGACTATCGTAACCTGTTCTTAGTCCTTCAAAAGTAGTAACATGTAAACGAAAGCGTATTTCGTTTTAGGCCTAGTTTTCTTCCCTGAGGTTGCATGCATTGTGTAGTTTCTGTGTTACTTTTAACCAGGGGTGTGACAATATGTGGACTTTATCAGCTGCATTCTATTAATTGTGCTATCTAAATAAATTGCGTTGTTTGAACACCAGTGGTTGCAGTGACTAAAGCCACACCCGTACATTCATTGTCATCTCACACACTCCCATCAAACTCCACCAGCATATTCAGTATCATTCGTCACACTCCCAGCTTAACCCCAGTTTAACAGCATATTCATGCCTAACATGCCCATCTTAACCTGCACAAGCACATCCAGTCTCTGGCCTGCTGCCCCCTAGAACCAGTCTTGTTAGTACAGAGTATTAGTAGTCAGTGACATGGACAAAGTCACCTTTTTTCTTCCTTCATATTTAGTTAAAAATAGCAAGAATGTAGAACTGTAAGATGGATGTATTTGGTTATTAACATAAATCTCTCTCTCTCTCTCTCTCTCTCTCT
>JBBPCX010000035.1:7179370-7193018 GCA_037974365.1 Hydrocynus forskahlii
TTCTTTTCTTTTTTTTCCATGACCCAGGACCCAGCTGCTCTTTACACTGTGTGAACATGTCAGAATTGGAATCAGAAAACTTTACTGATCCTGGTGGAAACTGATTATCATGATGAGTGGGCCAAATAAAATGGTCCAAAATGCTAAAATATAAATGAATAAAATATTGTTACACTAACATACATTAACAGTAAGAATGTTTTTGTTTTTTGCTGCTCATATAAAGTTGAAAATAGAAGTCTTAAAAATACAAATAGCAAATACTGTCCAGTGTTGGAATTTGATACTGAGATGATTAGAGGCAGTGGTTTTCATCTCCAATCTTTGCGCCAGTGTAGGGAAGTGAGTTGCAGGAGCTGAGACCCCCTCATTAAAGATGCCCGTAACGTGTGCATTTGTCACGTTTTTGGCTCTAAATGACATGCGGCAGTGTGTAACAACCCTCTGCCTGGAGGTCTCCTTTTCTGCAGGGTTAATTTCAACATAAGTCTTAACATGCCGACCCCCACCCCCTTCAGTTCCATGTATCTGATCCAGCCAATTAAGGACTTCTGAAGACGTTCATCATCTCAAGCAGAGACATCAGATCATGATTTAAGTAGAATCTGCAAGGAGGTAGACATTCAGAACCAGCGTTGGTCTTCACTGATGTCCGGCATAAAATGCTATAAAATGAATAAATTTTGTGTTTTGTAATGATGTTAACTGAGCATATAAATGTTAAATTTATGGGATGATTCTGTGCATGGTATAATGTGTATGTGGTGTAGGAACAATGGTGTTCCATGATAAAATGACAAACCCTCAACCTGATAAAGATCCACTTTCTACCTCTCTCTAACCTCTGCTGGGGCGCATGTCAGCATCTACTGGACAGTCTGACACAACTCAGCCGAGCGCAGTACGGGCTGGTTAGACAGAGAAAGAGCAGTAGAAGAACAACTAGCTGGAAGAGTGGAACCGGTGAAAAGGGCACTCTCTACCACAGCCCATTTTTGGATTGATTTTATTTGAGGACATGAACAGAGGTATGCATGGTGCACACAGGATCTGCTCTGAATGGTGATTTACTTTGCTCACTCATAAAACAGGTAAAATGTTCATCTGTGTATTTAATTCTGTTGTAGCTTTAAGTCCTGAAAATGCATGATTACTTTCTGTTAAGGAACATTTTTAAATGTCATTTGGATAAACTATTCTATGTTTTGCTATTGCTATGACTGCAGGATTTCTAAAGTCTCACGCTGTACGGAACCGTGTATTGGGTTTCCGCTCAGCATTTCTGTCTGAATGAATGGATATTAATTATTTACCGACATACACCTGCCAGAACACACACTGTTGCACTGCAAAAGTAGTCTGCATGTCACAAACACTTGACATTTAGACGCTTGTATAATGTCCACCCTGTGGTGTTTAGACATCGGTGCACAAAAAAGACATTTTCATAGTTTTCCTTGAGGCCTATGGTAGAGCAGGACAACAAATGAACATTACATTGTTGCATATGTTGCAAATGTGAAAGAAATCTACATTTTTTTCTTGGAGTGGACGATGAGAAAAGAGGAAGATGAATGGAGAACCTTGTTACTGATTGAAAGGTTAATAGACCAAGTGAGGCTGAATCAGCATAATATGGTGATAGGTCAACATGAATTTCCTTTGGTAATACAGAACAAGCAGAGAGCAAAGCTGCCTTACAGCAAGTATGGCACGGTTGCGTTTTGTAACTGATGTGGTCTCTAAGCTTAATCTCAAAAGTTAATTACTTGAAATTACTGTGTGTATTTTTATAGATGTAGGACCTGTTTTTCAGGGGGTGATTTGAGGATTCTAAAATCGAACTTCTTGGAAGTCAAGAGGCCAAAGACTCGACAGAAGTGAGACAGAAGGGCAGGATGAGGTTCTTTATCTATGCCAGAAACAGCTGATGATGATGAAGTCCTCCAGAGTGATGGCAGGCGATTCAGTGAACTCTAACTATTCCAGCAACCACACAGTTTCTGCTCTGACAGAACTGCTGAATTGCAGCAATGATGAGTCATACAAGTACATTGTGTTACCTCTGTGCTACTCCATCACGTTCCTGCTGAGCGTCATCCTGAACTCCACGGTTCTTCTGCGCTCATACCGCGGTACTCAGCGCTGGAACGCGTCCCTGATTTATATGGTCAACCTGGCCTCCACTGACTTGATGTACAGTCTGTCTCTGCCGCTCCTGGTGGCCAGCTACGTTATGCGGGATCACTGGGTGTTTGGGGACTTCATGTGCAGGTTGGTGCGCTTCCTCTTTTATTTTAACCTCTACTGCAGCATCTTCTTCCTCACCTGCATCTCTGTGCACCGCTACATGGGCATCTGCCACCCCATCAGGACCATTGCCCTGGAGAGCAAGCGCGCTGTGAGGAGCATATGTGCCATGGTGTGGGTCGTGGTGTTTCTCTTAACATGCCCAATCTTTCGTTTTGCCCAAATTGGCAAAATCATGAGGGTAGTGGAAAATGGACATGGAGAGTATGGGGCCACAAACTCAGGGTCAAGACAGAGGCTAAGTGGAGCAGGAATGGAGATGTACTGGAACTGTTTTGATGTTGCAACAGACAGTGAATTCTCAGAGTATGTCCCGTACGGAATCGTCCTCCACCTACTGGGCTTCTTCGTTCCTTTCACCATCATTGCTTGGTGTTACTCACAAGTGGTGAGAACCATCTTTCAGACCCTACACACCCAGCCGTATGTCCAAGAGGTCGGAGATACCGAGAGAGGCCCTGGCGAGGACAGATACAGAACGTCCATTTCCATCACTGGCTCTCAGTATGCTTCACACATAGGCAGACGCCGCAAGTCCATTAAAACCATCATCACCATCACCTTCCTGTTTGCGCTGTGCTTCTTGCCGTTCCACATCACCCGGACGCTGTTTCTTATCTTCAAACAGAGAAAAGCTGAGTGCCACACCATGCGCGCCATCTCTGTCTGCTACAAAATCACTCGGCCCTTAGCGTCCTGCAATTCATGGCTCAACGCTCTGCTCTACTTCGTCACCGGGGACAAAACCATCCCTTGCTGCGGATGCACTGTAGGCAATGCTGGCAGGCGCCTCGCTTGGCCTTTAAGGATTTTTGGAGGACTGAAAAAGCGAGAAGGTGGAGAGCAGCAGGAAAAAACATGCAAATCACAATCATGAGGATGACCCCAAATCCCCAAGGGTCATGCATACACTCTCAAAAAGGGTTCTTTGGAGTGATGCCTAATGAACTATTTTTGTGGACGTGTCAATATGAAGGATTTAAAGAATCTTCATGTACTGTAGAGGTTTAAAATCACTGAAGTCTGAACTGTAACGAAGAACCATTTAGGAACCTTTATTTTTAAGAGTGTATGTCTGTGACCATGAGTGGCTTCCATATGATCTGTGTGGGTTTAAATATTATGCCTTTATTTATTCTATCAACTCCTCATAAGGAGCCATAAGTATCATTTTTCTCAGTTGTGAGATTCTCAGTTGTAATATGGCTGCACTTTTTTGACCAACTTTTTTGCTCATTTCAGTCAAGAGACTAGAACAGGTATGTACACTAAGACCATTTTCAAACTGTATATGTACCAAATTATTTACTTTAGTGTAGGTATTTCTGTATTTTAGCATTTAGCTCAACTGAATTGGCTTTAAAAATGACTTGTACATAATCATGTTTCATTCATTCATTTTCATTTATTTGCAGCGTGAAAGAAAATTCAAATAAGTACAGAACATTAAAAATGTAAAAAACAAAGTATTTCCTCCATTAATGAGTCATGTTTCCTGTATCCTGTAGGATGTAATGAGATTGCTGATTGGTCCAACATGGAGTGAGTCAATAAATTAAAAAGGAGACCGGAAGCAATGTTACTAATTCACAGCATTTGACCATTTATAGTATAATAAGTGATGACCCCTTGGCCTTGCCTGTCCTGATTCTGAAATGTGGGAATTCATAATATCCTGTCAGTACCTACACGTGAAGCAGTTATAGCTGAACCATAAAGTTATCACATTTCTGCTCTTGGCCAGTTGACTGACGAGCCTAGCTTCTCAGCTTTAAAACACTTTCAAGCTCAAATGCACCCCATTTCCTCCTTACATCTTTAATTACATTAATGTCATGCTTGGGGAAAGCAGGGACTTTCAGTTTTAGCACAGCGAGCAACTATTTCTTAAAAATAAAAAAGTTCATTTATGTGTTTAACCACTGGGCTGTTTTCCCTTACATTTACAGCATTTGGCAGGTGCTCTTATTTAGAGCGATGTACACAAGTGCTCAAGTAGTTCACATTATTTTCGTCATACCACCAAAGCTAGACTCAAATCAACATCTGTTTTTAACTAAATTACTACCTTAACGTTTAACCAATTTACACACCATAACGAACCCTGTCAAAGAGAAAAAGTCAGAGGTTAATACACAATTAGCAAAAACACGGACAAGAGTTAAAGGGGTGAATGGCCAAGGGTTGGTTTGTTTTTTTTACAGCACACAGTGTGAACGATGTGAAATTATTTCTCTGTTTTTAATCCATTTGCCTAGCGAAGCAGTGGGCAGCCCAGGAAGCAGTGTGTTGGCACCACTGGCACTCTTGGGATTCTCCCTAACCACCGGACCACCAGCTGCCCTGGTCTAATTTACTATTTATTTATTTTATCTAGTTAATACACAGCAAAAAAACATGGAGTTAAGAGGGCTAGTGGCCAAGGGTTTTGTAGGGAAAATGTGCAAACGGTAAGTGTGAATACTAGTTAGTGAGAATTGGTATTTTTTGGGGGGGTTTTTTTGGGGGGGGGTATATGAAAGCGCTAGAGGAATGAGAGAATGAGTCTTGTTCAGGCCCCCTAAGTAAAAAAAGGTGAAGGAGCAGAAACATAATGAAAGGCCTCATGAAGGAATTCAGAGAGATCAAAGGTGTCCATGGCAACTCAGTGGAAGGGTGCAGTTCCCTGCACGGCCGGAGCGTGGTGCTGTTGCTCAAAGAGTAAGAACACAATTTTGGTTGCGGGGTATTATTTTTTATTTTCTAAAATTAATGAAAGAGAGAAACTTCTTTTGACGGAATGCGATAAAAAAAGCCAGCCTCGCGTCTTCCGAAACAAGAATGCACCCGCCCGGACAACTTATTCCCGAGGATTTTGGTCCTGGATCTCGAAACGTTGCTTGTTTACAAAGTAGCAGGTAAACTTGGAAACTAGCTAGGTAGCTAACTGGCTAACCTCGATCTGAGCTGAAATGCCCAAAACTGGCTGCTTTTTTGTTGTTGTTATTGTTTTAATTTGTTAAATGTGACGAGAGGAGCTGAAACAGACAAAAGTTTGCTCCTGACAAAACTAGTTCTAGCCAGTGTAAGCTCTAAACCCCTAAACCTGTCGAACTTCAGCAAAAGCAGTGATCTAACTGTAACCAGGGACTTTTTTCACTTCCAAGCTAAACATGAGACAGAGTGGAGACCACGGAAAATAATCCCCGGGCGGACTTTTTTGCATTGGCTCGAACAGTTTGGCGTGCGGCCTGCTGGTCAGGCTTTCGCCGGGCTCGATTTGGGAGTCACGCCGCACTAGAGCGCGCCTGGCCCGGCCGCCTCGACCAATTACTGCCCGGTCCTCCGAAAAGCCATGGAGAGGATGGAGGTGGACCAGTGCGCAGGCGCGGCAGGGGGGGGCGGGGCCCTGCGGCGGTCCAACAGCGCCCCTATGATCACCAGCGTCAGGTGAGGGAACTGCAGGCACTCACGCAGGTTTCTCAAGATTAACACTCTAAGTTTGATTTGACCCAGAAAATAAATCTATAGATAGAGTAGAATAAAGTGGTCCCTATAGTCACTTGTGAACCCTCCACAGCATACAGCATAAGCAGTGTAAAATTCTTTCTCTGCATTTAACCCATTCACCAAGTGAAGCAGTGGGCAGCCAACAAAGCAGCACCCGGGGAGCCGTGTGTGGGGATGGTACCTTGCTCAAGGGGACCTCAGCAGTGCCACTAGCAGAACCCATGACCTTCCGATTGCAGGGCCAACTCCCTAACCACTGGGCCACCAGCTGCCACATAAGATGAACATTTAGATTTGTTCTTATTTATTATGTCTAGCTTTGATTGATTTGGCCCCCCAAAAAAATCTGAACTGCCTTGTTAAAGCTTTTATCTCTTGATCTCCCTCTCACTATAGAATTCATAAAATAAAGAGTAAAGTGGCCTCTTAAGTCACGTGTGGGCACACCGCAGCACAGCACACAGTGTGGACAATTTGCAAAGCAGCACCCCGGGAGCAGTGTGTGGGGACAGTGCCTTGCTCAAGGGCACCTCGGTGGTGCCACTAACAGTCCTGGGATTCAAACCCACAACCTTCCGTTTGCAAGGGCAATTCTATAACCACTAGGCCACCAGCTGCCCCGATTTATTCTTATTTATTATGTCTACCTATGATTGATTTGGCCCAAAAAAAAAAAATCGGAACCTTACTTTTGTTAAAGCTTTTATTTACCCCCCCCTTTCTGTCTCTGTCTCTCTCTCTCTCTCTCTCTCTCTCTCTCTCTGTGAACTGCCTTTGTTAAAGCTTTTAGCTCTCTCTCTCTCACTTTCTCTTTCTCTCTATCTCACTCTCTCTGTTTTTATCTGTATAGTTACATTTCAGTATATTTGTCCCAAAACTTGATTAAAATGTGTGCCATATCTAAGTTTTGTGTCTTGTAAGGGGCTTTTCGGAGATACAGTTTTAAGATGAAATGTTCTTTGGTCATATGGAATTGTTCGTGCAAAATGGTCTCATTACTGTATTAAAGTGTTTCTCAGTCCTACTCTTTGCGTACCCATGCTGTGCATTTTAGAGTTTTCTCTGCTTCAGTACATCTGACTGAATTCATGAGCTAATTAAAAACAGTTGAACTTGGTCTGTTAAAGCAGGAGAAATACTAACCTGTAGCAGGATTGAGAGCCACTGTCACATTGTGAATCTTAGAATTTGGATATGTATTCTCTTATTTTTAACTTTTAATGACATGTTTCTTCTTTGACAACAGCGATGGGATGACGGTGTTCAGCTCTAACAGCTCAGCACGGTATCGACGGAGCAGTGTATCTGTAAACCCAAGCTGCCCCTCCAGAGTACGTGTTTTCCTCTATTGTAGGCTTTAAAGTCGGCTGTTGTGCTGTTATTAAGTTACAAAGATGAAATCCCAATATTGGCCTTTTGTTACAGAACCTCCCTCTTTCTCCGTTCTCCTTGTCCAGTGAGAGGTCGGACCACAGGCGGCAGGTGAGACTGAAATTTTCGGTATTGAAGTGTTGTTAATAGTCAAGGCTATTTTTTCCCGTAACTTCTAGAGGTTTACATGTTTGGGTATATTTTAAATGAGAAGTGCTTTGAGAAGACAGATCTCATTCAATTGCCACTGATCACACTAATGGTTTTATACACAGATGGAGAATATGGAACTCACTCTAAGAGGGAGTTTACAGAGACTAAGGTAATTGTACACAACTATACATGTAAAAATGCAGAGATGTGAATTTTTGTGCCCAGAACAGTACAATTTATATATCTCTTATGTTTCTTAAAGTGCCTCAGCTGCAGTCCCGTTACCTCCTGCAAGTCACTGGCATGAACATCTGTCACCAGTAAATATTATATTTTCCCTCTGATTTTAACCAGCTGCTAAGCAGCTAGTGTGCATTCTTTTGTTCTGTAATATTTTACTTGCTGATGTTGAATTTATGAATGTATTTATTTTGTTTTTCTATGCTTACAAATAGCAAACTGAACCTCTTTCTGTCCTCTCTGTCACAGGGATTCCATTCCCAGGATTCTGGCGTCACTCCTAATTCTTCACCCAGTCCTACAAGAAGGTTCCGGGGGTAAATCCATTAGAATTCAGTTCAGTCTTGTAATTACTGTCTTATGCATGGTAGCAACAGAACAATTTTTATAATCATTTCCAGTACTATTACCACAATACTGTACTCTGGTGCAACAATTTATTAGCATTTCTAATGAAACAATTTTAATAGGGGGTTAGTGACTCCTGCTGTGAGATGGCCAGTGGTTGCGCCTCTAAAAAGAAAAGGTAGGAAGTGATATATTACACATCTGTACTCTGACTGTACTCTGAATCCTTGTATAAGTTATTGTGTAAGTTGTGAAATATTTAAACATTTTAAATGGAAAAGTAGTCACAGAATCCCAGATGTTCTATTTATAAAAAATTTACATCGATGGTTTTGACCTGCCATTCAGGTGGAGTGGAATCTGATGGCCCGCCCAAAAAACTCTTTGTTGCCGGAGTTACAGATCCTGCCCACATAGCTAGTTGTACTGTCAGGTGAGTTTTTTTTTTCCCCATGGACCTACCATGGACACTGCTTTTTCTATACTGTTTGTAGAACAGAAATTGTTTTGACTCAGCCAATGGACAGTTGCTTCAGTTGAGTTTTCTGTTCTTTTACTGAATAAGGAATTGGTGTCTGGTAATCAGAGGTATGGTAGAGAGGTGGGCAGATAGAAATTTGGTTCAATAACCTGAATTTTGTATTTCTTTTCTGCTCTTTAGTGTTTCCCAGTCTGTGGAATCTCCGTCAGGAGCGGTGCCCATATGTTCAAGTCCTCAGAATAGCCCGCTTTCACTTTCCCCTCCACCACCTTTCACCTCGCACCATCCCAGCATTTAGACCGCCATAGAACATACCCACTCTTCCAGACCACCTGACCCAAACTGAGTCCTGGACTGAGGACTGGGGTCAGTTGGGCTGGCAGAGTAAGAAGAACAGTGTCTTTGTCCTCATCGCTCCTTAAACTTCCAGAACTCTACTCAGCAGTCCAGTGTTGAGACCAGCCCTCCATCTCATCTACATGGTGCTTTAAGAGGAGTGTGTTCAACTCCACAAAAAAGTGTCTGACAGGACTTCTTAAAATGAAAGAAGGCCAGATGTAGTACAATTGAAGAGGGGAGCTGATTTAAAGATTTAAATGTGTCAGTGTCAGGAAGGGCACTGTATAATCCAGTATCATATGACATGTTAATAGTTCATTTGCACCAAGGCAAGGATCTGTGGCCCTTACACAGTATTTTCTTGCATTTGTGAAATAAGTTCAGGATGTACACATGGCAGTCATGTTTATATAAGTGTTTTAGTGTTTGCAAACTACTTATCCTTGACACATAAGGATTTTTACCTATAATGAGCATGCAAATAGATGATATGACATGGTTTTGCCTTCGTTTGCTTTATTTTTAAGCAGTGGCAGAACGCCTCCTCTTACCAGTTGATGTGGTCCAAAGAGGTCTTCCAAAATGTAATCATTCGGATTATAAATACGCAAATTATTTGACAGTTAGAAAAATTCTGAGATGAGTGGGCTGTTTAGGCCGAAACGCTGTTTATATGTATGCTCAGTATATACGTAGGTGATTGTTGTGTTTTAATGTTTCGTTTAAACAAGTTTAAACGTTTTTGTTTTGAAAAGTTTTTGATTTTTTTACAATTTATGATCATTAAAAAAAAAAAATATGGAAAGGACCGTTTAGTGGACTGGCACTGAGTGGAAAGTCAGTGCACCAGCCTTCTCTAAAACTGGGGTCAGCTGTTTCCTCAGCTGATTTTAGATGTGTACCATAATGGAGGATGAATATAGCACTTTGCTGAAATATTCCAGTTTGAGAGTAAACACATGACCAGAGAATTTCACACCATATGAAAGCCAAAAGCATTTACCAGCACTTGCCATATGTATTTTAATGCTGCATTTCTGTAGCAAAGCCCTTGTAACCTTTAGTCTGTAAACCGTGTGTAAAAACAAATGCAAGCTGCATGCAGGAGGCTGTCTTTGTAAAGAATGTATGATAATACTTTCCTTCATGCATAAGATGTCTTATTTCAGACATTGTTGATTTTTTTTGTTTGCACAGTGTTGGACATTATCAGTTAATTGATATTGCTGTTACATGAGTGGGATCATATTTGTGAGACTTTCTTTTTTTTTGTTTCTTTGGTTTGAGTATGTAAGGGAGACTGAATGTACAAACTAACAGATGTACACGTTAATGCTCACAGAGCAATCTTTCAGCAGGAAAATGATTGTTGTGGATCTGGTCATGCACAGCATACAGTGCCCAAAACACTTCATATCATAATTGTTTTCTTTTTTTGGTCATGTCATGATTCCAACAAGCTTTACACGCTAAGTTATGATGCGACTGAACTTTAAGTGTGCAAAGTCTCCTAAAAGTCCATTGTGTAATTTCATTTTGCAAAGAAGGAACAGTTTTTCAAAAGTTGTTTTATATAATTGTCTTTTTTTTTTTTTTTACATTTTTCTTTGAACATTTAGAGCTTTATTGCTGGTACAATGAAACGCCTTGTTAAGTAATTCCAAAGATACTTGCACAAGTTGTCACTTACAGTCTCCAGTTGTTTGTTTAGTGTGATTATTGAAGATCGATACCAATGGTTACCTATGTTGGGTCTTCAAAAGGAATGTGCAATATAGATTTTAATACAGCACACAATAGGACCGATTGTTTTAAGTCCCAAAAGTAATTTCCTCCTGTGTGTTTTTGGCCTACATTTAGGTCACAAATGGTCAGTTTTGTTTTGTGAAAAGTTCCTCTAGTGACTTCTGGGTCAAAGTACAGACATCACCTGGAAGAAAGTCAAAATAATGTATTTGTTTGATTTGTTTTAACATTGACCTTTAGTCTTTTATTGCTCTCACTTTAATGGGAGAGTGTTCCCAAGAGCCACAGGTATTCTGTTCTAGGAAGAAGGGAAGAGTTTTGTTTTAAAATGATCTATGATTGTTAAAAGTTGTCTACGTTATCAGTTCAGATCTCAGAGGCCTTGAGCAAGGATGATGTTCGTAAGCACATAGAACATTTTACAGAATGACAGACTGTGGCTCTTGCCTCTCGTGTTCGAGATGTAAATATGTTTTAGCTGCCACAATGACAAGGAAGATAATGTATTTTTATGGAACTGTAATATAAAACAGAGGTAACAAAGGTATATTCATTCCCTCTGAATATTGCATACTGTACCAGATAAAGGCTCATTTTAGTGGATAAGAAGTGCTGTTCACATTTAAATATGTATATTACATTGTATATAAAGACGATCATGACAATAAAATAATACTGTATTTAAGAATGGATTTTTATTTCATGACAATTTGTGGATCACTTCCTTTAGGAGCTTATCAAAGATCGTTGTTACATGAAATAAAGATGCAACACATTATTTCATTTGAGTGCATAAGAAAAAAAAAATTGTCACTATAGTACAATACACAGCTGACAGCAAAATATACCAAGCCTCCAAGTGAGCACTTGTAAAGGTTGTTCAAATGGTAAAACCTGTATGTGAACACTATATATACAGTCACATCTCTATGCAAAAATAAAGAACATTTAAAAATCTAATACAAAAGCACAACTGCGGTATCTCACAATAAAGCATTTGGGGAGTAGTTCACAAAGCAAGACGGCAAGATTTTATTACTGAGTTAAGCTGCCCATTTGGAATGTTCCTTACCTCGAATGGGTTCGCCAAGCCAAATGACCTGCCCCGGGATCTTCATAACTAAGTGTGTGACTCTAGCTGTCACTGTTTTATCCTGAACTTCAAGTGATGTGTATGCATCAGCTTTGTGTAGACAAAAACTGGCTAGAGCCTGACTAACAGAAAATATACGTCCGTACTTCCACATGTTTGCTGGTAGATGGGGCTCATCGAGAAAGCAGAGGCAGATCACCAGAGTTCATTATGAGACTGGAATCCAGACTGAGACTCTCTGAAAAAGCAACAAAAAGGTGTCAAACACATCCAGAAAACAATGTCTGAACTTTAAATACATACTGATATTGGCAAAAGCCATTTGTATGAAAGCCAGCAATAACCTTAAAGCACTCTAGCAACACCCACTGTGATACAGCGATATGTATGAAATATACTGTAAAGTTTTATTTTATCCATTCTTAACACCACTCAGCACAATTCGGTCACAATCGTCGATTGTTTGGCAGTAGGTACTGGACATATTCTTACCCTGATCAAAGTTGGGCTTTTTTGTCGAACCCTCTCCAAGTCCTTCAATAGCCACCAAGTCACTATTGACATCTGAATCATTGAGAGCGCTGAGTGTAACATCTAATGCAGAGGACCATCACAGAATCAAATCAGCATGGAACAGCATGCAATCAACACACAACAGATTCAAATAATGTTACTGAGTTATTTTACACTACGGTCACCTGCAGTTTTTGCTTTTTTAATGGTGGGTGGCAAAGTCGAAGTATTTTGCAGTCCTGTTGTCACGACAACTTGTGAGGTGGGAACTGAAATAATGGTTGGTGCTGGATTTGCTGCCACAGTGTTTTTCTTTACAGTTTTTTTAGGAGGCTCTAGTGAGAGGGGGACCCGGTTGTCTTCATATAGCTTTCTCTTCACTGTGCTCTTAATCTGAGCACTGTACCCAGAAAAAGAGGGCAACAGAGAGTGGAAAAGAGAGAAGAGAGTGTGAGTCACTAATGCAAAATTAACTCAGCAAGAGGTATTTTGAATGATATTATGCATAAATGTGCGTTCCATTTTGAAAGACAATAATCAACATGGACAATTGAATTTTATTTGACGCTAAACCTCTAAATTTATCCATGATGGAATTCCATACAATCAAAAAGATAAACATTTACAAGGAGAGAATTCAAATGCACTTCTCCACAGTGTGTGTGTGTGGGGGGGGTTATATTCCTCTATTTGAGATTTGGTCCAGGGGATGTTGATCTCAGGTTGCTCTAGAGTGCCCCATTCCATTCTTTTCTAAGGAGAATACGCATGCTGTGTGTGGTAGTGTGTGTAAGTGTATGCCTGCTTCAGCAACAGGTACACTTAAAGTAACTAAATTTGCTAATTAGGATGGGTTTTTCAGATATACATATAGTGCACGCTTCCACATAAGAAGAAAATATGAACAAATAAATAAATAGAAATGTTTTTGACATCATTTACAGCTGAGTGTAGTTCAGAACCTGAAACCCAAGACAAATCATGGGCTAAAACTTACACTGTGCGTTCCTTAATGACTGAGCTAATATTGTTTAAATCGTCCCCAAAGCGCCTCACAGCTGAACGCAGCATCTCAATTTCCGTCTCTGTCCATTTGGCCCTAAAAGGAGCACAAAGAAAGGGGGAATGAATGATCACTCATCAGTTTAAGTCTGACCCATGCAATCATCCAAACACAGTCCAAGCATATATTTATGGGATAACAGGTGATTAAACAAAGGTTTCTACCAAAAACACAATACCTCAAATGAGTGTGATCCCTACACTTTTCACAAAATGACTTGAAATGAGATGAACAAACTAATGAAGAAATCAGTCACTGAAATTTCACTGGAGTTCTAGTGTTCTGATATATATTCCTTAATATCTGCAATGTTATTTATGAAGTAGAGGTCACACTACATACATTTATTTGACTGAATATCATTTTCAATTTTGAGCTCAAAATTGGATTTGATTTTTTTATTTTGTGTAAAATATGTATGTATTCTACAGAGTTTAACCGTTTGACACATTATTTGTTTTAGCTAAGACAATACAATTCATATTACAAAACAATTAACTGC
>JBBPCX010000035.1:7197974-7212055 GCA_037974365.1 Hydrocynus forskahlii
AATATTCATGCTCTAATCAGCACCTTGATATGCCACACCTGTGAGGTGGGATGGATTACCTCGGCAAAGGAGAAGTGCTCACTAACACAGATTTAGACAGATTTGTGAACAATATTTGAGAGTATTGGGTCTTTTGTGTATGTAGAATATGTTTCAGAACTCTGAGCTCATGAAAAATAGGAGCAAGTGTTGCGTTTATATTTTTGTTCAGTATACATAATCCTACTATTTGGATATCTAAAGCTTCTATTAATTTCCCTATAAAAAATAACTGCATTTCTTCTCAAAACTAATAATCATATACTATACAGACACACTATATGGACAAAAGTATTGGGGTGCCTGACCATTACACCGACAGGGACACTGCATTCAGATACATAGACTTTAGAATGGAGTTGGTCCCCCCTTAGCAGCTATAACAGCTTCCACTCTTCTTGGAAGGCTTTCCACAAGATTTTGGAGTTTCTGTTGGAATTTGTGTACATTCATTCTGTAGAGCATTCATGAGACACTGATGTTGGATGAGAAGGTCTGGCTCACATTCTCTGTTCCAGCTCATTCCAAAGGTGTTGGATGGGGTTGAGGCGGGCCGGTCAAGTTCTTACACACCAAACTCATCCAACCATGTATTTATGGAGCTTGCTTTGTGCTCTGGGGCCCAGTCATACTGGAATAGAAAAGGTTCTTCCCCAAACTGTGTCCACAAAGTTGAACATGTGGCGTTATCCAAAATGTCTTGGTCTGCTTTATTTTATACACCTATTGCAATGGGTATGACTGAAACACCTGAATTCAATAATTAAGGGGTGTGTCCCAATGCTTTTGTCCTTATAATGTATATAACACACACACAATTTTATGTGCTGAGTACATAATAGTGTGCAGGGCCCTGTAGTACACAGCAGTATTTCATAAATAAATTGCTGTAGTTTAGTTTCATAAGGGCTGGGGATAAAGATGAATTATATTCTCTCCAGATGGCCCAAAAAATCTCAGATCTCACCAGTGACCTTTACCTCAAGGAGGCTGAGCTGCAGTATTGTCACTCACAGTAAGTGCATTTTGTAATTTTATTTGGGATTCTACTGGTAACAAAGAGAGAGTTTTTGTATAAAGCAAGAGATGCTGCTGGTTTGGGTGTAATTGACTTGTTGATTAAAACTGAAATCTTAGTAAGATCATAGCAAGTGAAACTGGAAGACAAGTAGAATGGACAGCATTACCAAGTGAAGGCATAAAAAAGGCTGTGCTAGAGTCCAGATCCCCTATTATAAGTTAATATATTCTGACTTTTTACATAAATATTAAAAATATTAAATATTGGCTGGATAATATGCTAGATTGCTAATTAGAGACTCAGGAGTATTTTATATTTTACTTTTTCATTCATGTGGACAAAACTGGCTGAAATAGGTTTTAACAAAAAAATTCATGCACTTTCAGTCGTTTTTGGGAATTGTTGAAGAAAAACTAATTACAGATGAACATGACATTGCATGATTAATTATTGCTGTTGTCAAATCACTATTGTGGAAGACTCATTATGAGATGACAACTGGCCATGATGCTGTCTTTAATAAAATTCTAATTGAGTTGAGAACGCTATGAGGACTTCCTTCATAAAGTCTTCCGTATGGAATCTTCTTAATCTGTACAGCATAAGTATGTATACATTTCAGTTTTAAAGTGTAAAACATTTTCAGTTTAAACATTAGTCTTTCCTGTATGTAACATGATCAATTGAATTAAATGAAGTTAGAAAAAAGCAAGTGAAACCAGTCACTTATCAGAAATGGTTCTCTGTTTGCACTAGTCACACAGGTTGTCCATTTGTATTTTATCTGGTGCTGCAGAGTTGCCCGCTACCGCAGTGAAGCCGTCCTTCTGGCCAAGGGAGCATCCTCACTGAAGAATGATCTGTCAGACTGTCAGTATAAACTGGAGTGTCAGTCAAAAGAACTGGTATCGTTGCGACTGGAGAAGAAGCTGCTGAAGGGGGAGCTCGCAGTTACACGGCAGGAGAAAGAGGAGCTGCTTGAGCGCTGGTTGGAGGAGAAGAGAGAGGAAGCAGTGCGCCTAAATAAGCACAACGCCACTCAAGAGAGGTGAATGCCTGCTTTCTGTTTGCTTATGTTTTTAGATGAACTTTTATCCACTAAATATTTGGAGAACTGACCTGAACAGGATTATTTAGGCTTTTAATATTAGTTGGTGTTTCCAAACTCTCAGAAATGACTGAATCCCTGATTAACCTTATAGTAAATTCATGTTATAGCAGTTTGTTATCAAAACATTCCTGTTTTGATCTGTAACAAATATTACATTAGGTGGTAAGTTTATGTTCTGTCAGATAAGTTAAGGAGACAGCCAGACTTGCAGTATTTCTGCAAACCTACAAAGCAATGATGGTACAGAAAGATCAAAATGTGAATCTCCTAAAACATATGTTCACTGTCAGTTTAGCCTCTTAGCTGTAAGTGTTTCATTGCTTTCTGCTGCCTCCCAAACTGCTTGCTACCACACTACATATAATGGAAAAAAAAATTTGTAGTTTAGTGTGTAAATTGTGAAAGTGTGTTGTTTGGGATGCAGCCTACCTTCAAATTTAGTGCCAAACCAATAACCTGAATTTGGCTGATTATCTGTTGAAATGTCATTGGAGCCTTTGGCTCCTATTCATTTCACAGAGCAGGCCTGGCCCATATTATTCTTTACCTGTAAACGGCATTTATATTTGCACTTGATGTGGCTGGAGTCATAGCATACACCCTGGCAATCTATATATCAAAACGTTCAGCTTGGCAGTGCGAGGGGTGGTATTACTTTTGATGGCAAAAATGCCATAGACAATGAATAGGGTTGACTTTTCAGATTGTCCTGCTTGGACATGCTTTGTCTAAAACCCACCAACTCCATGTGATACCGCAGGCCAACTCCCCTGACACACAAACACGGTCGGTTATGACCAGCACTTGTCTTTTCCTTGCTTATCGCTCATCCCTTTTGATCCCATTCAACTGAGGGCAGTGTAGGAGACGAAACTTAGTCTTCATGCACTGACCAAACTTCACATGAACCCCCCCCCATTATTACCTCACCATACATCCACAAAGCTTCATATGGCACAGACCGGCCACTTTATTAGAAACACCACACCCAGGGCATGTGCAGCAGGCCAATATTAACATTTCTTCAGGAATTTTCTCTCTAGTTTAACTTATCTTTCTTCTGTCCGAGCTAATGTGGCAGGAATAGCTAAGAGCATACATTAAAATGACGAATTTTCTAAATTTCATAATTGTAAAATTTGTTCAGTTAATAAACCAGAATGTACTAAACATTTTTGCGATATCACATTGAATCAGTGTATTCTTTCCTTTTGTTACATACTGTATGTTTTAAATATGTCATACAGTTGAAGGTTTAATATTCCTTTATATTTATACATAATTTTATCTTGGAGTGAAAAGACACACTAAAACTTGTCAAGACTGACTCACATACTGATTTGGTTTTTGTTATTCCTCCCCTCTAGATGGAATCGTTTTGCTGGTCAATTGAACAAGCGGAATTGTGGAGGGTATCGTCGTCAGACACGTTCAGCTACCAATGGCCCACAAATCATCCAAAGAGATTCAACTGATCATTCTCTGCCAAACAAAAATTAATGAGTACTCATGTTTTTTTTTTTGTTTTTTTTTTGCTTTACCTTGCATCCAGTGCATTGTGCTAATGCTCCTCGGTTGTATGGAGAGTGCCGTGCCAGTGATAACATTTTTACTATAAATGTTGAGATCAGTAAACTTGTACAATAAAGTGGCCTTTTATAGTCACAGGTGAACCCAGCACAGCACACTGTGTGAACAATGTGAAATTCTTTCTCTGCGTTTAACCCATTCACCAAGTGAAGCTGTGGACAGCCACCGGTGTGGTGCTTGGGGAGCACTGTGTGGGGGTACCTTGCTGAAGGGTACCTCAGTGGTGCCTGTAGCAGTCCTGGGATTTGAACCCATGCCCTTCCGGTTGTAGGGCCAACTCCCTAACGTCTAGGTCACCAGCTGCCCCCAACTAACTTCTGAATATGTTTGGTAAACAATGAGAGAGGCACTGGTAGAATATTTTACTTTTATTTAAAAAATTAAATAAATTCTGAAATTAAAAAAAAAAGTAAATGGAAAACATTTTTTTTTCACAATTAGTAAACCTGTAATAACATGGTGATAAACTATTTTCTTATGAGAATCTCTATTTGTCTGGCAGAAGTTTTTCATTTTCACCAAAAGCAGCACTTTTATTTACACCAAAGGGTGCTAAATGACAACGTAAAAACACCCTTCAAATGCACACACAGCCATAGACGGTCTTTACAGCACCATCGTAGCACACTCCATACCAGCAGTGATATGAATGAAGAATGAAGGAGCCTGTATACCTGAGGGTTGGATATAGTATGCCATGGAAAACATTAGTATTAAACCATGCATGACTGTTTACAAAGACTGTCTTTGTAAAAGGTTATGGAGGGCAATATGGTATGTGCAACAGTTTTCTGCCAAAGATGCCCAGTGTGGTCAGTTGTTTATTACATTTCAGTTCTAAGTGGTGCTTCTTCAGGAATTCTTTACTAATGTTACTAACACAAACATGAAAATTAAGCTAAAAAGGCATTTGAAAATCAACCTTAGGAGATTATAGAACAACAAAATAGCATAGGTTCTTTCAATTCGGATTATCTTTCAAAATCTTATTCCTGCTTTTATCCACTGAAAATTGGCACAAGCAGCACGTAAGCTCACAATTTGCGTATGAGAGATGATTTCTCTATGACGGTATTTTTCCTCCTGTGTCCATAGCTGTGTAAGATTTAGCACCTTTCCAAACATTTTCATCGTTTTTAAAGTGTTCAGCATCTCAAAGTCCTTTTTCTTTCCTATATCCAAAAACCACTGCTCCACCAAAGGGATGTCAAGAAGCCTAGGAAAGAGTTTCATCATGAGATATATTGTTCGTTTGGGTGGATTAGTTGGCATTTTTTCGCGATGCTTGGAGTTTCTGGGCCGAGTGAGGAAATAAAAGAACACGTGGGAATAAAGGAGGCTCAGCAGTCCTCATCCTTATCATCAGTGGTTCCTTTTAACCGCAGACGGGCGAAGTCTTCAAACACCAGGTCATCATCCTGGGTGAAGCTACTATTAGAAAGGAAAAGACAGATAGGTCAGAGTAATCTCAGCATCAATATTCCATTTTCATCTCTGGGCACAGCAAGTGAGAGAACAAAGCAATCCTTTAATACTAGGTATTCTTTCCACTAGGTAAAAAAAATATCTACTTATGAACCAGTTATTAATCAGGAACTCACTTTGTGTCAAACTCTATGAGGTTGGTGTCAATGGGTGGGTCTGCCTCTGGTACAGCTGTTGAAACCAATGTTCACAGTCATTTACATGCAATGTTATAAACGAAATAAAGAAATGTCAGTTGAAACAGTAAGTATGGTTCCGAACTACTCCCAATTTCTCTACTGCCCTTTGAAAGTGAAAGTGAAGTGAAAGTGACCATTCTGTCATACGTGAACACGCCACAGCACACAGTGTGAACAGCATGAAATTCTTTCTCTGTATGTAACCCATTCACCAAGTGAAGCAGCAGGCAGCCAGGAACACAGCGCCCAGGGAGCAGTGTGTGTGTGGGGACAGTACCTTGCTCAGAGTACCTCAGAGGTGCCTAGCAGTTTTGGGAATCAAACCCACGACTTCCTGATCACTAGGCCACCAGCTGCCCCCTTCCCTTCTTATATTGCTGCTATTTTCTTGTATTTTTTTTCCACTACATGTGAGTTTTTATAACAAAACAGGCCATTTTTACACGACCATGACCATTAGATTTAAACAGACCACTTTTATTCATTGCAACTTCTGAAGCATATCCAACCTGCTGTAGGTTAAGTTCGAGATTACAGTTTGCAAGCCCTTTGACGAATGGGGTAAACCTCCTGTCAGAGACCACTGTGACCCTTTAACTCATCAGCTATCAAGACATAAAATAAAATAAAAAAACACTAAAAGAAGAATGGCACAACAGCCATTTGGAATAACATTTGTTGTGTTTTGTGACAGTCAAATTCCATTAAGATCTTTGGCTCTGGCTAGGCTGAATGTGCTTCTTAAGATAGGCCCTAGATATGTCTGACTGAATGAATGTTATGTTGCTGGTGTTCAGTGTTTTCAGTGTCTAGGTATGACAGTGATGGGCAGATACCTGAGGCTGGTCGAGAGGTGGAGAGGTCTACAGGTTTGGGATGCATTAAGACAAAGGGCAGCTCAACTGAGACGTCTCTGTGAGAGGAATAAAGAAAAGAAAAAACAACAGTGGCCTTATTTGAAAAATTCAGACTAGATTTGGCGCCGTAAAACATAGCTAATCCGGCGTGTGGACAGGGGCGTTGTCCAGTCAGAATTTCAGGACAAAAGAAAACAAATGAGTAGCACACAAAGGGTAAACTTCACTGCAAACCCAGACAGGCAATTCAGGAAAGCAGTATAATGCACAATGTATATTTACCTCTCCAGCAAGCTGCTTAAAAGCCTGATGCAATGCAGGGGGGTTAACAGACAGATGGGGGGAACAGATACACAGAGAAAAAAGATGAAACACCAGCAGAGAACAGAATGACGTGAAAACTTAAATGACCACCATAACTAAAGAATATTACAGAAAAACATGGGTGTTAGGGGAGAGCACAAGCCGTCTAGTCACTAGAAAATACAATCTGCTTCATAAATCAGGAATTCTGTTGGGTAAAGAAAAGACTTACAATGGAGAACTACAACCCCACAGCCAATTTCTACACACAATGAACATTAGGAGTGTAACACACACATTTTACAATACAGGATGCATCACTTTACATACATAAGTCCATAAATACATCTTCCATACAAAAGTTTGAAAAAAGTACAGAAAAATATTTATTTTGCCATTTTATTTTTGGTCTAGGGCTGAGAGAGTTCTTGTTTTACACCAACCAGCCAAAACATTAACACCACGGACAGATGAAGTGATAATCTAAAACACTGATAATCTAATTAAAATGGCACATGTCAAGGAGTAGAATATATTTTGAACCATCTTAACAGTCAGTCCTTCCCACTGATGAAGGACAACCAGGACAGGGTCATGGGCACCCCAGGCTCAGTGATGCACCTGGTCTAATCACAAAGAGATCAGAACTGGACCATGGAGCAATTTAAGAAGGTGGCCTGGTCTGATGAAACACTTTCTTTTACACCATTTATGCCTCAGCTGGTCAGAGCTGTTCTGGTGGCACACAAGAACAGCTCTGAGGATCTACATGAGGATCAATATTAGGCAGGTGGTTTTAATGCAATGGCTGATAAAATTGGAATTTTTAAATCTAAATCAAGTTCTAAATGGGGAACTTGAACCTAATAACAGGGTACATGTACTGGCAGTCATGTTCAAAAAAGTGGATGTTCTGGTGTTTGCGAAAAAAATGTCTGTTACTTATCAAGAAGTATCACACTTAAATTACAATCACAACTAGATATTTCGTGAAAATCGCACAACTGATTTGACAAAACAAGACTGCAGCAACCAATGAAAGCATAATTAACACAAAGAGGTACATTTCTTATTTATGAGACATACAGACAAACACACAGCTTCAAGATTATCTTTTAGGAGAGTTTTTAGTAGGGAAGTGGAAACTGTTCCAATTTCTATCAGTATGTGTCTGTATCAGTAACAGTATGATCTCACAAATACTTTGTGTTTTTTCACAGTGTGTTGTCTCAAGCCTTGAGGAATGAATATTAATATGTATATCATAACAGCCCTAGTAAACATCACATTCATGATATACAAGACAAGGCCAGGGATCAGCCTTGTACAATCAGTGGGGGGTACTGGCAAGCTTTCTACTAAAGCTAAATGTTCAAAGAGTGTAACATTTGGCCGACCAGCCATTACCGTTCCTTTTGACCTGCTATTTAGTACCCAACTCCATGTACAAGCCACAACACACATATTGCAGAGAACAGTAGCCAATGTGCAGGGAAAGAACATGTACTAAGTACCTCGCTGTGTGTATGCGCCGGGCTACAAAAGATCAAAGCTGTGAATCATATAACTAATCAAAAATGAATTTATGTAAAGTGTTCTTGCTGAAGTCCTCTGACGCATGAATTGTAATAGCTCAAATAACGGTCATCCAAACCCTGTGGAGAGAGTAAATGCCAGACTACAAATGCACCCTGCTACGGTATAACTATGTATAGAAGATGGATACTGCGTGAGAAGAGCTGGTGACTCACCCTCCGCGCGAGACGACCAGCTTGACTTTGACTCGATACGACACCAGAACTCCAAGAACCTCTTTATTACATCCATCCTTCACGCTGCAGAGGGCAATAAATACGCAGACAAGTCAGAGAGCTGATTAGTCAGTGCCTGATGCCATACACAACATAGTCAGTGCCTGATGCCATATACATACACTTGCAAAAGGAAGGGGGACTTACATAGTGCTGGAGGCCAGGTTAGTATCTTCGTGTTTGAGTTTGCCATCTAGCGCTAGTCCTCGTTTCTCCCTGTTATTGTTCAGGGTGGGTGTGAGTGTGTACACCTTACAGAATGTTGAACTAGATGACACCTGGTCACTGAAAAAGCACAGGAAACTGTTTGTCAATCTTAAAATACTTTAAAAAGTACTCCAAATGTAGGAGAACCACACAATATGGACAGCATACCAAATAAAGAGTACACTACATATTAAACTTAGGATATACCTTGGGGCATATGAAAAACATGCTGATGAACTCTCGATATAATGTGAAGCTACATGTTTGACCTGCATGTATCTGAATGTGTATGCATGTTTATTTACAGTGTTCTTATATTTGCTAACATATATATATATATATATATATATATACATACATACATACATACACACACACATACATACAATACAGATGACAATATTTATATTTCTAGATTGTATAGTGTACATTTTATACTGCACTGTTCTGCACTGTTGGTATAGTATTTTATTTTATTTTATTATTTTCTTAATTTTTGCTGCTCTTTCTGCCATGACAATGCAAATTTCCCACTTGTTGGGCTAATAAAGGTTTCTCTTATCTTGTCTATTTAACAGCAGCCTATAAAAAGATAACAGCTAATAAAATATAGTGTGCAGCCTAACAATTCAGCAATACTGATTTGATGAAATATGATTCTGACATTAATTATGAAGTAATTAAGACTGACTTACTCTGCCTCAAGCTGAGCCACCGGACATTTGTACTGAGCTGTGCTGAACAGACAGATATCAGCATACTGCCGCACTGAGGAGAGAGGTAAAGGTCATCACTTGTACAAACTTCACAAAATTTCAGAACTTATAACACATGAAACATGTATGTACATAGAAGAATATCTTGCCTGATATTTTGACTCTTTTGACAGTCTTGGTTGAGTTATTGGTCACATGGACATTCACACTGATGGGTTCCCCATGGTAATACAACTGTGTGGAGAGAGTACATCAGCAGATTCACTAATTAAAATATAGACTACTAATGTATTCAGCATATCCACGTGTTCGTTATCCAATGTGCTAGTCACCTCTTTATCTAGAGAGGCCTCTAGGTGCAGAGAGCGGTCAGACATTAAGAAGCTCCGTGTTGTCTCAACCATAGGCTGCGGTCCAGGTTTCTCAGGAGCATACTGGACCTTACGAATCACTAATCGGACAGAATTTCTGAAACAAAACATTTATCAAAGCAAGAAAGCTTTAAGGACCATCCTGACAGAAACATACTTGCAACAAGTCAAGACATACCTGATGATATTTGGTAATTTTGCATGTTATATGCCTTACGATCTCGTATGCACTAATCTATGCAGACCCAGAGCGCTGAATCATGAAAGAGAAGGCCAGGTAGCTTACCGTTTATGAATCTTCTCCTCCACTGACCTGGCACAGAAAGCTCTGATCTCATAATCTACTCCACAGGCCTTTACAACGGCAGAGAAACAAATTAGTGAGCTCAGAGACCACTGAACTTCAAAAACATCAAATAAGATCATATATGTTGTCCAAACCTCTGTGCAGGGCAGAAAGAGGTGTGTGATGTGTAGAACCAGCTAGTCTAAATCATTAGAAAGCAGGGCATGAGCCGCACAATCTATTAACCTATGTAAATTAATTAGTCCTATGGAAAACACAAAGGACAAATAATATGGGTCGAAAGAGAAACACGGGTCATTCAAACATGGAAGTCCCGTTACACAGGATGTAACCCTGATATGATCAATTACTGGTGAATTACTATTAAACGTCCATGTAAAAGCGCACATGTGAAAGGAGCCAGTGATTACCTTTCCAGTGTCCTCGGGACCAGGTTGCAACGTGACAGAACATGGCAAGTTTTGAGGGATCTGAAACAGAATATTCAAAATGTACTGCACATTCTAGAAACAACACAGTTCTCTATTTCACTGCTACTCATAGGTGCATATAGAGCAACAGCATAACAAGCACGTACAAGACAATATTCTCTTTTTATACATATCTCTTCATAAACCAAAAAAGTGTACATACACTGTCGAAAGTACAATGTACAATGTTCACTCACAGTAAAATGAAAAGGATGAGCATGCTGGCCCAGTTTCTTCAAAAGTCTCTCCTGAAGGCGACTATTAGGCTTGCGTTCCTCCGATATGGGTGGGAAAGCTTGAAATGTTGATATGTAAAGGTCCTTCCGAAATGAAAGACCAAGAACATCAAGGTCCTCACGGCCATAACGGAAGGCACATGTTAGCGTCACAAACACTGTGGGGGAAAATGGAAGCTGTGATTGCAGTAAAAGCAGCAGCAGCCTCCATTTGTGAGGAACAAGTGCACAAAAATAAAACTTTTCAGAGAAAATACAAACAACACTGAGATCATCACACATTAAAATACACTAAATTAGTTTTAAGGAATAATCAATTTACCTTTTCTATCTTTGAGATATTCAGGATCAACCAAGATGACCCCATCTGGAAAGAATGTGCCCAAAAAATGTTAATTCCATTAGAAATCTCTTAAAAGATGTCAGCATGTTCCCTCACGTAAAATTGAAGGGCCCATATCAGACATATATACTTCTTGAGGTCCACTTTTGACATCTGTATGGGTTCATGTACCAAAGACGTTGATTATTTTTACATGACCATTTTCCAATCTCTCTTTAGGCTTTAAGAGTCCTTAAAGTGCCCTCCATAATTACTGGCATGCTTACATTTTTCAATTATTTTGTTTTACTGGGGTATAAAAATGCAGTGACACAAGGCCCAAATCCCTTAGTCATCTATCACGGTATTAAATATTCAAGAGCATTCCATTGCAATAACAAAAAAGTGCACAAATCAGGACAGACACAAGAAAATAGCTGTTCGGCTTAAAATGCCTAGATCAACAGAAACTCAAAACCAACAGAAACCAGCTATCTTGTCAGCAGCCACAGTGAGGAGGATGAAAATATGTACAAAGACCATAGTATCAGAATTACAGAGTTTGGTAGAATGACTGTCTCCAAATCCCCCATAAGATTATCTCCACTTCATAAAGAAGCTTGTTCTACTTCTTCACCAGAAGCAAAAGTACTTGGAGTTGGCCCGACGCCAATGGTACTTTAACAAGGAGTGGGTGATGCGGTCAGACAAAACTGTTTGAATTCAAACGTGCAAAGTGGGATTGGTGTAGAAATTAAAAAAGTCACAGGAAAAAGCGCTTAATATTCTGCATTAAATATAGTGTATAATTTGTGATGCAGTCGGACTGGTTCTCCTTCAAAGGTCCTGGCAGTATTGTTTACACACATTCGGCTTTATGGACTGCAGGAACTGACAGGAGATTTTAAATTAAAATCTCACTGCTTCCACCAAAAAACTAAAACTTCATCCAGCATCTAGCTAAAATGATCCAAAGCACACAAAATACACTCAAAAAGGGTTAAATGAACAGTAAAGAAAGCGTCATCCCAAGCCTCTGACATACGTCCAATTAAGTGTGAAAACAGGACTCCTCTAAAGATCCAGCAGTGATGAATCGTCAAAAATCCCTCCTTCTGCGCTTGAGTTTTATTAACCATTATGAGAGAAAACTCAGTCCTGTTCAAATAGCAGAAATAAATAAACTGTTTGGAATACAAATTATGTTATGATCACCTGTGATTTTTTTTGTTGTGGTAACAGGCTCGTATGGGACTTATTTCCTTAATAAGGATGCCAATAATTCAGGAAGGCATGGTACATGTATCTATTCTACATGTTGGCATAAATGGGACACATAGACTGAGCCACACTTTAACACACTCCCTAAAGTTATTTTCATGGCAAATTTGTTTCTCCATGATATAGGCCCTTTAAAGTGTCCAAAATTTTTATATTGTGACCTACACTTACCTACAGGGTCCACCTGATCTAGATGATCCACAAAATCTCTCTTGCCCAGGTATACTGTAATCTGAAATATTGAAAGTGAGTATGAAAAAAAGACAAAAACAAATACAAACATAAAAACAAAACAAAACTTATCAGCACACTACCTGCACAAAATATCAGTTATACTTTGATTTACCTTGCAATTCGGACTGGACTTCTTGAATACCCTACAAAAGGATGACAAGGCATGAAGTCTAAACCAAATTACACACAGCAAGTGCTATAAAACAGTGCCATCCTCGCTGATAGCTGTGAATCCACAGAAGACCACCACCGGGTATTATGCAGGAGACACCTGTTGTAAGGCGTTGATAAGTAAGAACAGCAAGTGCAACAGATCATATCAGCTAGTTACCAATTTACTGACAACCTCAGAAGAAAATGAATGGTTTAAGACCTAATGTTAACAATAACTGTTAGTTCATGGCGTCCCTCTCTAATCTTTAGAAATAATAATAACAATACTTTTTCTTATTACTGACTACATTATTTTCCCTGTATACATCTGGCTGATCTTACAAAACCAGGATGAAGCTACACAACATGGACTAAAAGTATGGTGCCGCCTGATCGTTACACAAACAGGGACTTTAATGACATTACATTCAGATGCATAGACTTTAAAATGAAGCTGGTCCCCCCTTTACAGCTATAACAGCTTCCACTCTTCTGATAAGGCTTTCCACAATATTTTGAATGAATTTGTGCCCATTCATTCTGTAGAGCATTAATGAAGTCAGGTACTGATATTGGATGAGAAGGCCTGATTCGCAAACTCCGTTCCAGTTCATCCCAAAGGTGTTGGATGGAGTTGAGGTCAGGGCTCTGTGTGGGCCAGTCAAGTTCTTCCACACCGAACTCATCCAACCATGTCTTCGTGGAACTTGCTTTGTGCGCTGGAGCACAGTCAAGCAAGAATAGAAAGGGTTCTTCACCAAACTGTGTCCACTAAGTTGGAAGCATGGGGGGGATGTACAAAATGGTTTGGTATGCTGAAGCACTACGAGTGCCCTTCATTGGAAGTAAGGAGCCTAGCCCCCAAACCCTGAAAAACAGACGTGTCCCAATACTTTTGTCCACGTAGTGATTGTTGATTTAACTTGCAAACCCAGAACATACACTGCTGCTGTTGCTTATACTGCAAAAGGAGAAGCTGACTTTATAGTCTTAATTCATAATCTTAAAATAGTATAGACAGATAATCTTAGCTTTATGGTCTTAAGACACTAAAATATTTGCCTCTAAGCGCAGGTAGATTTAATGTTTACTACACATTTGTCTAGCTAACTAGAGAGCCTAGCTGGCTAAAGGCTAACGGTTGTTAACCTATTCCTTACAGGCTGCTGGAAGAAGAGCCAGAGCATTCTGTCTTTAGTTCCGACTGGCCGTGTAAACACTTACCGGGTGCCTGCCTTGTCCCCCATTTCCAGGGAGAGTGTGTCCGTCAGAAGATGGAGAAGTGTGCAGCTCTACAGAGGAGTGTAGTTTACAGAAACACATCCAGCGCTCCAGCCTGCAGCAACAACCAGCGGCGGGAAAAGGGCGTGTCTACAGACACCACTCTT
>JBBPCX010000035.1:7212155-7283762 GCA_037974365.1 Hydrocynus forskahlii
ACATAAAGACAATTTCAACAGTAGTGTATGTAACAGTATAGTGTGGACACTACATCACACAATGCAAATTTCCCATCTATCTATCCATCTATCTATCCATCTATCTATCCACCTATCTATCTATCTATCTATTTATCCATCCATACATCCATCCATACATTTCAGAATGCAGAATGTACAAATCATAATCCATCCTGAAAGTACAACTAGAGCAGTGTTCTTACTGACTCGCACCTCTGCAATTTACATTTTTACAGTTTTATTTACACACCTGATCCAGTTCCTCAACTGATTATGACGCCTTTCATGAGCTGTTATGTGACAATACATAGATAGCAAGTTTCTAATTAAGTAGAATCAGTAAGAAAAAAATGTGCAACAGAAAAGAAAGATTTGTATATTTCTTAATTTTAACAACACCAGGACATTTTAATCAGAACATTCCTTGTATGATAGCATATTGGCAGCTGGTGGCCTGGCAGTTAGTGACTTGTGATCAGAAGGTTGTGGGTTTCATTCCCAGGACTGCCAATGGCACCACTGAGGAACCCTTGAGCAAGGTATTGTCACTACACTCTACTCCCCCGGTGCTGTGTTGGCAGCCCACTTCTTCACTTGGTGAGCGGATTAAATGCAGATGAAAGAATTTCACATTGCTCACACTCTGTGTTGTGGAGTGGTGTGTTCATGCGTGACTATAATGCGCCACTTAACCTATGTACCTTATTACTTTTTTGACTTTAGGAAAGCATATTGCCGATTTTGATTAATTTTTTCCATTGACTTTTAATAGAGTACAATTACTGATTATTATAAGATGCCCTTATGGACAAATTTTGGCAATAAGCACACAAAGATGATGACTACAATGTTTTGGGTGGGCAGAATCTGAAGAAAGATGACGGGATTTTATTTTGAAATGTAGCACAGTAATCATTAACCTCTGCATTCTGGACTCAGATCAGCTTTCAAAAAGATGAGCCAATCGACGTTGAGGGGAGGATCTGCGTGGAGGCACGGCCCGTTAGAGCTTTAACACTGATCTGAGACCAGCTCATCTTATCAAGCTGAAGTCCTTCATAAGAAGAAAGGTTTTTCAATGCTCAGTGGAATATCTCTCTGTCTGAGGATGTTGTGGGCTACCAGAACATTTTACTGACTTCAAAACCGTTCTCTATTTTAAAACTTCTTTTTTAAATTCTTTCCCCCCTCTTTTTTCCTTGGTCCTCACACATCCAAGTGGCACACCAAGGTAAACTTTTCTCTGTGACTCCGTTTAGTTCGTGTAGCATGCACCAAAGTGGCACTTTGAATTTGATTGGAATGATTAAAATATGGTGTCAGTTGATCGCCTAAAGAGGATAACCACTGTGTTTATGTAAAATGTTCTTTCTGTGCAGCTGCTTGAGAGGTCTTTTTCCTTGTACTGTTATGTCCACAGTAAGAAGATTAGTGCTCCTTCACACTGTTCCAAGATTCTTTCGGCTGATTTGGCCCTGAAATATGCAGCATGCTCTAACAAGAACAAGGGGTCATGTTTCAACAGGTAGGTTATTTTCAGTTGCAACTAAACACTTAATTTTCAGTTTTGCCCTCACAGCAAGTGCTGTCAAAGTGGGGGAAAATGTTCTGTATACCTGCTATTGGCTTGGGGATAGTTTCTGTGTTGAAAACCACAATCATAATCATAAAAAATTACAAGAACATTGTTGTAACAAAATAATTGTAACACTGACATTGTTGTATGTCAGATTTAGTGTGCTGTACCAGCAGATCGTTAGTGCAAAAATGGTTTATGGAAGTGACTTAGTGTTCATGCAATACAAATGAATGAAAAAGTAGCAGCAGATGATGAAGGGATGAGACTTCTGCTGTTAGTCATTCTTAAAGCAGAAGTCTTGAAGAAATCAGAGGGGCGTGACAGTACACACAATTCCAGAGGACTATTTTAGATTCTGTGGTCAAGATTTGTTATCCAGTTTTCATTATTTGTTAAAAAAAGGTCTTTATTCTGCAGAGCTCTGTATAGCACACTGGCTGAAAAAATACAGTATATTTCAAGGTAAAATACTGTAACATGCAAAATTGTGTCTTATCAAACAGTGCAACTGAGCCATAAACAGTACAAAAATGAAAACGCCTTAGATAAACCCCTATTTAGCATACTGAAGAGTAGGTTATTCTCAGCTGCGACTAAACAGGTCATTTAGAGTTTTGTCCTAACAGCATGCACTGTCTAAGTACAGGCTAAGCAGGAAAAAAAAGTATTCTGTCTACCTACTGTTGGCTCAGGGATAGTTTCTGTGTTGAAAACCACAATCGTAATCATGAAAGTCTTAAAAATACAGTATTTTAATTATGAGACCATTGCTGTGAAACTCAGAGTTGAGTGTGAAGACTTACACAGTCTGAACAGCAGAAGGCTTAAAGACATCAGAGGGGTGTGATAGTACACATGATTCCAGAGGACTATTTTAGATTCTGTGGTCAAGATTTGTTATCCAATTTTCATTATTTGTTAAAAAATATCCTCATTCTGCAGAGCCCTGTATAGCACACTGAGTCACTTGGCTCAGGAAAAAATGCAGACAGTTTATTTCGAGGTGAAATACTGCAACATGCAAAATGATGTCTTATCAAACAGAGCAACTGAGCTATAAACAGTATAAAAACTGAAATGCCTCAGATAACCCCCAATTTAGCATATCAAAGAGACCACACAGCTCCACATTTCCTTGATTTCAATATTGAGGTTTTAATATGTCACACCCTTCCTTAAAGATGCATTAAAAGAAGTGTTTTTGTATATGCGTGTGTGCATGAGAAAGAGAGTTTTTAAATGTGCCGCTTGATTTAAGAGCCAGTCTCCTGTCCTGTCAATACCGGCGCTCTCCTGTTCCCTCTTCTGTTTCACAATATGAAATGTGAAACATTACTGAAAGAAATCTGATATGGAAGAAGTCCAGGCACTTGTTGGTAGATTGATTAAAGCTATTTCGTTTTAAATAGATGGTGTGGATCATGTTTTCATACGGAGTGTTGAAACTCTGACTAAACTCAATAAACTGTAGTCAATGAACAAAGTCATAGTAGTTGATCATTTTCTGTCACTGTTCTTCATTACATAGTCAGAGTGCTTAAACAGTCAATATTGCTGTAAACAAATGCCCATGAACATCTTAAGTACTGGCAGTGCTGTGAGCTGTCTTTTCTTTTAAACCACCAGTTGAACTTATTATTGACAGACCTGTTACTGAAATACAAATTGTAAAATATCTATCAAATAAATGTACTTATGTCATTGCTTCTATGATGTTTTATAGCAGATGCAATCAGATTACTTTCCAAGCAACAGCAACCATTAACTTCTGTGTTTTTATAATTCTGAAGGAAGTGATGGCAACGGGATATGTAAACAGAGAATAAATCAATTTAACAAAATCTGCTAACCTTCCAAAATAATAAATGATCATTTTCGCTGTAAATATGTACCAATAAATTGGATAAAAAAAATACAGTAATGGTAAACAAATGCCTTAAGGGCAGCATACTCCCTGCCTGACATTAGTGAAAGTCACTATAAGTTTACAACATTCTGCAATACTGATGTTCCAACCCATCATTGGACAAAAGTAGAATCATTTCTGTGATGGGTCTGAATCAGTGTGAATGCGTCAGGTAAGATGCATGTAAGGATCTCGATGGATAGTCTACAAGGTTTTCCTCTGTACACACATACCGCCATTGTTTAGGCTGTGAGGACTGACAAATTCGTTGTGGATGTGTACATAGAATCATTTTGACTCATGTAACCAAGTTCAGTTTTACTGTTTGTGTTGAAATTTGTTGAGTCAGACTTTAAATCGAGCTCATCCTGATTCAGATCTGCCATCTCTACTGCTAAAACTGCTGCACAGCTCACGACTTGGGATTGCAGGCTTGGACTGAAGTTCTTGCTTTGCCTTGCCCTTAACAAATCCTACTAGCCCATCCTCTTGAACTGTCTTCACATAGGCCACAGCACTGATGGCTTTAGCTGATGCATCTGAGATCACACACGATTCCTGTGCACTGCTTTAGTGAATGAGATTGTGATGTATGTACACTACCAGTCAAAAGTTTGGAGACACCTTCTCATTCAATGTTTTTTTCTTCGTGTTAATTATTTTCTGCATTGTAGATTAATATTGAAAACAAACAAAATGATGAAGGAACACATGGAATTACGCAGTAAACAAAAAAAGAGTTAAACAAACCAGAATATGTTCTGTAATAAGGTAATGATGGACTGTTGTTTCTTTTTACTTAGTTAAGTGGTTCTTGCCATAATGTGGAGTAGAACCGTAGTGGAATAGGATCACTAACTGTGTACCAACCTGACCATCACAACTGATGATCCCAAACACATTAAGATGGCAAGAAATTCCACTAATAAACTCTTGATGAGGAACACCTTTTATTTAAATACCATTCCAGGTCGATACTATTAATACTATTAATCTACAATGTAGCCAATAATAATAATAACAAAGGAAATCGTTGAATGAGAGGGTGTGTCCAAACTTTTGACTGGTAGTGTATGTGGAACGCAAGTATGATTTAGATCTTGGGGTGAATCTCTCCTGGCTTCCCATCTGCTTAGTTTGTCTTAGTGAAGGAGGTGTGTCTCAATCACACAGTCTGGAGGGAAGTATCTGGGATCGTGGCAGGTGCCAGAAGACCCAAGGGATCAAAAACGCTGTTTACTGTGGAGAGAACTCCATGGCGGGTGAAAGGTCTGTTCATGGATGACACAGGGAAGGAAAACAGCAGACCTAGCTAGGTTGTGTGGGTGCAGTTGCCCTGCTTAGATCTTGTTTTCTGGTGCACAATCATCAGGTGAGAAAGCCTCCATAACTGCTAGGGATTTTGAAACAAATCTGTGTGGAGGTTTGACTCAGCAAATGCAGAAAGTGGATATCAAGCTGACAGTATGGACACCATGCACCCATGTCCCTTCTCTAATGGCTCCAAGCCATGTGCTTGTCGCCCTTGGGGCATATCTTTGTGAAACAGATCTTTGCACATGAGCAGTTCCACTGACCTGCATCATAAACTTCTGTGCAGCTTGCTTTAACAACATCTGCACTGGAGTTATCTTCTCCCTCCCTGCCATTCTGAAAGTGGAGGAGCCTTTACAATTTGAGATGAGGGGCCACTATGCATAGCTGCATCATGTAAGGTGCTGTTGCTTTCAGAGCACATCATTGAGGACTTGCGGTCTTTGGCGAGGTATGAAGTAGAAGAGCAGCATTTGAAACAAATTCCTATCTGGAGGGTTTATTGTGCAGTGGGCATATTTTTAGGGTCATCAGTGTTTGAAGAAACCTTTGTTTTGTGCACTGAGATAGGTTTGCTGGTGTTCAAATTCTCAGTTGGTCTGTCTGGTTTTGTCAGTGTCGTAATACTGTCTTGAAGCATGAAGCTAGGGTCATGGATGTCCAAGGTAGGTTTTGTTTTTCCGTCTTTAGACTCAAATCCAGTCAGGTCAGGTTAGTGCAAACTGACACCTTTTTCAGACTTTGACTCCTTAAGCGATTGTAATCTTGAAATATCTTCTTGAGGTGAGCACCATCACTTGAGGTTGTCATGTGATTCTGCAAGGAATGGTAATACGACAGTTGTACCCGCGGAGAGGTACAACAATTCTAAAAGTTGATGTGAGATCAGACATATACACTGGTACATACAATTTTAACTTTTTCTGATTCATCATTTCCAGTTTAATCTATGACCTGCAGTTCTTTCACATTTCCTAGCACATGTGCCTCTACTTTGGCTGCCTCTGCTTCTCGTTGTAATGTTAACATTTACATTTACGGCATCTAGCAGATGCTTTTATCCAAAGCGACTTCTGTTTCCTAACTACAGGGGACAGGGTCAGTCTCCCTGGAGCAATATGGGGTTATGGGTGCTGAAGATAGAATTCAAACCCATGACGTCTTGGTCCAGAGGGAAGTATCCTACCCACTAGGCCACCACCACCCTAACATGTGTCTGTTCTCACTGTTTCTAGCTCACTACATATATAGAGGTAGTAGAGTGCAAAGATGTCAAGGGTGTGTGTGTATGAATGTAAATAAATATATTCCGTTTATATGTGCAAAATGGTCGAGTGCAAACAATGCTAATGTACATAGAAGACTACAAAGTGGCAGTGTGGAAGGGAGGGGAAGGGCCTGGGGGCACTGGATGGTGTTTAAGAGGACCTGAACTTAGGTAGCGACAGAGAGTTCAGGAGTCTGACAGCTTGGGGAAAGAAGCGGTTGCAGAACCTGGCTGTGTAACCTTTAACATATCTGATACCAAATATCAAAACACCAGCCAGCAGCTCCTGTGTTTCCCTAATTTGTAAGTGATACAACTGAGATACATAAATAGGGAATAAATATTAATTTAACAAAGAATCTCTTAATCTACAAATTAGATCTAAATAAAGAAAATAATGATGAACATTAAGGGGAGCGCAGTGTTGTAATAATGTTGAGAAGGCATGTTGAGACCATGGTGTCTTTCTTCCTCCTCAGGATCACACCATCATAAAGTCATAAATCTCTGTTGTAGCATGTAGATTCTTTACAGTACACTCATCTCAGCTGTACACAGCTCAGGCTTTCAGTGTGCAAGATGGTAAAACGGTGTGCTATTTTTTTCTAGTTCAATGGTTTTGGTTATGAGCTGTTGGTAAGGAGCTGTTATCGACTGTTTTGGCTGGTTTATCTCTGTTAATCGCCCAGACATTTATACATTTAAGGTAATAGGTTAAAAACAATATTATAAATTATTATTTATAATATATTTTCTGATTTTTATCTAATAGCACGATACATATCTACCCCCCCCCCCATATAAACAATGCATGTAATGTTTTCTCTTATGATGTAGCTCATATATTCTTTATGAGTGATCAAAAACTCATGCAAACCCTGGACTCTAAAATTGGATGAATCTAAACTGAGCATTACAAACTGCTGTCCTTCCAGTGAAACTTGGGTGTAATAAGACGAAAGTGTTTCTTTGGTGTTGTGGCTGTTGGAATAGCTGAAGTGTTTCTTCTGGATTACGGAAGTTAGCCAGGCAGGGAATTATCACAGGAAAAACGTTATTAGCAGAGGGGCAGTGATTATGTGCCCATTTCCTTCAGGGCAGGAATGCATTACTTTACCAGTCAGTTTAATACACAACTGCTGTAACTTGATTTTGGTGTGTATAACAGATGATTTAACCAAGCGGCAATAAATCATGTAAGTCAAATTTTGCTTAATTGGTCTCGTTTATCACGTAATCTAATTTACCTGTTAGACAGGCGTCAGTCACCAATTTAATTGCCAGTGCCTGTCTCGGTTTTGGCGATATGTGGGGCAGGACAGGGTCACAAATAAATTTATATACAGGAAAAAGGTGAATTCTTAAAATAATTAGCAGGACATTTTTTTCAGCCTTTTGTTTAATGAAAGTAAGACTTTATGGATGGTTAAAACATGAATCACACAATGATTTACAGTAAATCCCCACTTTACGTGGATCAGCAGTCGCGGTATCTGTCCAACGCAGATTTTTTCTGAGAATTGAACTAATCATTTTTCGCTGAAACCCGCACACTAACGCAGAAACTGCAGACATCCTCTGCATTTTTGGCTTTTGTGATGGCCTCGTCCGCCATGCCCCCCGTCCTTGTGCTGGGTTGCTAAGCACCGCGCCCAAACATAATCCAGCACAAGGACGAGGGGGCGTGGCTGACAAGGCCCTGACATCCCATCTTTTTTCGTGGCAGTATATCATTTTAAATGCATTTTAGTGCTAAACTATTAAGAAAAATAAAATGTACTGATTTTGTAACAGAAATATTAATGTAAATCCAGCTACATTTCCATATAAAAATAACTATATATGTTTTGTTACTGATGAAGTAAGCACAAAGAAAGCGCATCGTAGGATAGTGAAATACCGCTGTACTCAGAGGCGGGAGGTTTGAAAGTGGCCAATCCAAGATTGCTGTTTATTTCTCCTTGCTGCTGATTTGCTGGTGCCATTTGACGCATCACTTGCTGTACTCAGAGGCGGGAGGTTTGAAAGTAGCCAATCCGAAAACGTTATTTAGTTCTCCTTGCTGCTGATTGGCTGCTGCCCTGTGACACTGCAGTCCAGAATTTCCCCGGTGGAGCGTCTCGAGTTTTCTGGTGTTTTTCATTTTTTTCTTCTTAAAGCCCTGTATTTTTATTACTGTAAATTACATTAATGTATTACTGTATTTACCTGCTTATACCAAAGAAAACGACAGCGCACACCAAAGAAAACACACATGCATGAATTACAGTACAGTCTGTACAGGGGTAACATCGGAATTTACATTCTAGCACTACAGGAGTTCAGTGTAAACTGTACAGTACGGACACTTTATATTTTCTTTCAGGGTAATGAGTTTAAAATGACGTTACATTGTTTTGGGAGCATATTTGGCGGCATATTTAAGGTTTACACTATAAAAATAGGCATTTATAGGCATTTTTTAACCACAACACAACAACGCGGTTTTTAGCTATATGCGGGTGCTCTTGGAACGTTACTGTATTATTTAAAAAACCTTAGCTTTCCACTTATGACATTTGTGTGTTATTATTTACCTCAAACAATGATTATTCATTTACTTAACCATCAACTGGTGGCCTAGTGATTAGGGAGTTACCCCTGTGATCAGAATGGTGTGGGTTTGAATCCCAGGACTGCTAGTGGCACCACTGATACATATTGGCTGGTTGCTGATAGTTAAAGTAAAGTGGCCGACGGTTAAAGTAAAGTGGCCCCTTATAGTCACATGTGAACACACCACAGCACACGGTGTGTGAACAATGTGAAATTCTATTTCTGTGTGTAACCCATTCACCCAGTGAAGCAGTGGGCTGTCAGGAACACAGCGCCTGGGGAGCAGTGTGTGGGGATGCTACCTTGCTGAAGGGTACCTCAGTTGTGCCACTAGCAGCCCTAGGATTCAAACCCGCAACCTTCTGGTTGTAGGGGCAACTCCCTAACCACTAGGCCACCGGCTGTTAATATAACTAATGGGAATTTTGACTGCTTTTGCTGTTTGAGTGTTTGAATTCTGTATTTGAATATGTAGAAAATACTTCATTTTTTATGAATAATCCCACATGTTCAAGAGCTCTGGAGGAGCTCTGATCACACTATCATAAAATAAAGCATGGGATGCTCTGTCATTTCATGTTGCTTTTAACTTTTCATAATGTGATTATGAACTTGGCTGCTTGCTCGCTATATCAAACTCTTTCATTTCTAAAAAGAGGGAGGAAATTAATTTCCACAATGTGGGTCCTTCAGGCCTTGTTTGTTTTATGATGCTTCTTTGGCTTATTGAAATTCTTCTTTCTTGTCTTTTGGACATTGAAAGGCTTACCGATATTCACATTTCAACCACGACACAAATTTTGAACAGTCTGTTCAAATTAAGTTAGGCTTAATTAGATTTCCGAATAAAAGGTTTCTTTCAGAGTGGTCTCGGCTGTGATGGTTCAGAAGCTGCCAAGGCTGCATCCTCTGATAGTCAGCTGACAATAGCCCATCACATGCTCCATCTGGTCTGACATGAGAGCGTTCGGACAAGTGTCCGCTGGTTGGCTGATAGGGAATGGAAATGGCATGTTATTGTAAATGGACATCAAGTTATCGCTGCTGATTGATTCTGGCTCTTTCCAAAGGCCATTCCTTTCAATTTCATTCATGTGATAGTGAGAAAAGCTGGAAATAGCCAATAGTGCATACAGTACAGCCAATCTGTCATGGCTGCTGGAATGTTTGCTGCATTAGCCTTTGTTGTGTGCCTTGTTTTGTAGCTGGTGAACGGCCCTCGTGATTTTCCACATTATCCAAACACACATGGGCAGCACAAACAGATTTGGTGCCAGCTTTTAGGTTCTTCCTGAGCTATTGTGATGCAGCCGCATCTGAAGTTGGCCTGGACTGAAGAGAACTGATCACCATCCGAGTCCAGATACTGATCCCAGAGCAGCGTGCTGGACGGCATCAGCCTGCCTGTAGAACCGGCACAGACTGTCAGGCACTGACTGTCCATCTGAACTCAGACCTGGGCCTGAAACTCCACGGTCAGCATGATTGACCTGAGCTACCTGACGGAGGAGGAGCAGGAGATGATCCTGGCGGTGCTAAAGAGAGACACTGAGCTGAAAAAAGCAGAAGAGCAACGAATCAAGTGAGTTAAACACTCTTAAGGATTCATTTGCCTCTTTTTAATTTTAATAAAAAAGTGTATGAATATATTTAAGCGTTATTCTAGTCTTTAGCCCTTAAAAGCTGCAGTTATCAACAGTGATAACAAAAGAATAATGTAATTTTATTTTAAAATGTTTTCACCTATAACACATTCGCACATGCGAAGAAATTATGTGAAACATGTTTGTGAATAGAAGAAATTCATTATTCATTTGTTATTTTTGTTTGGTGTACAGCCTTTGGTCATGATTTCTGTCAGCGTATAGTAGGAGGGGCAATGGGGAGGGGCTTTTTCCCCAAAGTTAATTATAAAATTGTTACACCCCAGATAAACACTACAGCAAACATGACTGTGTACAGCAGCACATGTTTTACTACAGTCACAACTGAAAACAAAGTAAGATTCTGCGAGACAGCAGATAATGTACTCCTTGTAACCGCACAAATATGTATTTTTAATGTTCCTAAGAACATGGCACTGGGAAATTCCTAATTGGGACATAAGTTATTTAACTTAGTATTTTAATCAATTGTCTAATTAATTCTAATTGCTTGTGAAAATTCAGAGATAGTGTTTGAGGGTCTCATGCCCATTTAATATGATTTAAATGGATTCATGAATAAAATGTCCCTTAACAGATTTCTCTCAGAAACCATTGCCCCAATTAGAAGTGTGTGTATGCGTATGTGCATATGCGTTTGTTTGTGTGTGTGTGTGTGTGTGTGTGTGTGTGTGTGTGTGTGTGTGTGTGTGTGTGTGTGCGCGCGTGTAATTTAGATAACTATACTTCCTCATTTTTCATACATGGATGGTGGTGTTTACCTCTGAGGCATTGAACAGTTCAGTTAATCTCTTGTTCAACTGTGGGCAACCTTTCTCTCCCTGATTTTCTCATTTGTTCTCACTCTCTCCTCCTCTTAGGTGTGCTTGTTTAAATGTTCTCATGTTCAAGCTGAGTCTTTGGTAATTGTTTTGCACGTTAAAGAATGTCTGGAATTTCTCCACACGGATGTCACTGTAAAATCGCCTTATTAAGTTAGAGGATAATCTCTTGGAATCAAGTTCTAAATGGCTGCATTTTCCACAATGACCTGTGGCACAAAATCACCATATCAAAAACGAGAATACCATGAACAGAGCATGAGGTTATAGAGCCGGATACAGAATACGGTGTGAAGAAATTAACCAATTAATAATGTTTTTTGTTACACCCTTACTGTTCATGGGTAAAAATGTAATTGAATGATTAATTAGCTAGTAACGTTCATTATTTTTTTAATGTAAATTGATTGCAAATCCCAGAACATGACAAAAGGCTGTATAAAGAACAGTAATAACAAATGAATTTATCAGTTTTTAAACTAAATTCAGTTTGAAGAAAATAAATTGTGTACAACAGGATTTTTTGATCAAATAATTTAATTTGATATACTTAATGTTACAAGATATGAACAAAAATATTGTTTTGTGGTTTCACTGATCTATATTTAATTTGTGATGCATTCGAATATTAATGCTCCTTAATGACTTGGAAATGTAGTTCGAGAGAAGAACATTCGATTTTATGAAGCCTTTACATCATAACTTAGGTTTTTCTTGTATTTTTTGTGTTTTCACTGGTGTGGTTTTATAAACCAACAGTTTTGTAATTAATTTTTACAAGAACATTTTTCAGCCTCCATGAGTAACATCTGTCTCAAAGTCCTCTTTTGTCTTAGACAGATTTTGTTGTATTAAAATACCAAGATCCTATATTTTCTTGTGTTTTGTATTTGTGTGAGGAGCACTTGCAATATTTGTGCCAAAAACTCATCATTCCTAATTGTTATTTTTACATGAAAATGAACAGCTTCCCAGACTGTTTTTGTTACATACCTTGATTATGATTGCCTTGTTCAAAAGAAGTTGAGGCCGATTTTTATATAAATGGACATAGTTAAATATGTGAATGAATATGTGGATAAATTTTATGATGTCACAAAAACAATTAATTCAGAACTGCCTGAACTGGCTTCATTTCCATATATGGACTGGTTGGACTGGGGCATGAATGGAACGTTCTGAAACGCTCTACGTCAAACCTTTTTTTCATAAGAACTGTCTATTAAAAGGTTACTTAGGGAAACTAAAGTATTTCTTCTGTGGCATCACGCCAAAGAAACTACTCCTTTAACCTTTTGGCACTCCTGTTTTTAAGAGTGCAAGGGAGGTAAATGACTGTGTCATCAGAGTTACCCATCCTGTGGAAAAATACCAAAACTGTGATAAATCTGTGAATCAGTTGAAACATGTCTTTTGTGTCCCTCCACCCAGGAAGCTGCAGAAGACAGAGCGAGACAAGGTCAAGCTGAAGTATCTGACTGGGGAGTGGTTTTATGAGACCAAGTCCCAGAGGCACAGAGACAAGATCCATGGCTCCGACATCATTAGAGCCTCTATGAGGCACAGAAAACCTGTGACCATACGTGAGTGTGCAGACAGACACGCAGACTGGATTCACGCATTAAACAAGAGTGCGACTGGCCAATTCTCTCATTACAGCCGGTTGGTTAGTTCTGGGAAACTTGCCATCATATAATCACATGCTGCCTGAACATCCATCCTTACATAAATATGATCTCAAGCATTTACCCCAGTACTTCTGACACCTTACTAGGACCTTGCAGGGTGAAAAACAACAACTGTTCTGACGACATTGTGTTGGGGCACGGTGTGCATGAACATCGAAGGAAATCTGAAATGGAATTTCTACTTTTTCCCCCCCTTATGACGGCATCAATTATGGATATCCTTACTGTCATAAGAAAACCTTGTAACTCCTGTTTTACTTTTTTAACTAATTGAAAATGCCAGCTCACCTTTAATTTGTGCTAACATATTATGACGAAAAGACCAATAGATGTGGTCTAAAATTAAAAGAAAATTTAATTTAAAGTAATTTAAATCCATTGGTTGTATTAACAAATTTTATGTTCACTGTTTTTTCTTTTTTCTCCTATAAAGTTAACACTTTTGAGAGGCCAGGTTTCCTTAATACAGCAAAGATGTATTGCTCATGTCAGCCCATACTGTCTACCAAGAATATACTAACAGCATGTATTATTTCTGAGAGTAGTTTTGCTCAATTAAGAGGATGATTGAAGTCATTTAAAGTAGCAGCATTGCATTTACACACAAGGAAGGCGAAGTTCGTCTATTACTCTATTGGCACACAGCTGCTGAACTTCATATCTTGTACCACTACAGGATAACTTGTATACTTTTCTAAATGTTCACCTATAGAGAATATTGCCTTAGAGAACTGTTTTGAGGAATGTTAATAAAGAACTGTTATAATGTATAGTTAAATTCAGTTATGCCTTGTCTGAAAAAGAAAAACTTGGATGTATACTGAAGCAGGTTCAGCGTTCAAAATGATCTTAAATCTGAGAGAAGCGTAGGAGACACAAACTGAGGGATACCAGTCAGTGTGTTTTCATTTTCTGGCTCTGCTGGAATGTTTATGTGAAGACTCTCACTTCATTTGGCTCCTGATGAGACATTTGTTTGGATGAACTCAGCTATGTTTAGCTTATGTGTTTTTCACTTTGTGTGTGTTTCAGTGGAGTTCTCTGAATTCTGGCAGAAGAAACCCAGCTCTCTAAACAGTGAGAAGAAGGATGTTTTTATCCCACCTGAACTATCTGGAATTCTTGATGAGTTCCCATCACAAGCTACATGGTAAATAGTTATTTATGGAAACGCTGTTTGACATTAAAACAAAATGGTTTCTAATTCTTCTTTGTGATTTAAAAAATGCCACGCTGTTTACTCTAGAGAATCACTCGGCACCTCACCCTTTTACTCAGAAAAACACAACATCCGTTCATTAACAGACCTAGAGATGTTGGCATGTTACCAGGAAACCCTGTAACACTTGAAATATGCTTTGTCTTGTTCAAGTGCCAAAGTCACTTGATCCTTGTTAAAGAAAAAAAGACCTTCTAACAGGCTTTTTCTTGCGTCTTTTTTAGTGCATAGCATAAGAGCTCCTAGTGCACGCAAAAAATGGTTTTGGTTCATGCTTGGCATGTGACATAGAAAGAATTTAATCTCCTTTAGCTTTCTTCGTGCTTGAAAATGTGTAAGAGGACCACGGTGGGCAGCAGACTGTGTGCTGTGGATCATCTTTGCTCCAGGGTTCAGCTGGGGAAGTGCAACTCTTTCCCATGCTTTGGGTGGGTGCCCAAAGCTGTAGACAGATAGAGCGGGGATGAAAGGAAAGTACAATAGAAAAGAGGAAAAGCAAGAAAGTAGTGGACAGGAAAAGAGAGGACATGAAGGTAGAGGAGAAGCATGGAGAAGAGAAAGGATCGGGGATTGAAAAAAGGGAATCGAAAAGACACCGCTAGTGCCTGGTATGCTTGGCCGTTTCAGGGATCTTATTATTATAGGACTACATGTGGTTGAACTTCTCCCTTGGTGTTAATAAAACCATAAAATCTCATAACACCAGCAGTTACGAGATACAAATTACAATCCTATGGCCACCTTAAGCTTTATTTTTGTTATTAAGAGTACTTTCAGAGCTTTTCTTTATGATTATTCTTGACATTATATTTTTTTGTCTTTATTATAAATACAGTAAACAAATAGTAGTTGTTCAATATTAGTTAAGCAGAAATTTCTCAAGTCTTGATTTCAAACCTGTTTTGTAGGGAACCAAAAGTGATTGCTTTATGTCATGGCTCCAAAAAACTTTTAAAGCACCTACTATGTACCAAACTGCTAGGAAACTAAATCACTTATCTTTAAACTTTCATTCTGTACGTTATGTTTTATGGACACGGAGTCATATGCCATCTTTTAGCAGGGAGGATCCGTATAATTTGGCAGAAACTCAGCAAGGCACATCTGCCACACAGACTCCAATTAAGGTACCTTAATCATATTTAGGTTCCTTTTCAGTTTATTACATATTTCTTTAATTTTGTTCAGGTTTATCATTACTGAACTTGACAATTTTCCCAGCCTAGACAGAATCCCTTTAACAGTAAGCCCTTAGGCGTGGAGTCTTCAAGGAAGACAAACGAAAGCCCAACCAGTGAATCAGGTGAGACGCACCTAGCAGCTGTAAAGGTACGACAGACACCTGCGGATACAAACCTAGTACCTGCCAAACAGCAACAAAAGCCAGCGGCAGAGCCACCTGTAACATCTGCAAAACCAGCACCGGAGTCAGCTCAGACACCTGCTGAGGGTAAGAATCACTCACTGATCACTCGTAACCTTCTGATCACTCATAGGACTCAGACTTTGTTTATCATAGGTTTACTTTAGCAGACACCATCATAAGGTTGGATTAATTTTAGTTGGGGATGTACTACAGGTGATAACTGACTACATCTGTGTTTTTAATCTAGAACAAATCTCCAACGCTTGTATACTTTACAGGTTTGACAGTAGTAATTCTAAAGTGAATTACACTCCAATTGCATGAGACTCCCTTAATTATAGTAATCATGCTCAAGTAGACTTAATAAAATAACTGATAATAATGACCATGTGCCGAGATTTATAGAGTTGTTGTAGTGTTCTGCTTGTCATGTAATGCTGGCATAAACATCTGTGCTTATCTGTGTGAACTTGGATAAAATGACATGCTTTAACCCATATGAGTTAAATAACACAAATTGCATTACAAATCTTCCCCTAGTAAAATGAATTGATTAATGCTTTAGAGGGAGTCCATCTTCGAACAGATGATCTTTTTGACTTTATATGGTGACCTTTTCAAATGACTACATTTTACAGATAAGTCACAGGACTAAAATAATTATGTATTATTATGTATAATTATATTCATTCTAATAATTAGATCCTTAAATAAGTTTTTTGTCAGATGTTCATTAGAGCATTGTTAGGCACGGTTATATAGTCCACTGTGAGCCAAAACCAAAACATATACATACTCTCCTGTGCATAATGAATGTGTTGTGTGTTTACTGGAGTGAACGACGTGAAGATCAGGCGTTTTCCTTGCACACACAGTAAGTCTGATTGACTGATCCCCATTCAGTGCAGCGTGTGATTCTTGCTTGAGCTTTTGATGTTGGCTTTTAACTCAAGCATGCTCTTTTACGCTATGCATGATGTGTTTCTACTGTGCCATGCAAACATAACTCATAACCACAAATGGAGAAAGAATCTTGCAGTGAAAGTTTCATTTGTCTTCTGAAAAGGTGATTTGTAGAAATAGCTTATTTGCAGATGTGAGAAAAAAATCGGATTGCCTGAGACGTGTGAGTGAAATGCTCCAGAGAGGCTGTCCCTGTTGATGTTTTTGAGATTAGGGGGCCAGTGAAAGTTGCCAAGTAGTGAAGGGATTATATGGAGAGACATGTAGTCCTGCACTAGAGCTCTAAGCTGCCATGCATGACCAGGCTATACAGCATAGCACACTGATGGAATGTTTAGCTGATAATATCAGGCCAAAGTTTCCCAAGGCTGCTGGTATCATTAGAAAAACAATATTCAGTTTTTTCGAGGAAACTGTAGATTGGGTGCTTACTGGGGGACTATTAGCAAAATGTTTTTCTACAGTCCTTGTTGGATAAAGAAATGCTCTAGCATTTTTCAACCTAGTCTGCATTTTGTATCTATGATATATAGCCATTTATGACTCATGTAAATTTTCCTTGTACCTAAAATTTGACTTAAAATACTTGTCAGAGAGGTAAGTGGGAAGATGCCTCAGCCAGTGGGAAGATGTTACTGCACCTTCCCCATGGCTTCTATTGTGGATATATTTTTGAGATATAGGTTTTCCATTATGCCTCATTGTTTTTGTCATTTTTGTCTTTTTTTTCATTTGGTTGTGCTGCTGTGCAGTTATCCATATGAATTCAATAATACTTTGAATTCATTTGTGATTGCCATGTGCTTTTTAATTTATATTCCGTTTGTCTTGCTTTATTATCCACCTTTTGTTGTTTACAATTTCTTTTTTCCAGAGTTACCGCCATCAACTGAAAGCCCTATACCCTCTAATATTAAACAAAACACAGACTCCCCCAGACCACAGACAAAAAAGAAACTGCTGCTCTGTTCCTCTCATGACTCTGTGCTGGACACCAACAGTGACCCTGTCACTGGACAGGACATGTCCCTGACCCCACGAAGCATTCTGAAGCACAGCAGTTCCAGCTGTAGCTTCACTGACTCAGTTTCACTTCAAAACAGCTTCAGCAGCCAGCGCAATTTTCCACTAAGCCCAGAAAGCTCTGATCGCTCTCATAGCCCCCCTCTGTCCCCCAGCTCAGACTGGTCCTCTCCTGGGTGTCTAGATAGAAAGCAGGTACGCTTCTCCCCTGTCATCCTGGCCAGAGGTGCGGGGTTGCTAGAGGGTCCAGATGACCGAGAATATGGAGAGCATGACCTGCTGGACCAGGACTGCAGTCCTCCCTCTGATCAGGAGGGGGGGCCAAACACAATTGAATCCACAAACGCAAGCGATCTGCCGTTGAGCCACTATGTGTACAAAGAGAAAGACATAGGGGACACTGACTCAGAGCCACTGACCAGTTCCCAGTCCTCTCCAATAACAAATGAGGCTGAGTCATCCCCTCCTGAGCTCATCACTTTGTGCAATGAGAAAGTAGGTGAGTTCCATGGTTGTGAAAACTGGAATGACGGCAGTGAACAAAAGACAAGCACCATCCAGACACCTTTTGGTAAGACTTTAGACGTTAAGACAAATCAGTCTCTGGATATGTATCAAGATCAGTAAATCAATCAAATTTACAAATGCATCAAAGTTACGTTGTAAATGAATACAAAACCAGGAAAATTCAAATATATGCAACAAAGCTAAATTTCCATTCAATATGAGTTTTTTTTCTGTTTTTACTTTTTGGCTTGTCTTTCATTTATCTAACGATTTAAGTGGTTTAACAGCAACTATTCTTCCAAAATCCATACTAACTGCTTACCTGTGCATGTAACACACATACATGCATGGCACTGCTCATGTATGTATGAAGGCAAAGCTTACAAATGGTGATTGGTGAATTGGTACTACAGGGGTTGTGTATCTATTTCGGGGTTGCACAGCTGAGCTAAAATGTTTGCAAATGTTTCCTTTTTGCTTACACTATTCAGTTACAGTTCAGTCACTGATCCAACAATGTAAAGATTTTAAATCAGGTGTCATATTTATGATGCACCTCAGAAAAGAAGTGTTTATCCAGGATAATTAGTCCTTTAAAGCCCATAATAAGTCTAAACCAGAGGTGTCCAATCCTGGTCCTGGACCATCCTGCTGAGTTTACCTCTAAACCTGACCAAGCCTTCTTGATCTAAAGGGTCAAGGGTTATAGAGCACTAGGACTGGGCACCCCTGGTCTAAACAGTGCAAATCCTGATCCTGGAGTAGACCTTTAAGCATGGCATACTTTATTTTAGTTTTCTTTGTGACGTGTTTGAGTGTGTGTATGTGTGTGTTCTGCAGACAGTCAAGACCATGCTGGGCCTCCTTCCTCACAGGTGTCTGAGCCCCCTGCCTCTCTCATGGAGCAAGGTAAGGCCAGTCACCTTAGCCCAGAGGGCCAGGCCCATACGCTAACCGAGGAAGAGGGCAGCTCCATTTCTAAAGTGCTTCAGTGGGTCGGAAGGGTTTCCAAAGACAGCAACAAAGGGAAGGAAAGCCCTAGTTCTCCAGGGGAGGAGAGCAAAGAGGTCCCTGAGAGCCCCTGCGTCCCTCTAGATGCAGAAAGTACATCTGTGCAAGAAGAGATTAAGGCAAAACCACTACCGAAACCCAGGAAGGGGCTGCTTGCACTGTTTTCGAGAACAGAGGCAAAGGTAGAAAGTCCTGAAAACATGCAAACTAAAGATGTGGTGTGCCACCCAGATGATGAAAAAAACAACTTGTTTTCTGAATGCCAAGCACATTACATATCTACAATTTGCGAGGGTGAGGACATTTTAGATGTGCAGAATTCTTCTAACCTGAATCTTGCTACAGAGCAACGTGAGGCAAGTATATTTCCTAAAACAGGAGATGCTACTTTAGACAGTGTAGATGATGATGATGACACCAAAATGAATCAAGATGACCAAGACCAAGGCGAAAAATCGCCAAGTCGACTTGCAAGCCTGAAATCGTTCTGGGAGCGTGGAAACAAAGGACCAAAAATCCTGAGCATCAAAAAAAGTGCAGATATAAATCAAAGTGAGATGCCTCAGTTAAGTGAAGGCGAAGAACTGCTCAGTGTTAGCATTAGCCTGTCAAAAGCAAACACATTTTTTGAGAACAATGATTATCCAGAAGAAATGTCTTGCACATATGAGGGTTCTCTGGAATTACCTAGACATATCCGACATGGTGCTGATTCATCTGCTACACCATCTTGCAGTGAGAAATCAGCAGCTGTTGAAACTGATCAGAGGCCACAGGAGCACAAACTTAAAACTGAAAGCAAATCTGAGGAGTCACAGAGCTCACCAGTAAAACAAAAGGAACAGAAAGAGGATACTGAGGCATACACATTAGATGAAATTTCTCCTGTGCCATCAACCCAAAAGACCCTCACTCCACAGGATACTGAGCCAGCTACAATCAGCAAAATCAAGTCGTTCTGGGAGAAAGAAAAGAGTGGCCCTAAGATAATTATCAGCACTCCTGAGAGTGTACCAAATGTCAGTGATGTAGCATCCTCAAGAAATCACTCCACAGATGTTGGCATGTCTCACCTGGATGTGAGTTCCAACACCCCAAGTCCAGTGGCAGGCCCTGAGAGAAGGAAGTCCTCTCTGACCAGAGAGGCTGGAATGATCATGCTCTCGTTGAAGGAAAAGATAGAAAAGAGTCAGCGGAAGCAAAGTCCCAGCAAAGTCTTTAAAATTCCTCAAGATGACACAGATACAATGTCTCACAGACCCCACCATAAAGGCAAGAAACTAAGTCCAAGATTATTCCATAGCTCGGGTATTCTGGATTGTAACCAACAGCCTGCAGATGGCGACCTAGTGAATGTCCCAGCTCAGTCCAAAACACCTAGCCCAAGACACCAGCCTAAGGTGCCGCCGAGAGATTTATATCCAGCCAAAGAGTCTAAAAAGACTGGGTCCCCGCTGAGAGCCTTTACTATAAATATAATCCCAACTGAAGGACGGGCGGCAGAATGTGTAGAAGACACATTCCAAAGCAGAACCGTATGTCCAGCTGGACAGTCGCACACAGACAAATCAAATCTTATCAGTGATGAAAAGGAACACCCTGAGCAGCATCTCAGGATCATGTCCCAACAGTCTCCATCGTCTTTTGAGAGTTTCCAGTCTTCTTCTGAAATCAGCATAGGTAACATTGGTGGAAAACAGATCGGTCCAGTCCACTCCTCACCTAAATTTCAAGGTCAAGCCTCAGCCAAGATTGCCTCTCCCGAGCACCACAGAAGGAAATCTGATGAAGGTACAGATGGAGGACCAGTAATGCTTAAAGAACGTAAACGTCTGGGGGACTTGCAGCCAAATATCCATCTAGCTAGGTCTTATATTCCTCTGAGTTATCAGCATTACCTGGGCCTGCCTAAGTCCACTGACAAATCTGAGTGCACTGATCAGAAAGGCAGGCAGGAGTGGATAGAGGTGGGTGAAGGTTCTGAACAGGTGTCGCAGGGCAGGGTGAGCAACAAGAGCTCTCCCTCTCTTTGCTCCCAGCCTGAGTCGGAGGATTTCACCTTTGACTCTTCCAGGAGCGGCTCACCTGAAGCCTGGTCTCAGTCTTGGACAAGTTCAGCCTGTGAGCTTTTCTTTACTTGGTCCAGTCTCGATTCATTAGAACAGAGTTGATTAACGTGTGTTCTAACAACATTCTAATTTTAGTAGAAGCAGGGTTTACTACATGAAATTAGTCATTCAGGATTTTGTGAGATTTGGACAGACTGCTTTGCTCAAGGCTGTTGATTTGCCTTAAACATTGTAGACCTGACCTTATGGCCTGTATGCCCTGACATTTGTCACATACAGATAAGGTAGAAACAGATTTGTTTCTTCAGGTGTTTTCATTATTCTGCCCTCTTTAATTTACTGACTCCTTCATACACATTTGCAGAACCTTGCTTCTACATTACCAGCGTCTCTCTAACTTTGTCTGTGCCTGTGTGAAGAAATCAACTAAAACAAGAAAATAATTGGTTTGTTTTCTAAATGAAGGTATTTTACTCCCCCAATGCATTCAGTACATTGCCATGACCAACATAGTCAATACCTAAGTAGAATTGTAATACATTTATTAAATTTCAAATTACTTTTCAATATTTGGCAGTTGAAGTAAAATGACAGTTAATTTAAATTGATTGTTTTGTAAACCATTTACTTACAATATAACCTATGAATCAGTTTCCCAGAATCCAGCCAATACTTACAAGAGCTTTCTCTTTTGTATTTCTTGAGTACTACGGTAGATTTCGGGAGTTTATAAATTCTGCTGATGAATTGAACTTAACTAATGCAGTGTTCAGAGAATAATTTGACATACATTTTAATAGGTGGCAGTGCAGAGCCCAGCCCTGTAAAAAAAGCTTTGGAGCAAGTGAATATCAGACCCATGTCTATCTCCAAAAGCTTAGAGAACCTAGCAACATCACGTGAGTACCTTGATGCCCTGGGATTTGCCCTGATTTTGTTTCATGCATTTAAATGAACATAAGCCTGTGTGATGTCATATAACTTTCTTTTAGCTACCTGAGCTGTATTTTGAATTAAATTGACATTTAAATAATTGAACATTTGTGAATGGGTGTTACCTTATAATCTTATAGCAATCCTATAATTAGAAGTAATAGTTGTATTGACAATATTTAATTTTACTAGCCAACAAATGTATTTTTTGCAGTTCAGAGACGTGCCTGTGTTTTAAAAACTGTATTATCAGCTTTTTATGCTGTTGTTCATTTCATATTACTCTTTTTAAATGCTCTGTCAACCAAAACCAAGCAGAAGAAAGATGGAAAACTGAAGCAAAGAGTGACATAATGCTGAGTGTGGAAGATGGTAAGTATCTAGCTCTTGTTCTTGTTTGTTTTCATTCGGTTTGCCTTGTGATGTCTGTTTATCCTTTCAGAGCATTCTCATGGCAAACCTTGACACTTTGGGACCTAAAGCATCTGGAGCTGCAACTTTGCTGATAGTAGAACTGGACATCATCTGTATTTACTAATCCTCTTAGTAAATAATAGTCAGCTTCTGCATTTCAGTAATGTATCATAGCCTAAAAGCTAGAACAAAACACAGACTGTCCTGCTTATACTAAGACTGCGAATAACTGTACTCCATAATCATTCTGTTCACTCTGTTTGCTGTTCATTGACCAGTGTCTGCAGCCCCACACATCTCCATGGCTTCTGTCTCAGACCCAGAGCAGATGAAGTTGCTGAGTGTGTCTGTGCCTGCCTTCATACAGCAGCAGGTAAAAATCGCTTGATCCATTACCTGTCTGGTTCATTCTGTTGTGAGATTGATGCTATTCTGTGGAACTAACAAACAAGATTAGAGAGATACAACTTTGCCAGTGTTCAATTTAATAGAACTTAGTTCTTCTCCACATATTGTCACTGTTGTAACAAAACTTCTTATTCTGAAATGAAACCTATAGAAAATATCTTTCATGTACGCCTAATTAGCGTGATTTTATTCCAGGTCATTTTTTAACCTTTTCTATGGGTTATTATAATGTGAGAGAGTGTTTTTCAAATGGTGTTTGAAAACTGAAAAAAATGAATGTATGGGGGTTTGATATAGCAGTAACAAAATGCAAAATGGTAAACAGACTTTTTGAATCACTGTTTTCCATTCAAAGTTATAGGTGATCATAATAGAATGCAGGTGTACAGTCTATTAATATATATGTTTAATAATGTCATACTTACATGTTTAATGAAAATGCTTACATGTCTGTAACACCAAAACACGTTATGTTGCTCTTTCACTTTCACCCAGGAATTTCATGGCAACATCACTGGCAGCATGTGCATGCAGTTGTGTTTTACCCTGTATGTTGCTCAGGTCCATGCTCCTTTGTCTTGTAGAGAAATGGCCAAGAAAGTGACCGTGCCTCAGTGAACAGTTTCTACTCTGAAAGACAGAGGAAAGGCAGCACAAACACTAACATTAGCGCCTCCTCTGGCCTCGCCTCCATGTCTTCTGTATGTGCCCACCATTGCTAACATGTGCAATAAGCTAATTAATTGTGCTGTCTAATTGTGTTATGCATGTTATAATACATTTGATTTGGCCTTGATTCTGTCCTGCTTTGAAATTGTATCAAGTGAATAAAACAGCTGCTTGTGTTGGATTTGAAAGGCCAGTGGCAGCGTGATGAGCATTTATGGCACTGACTTTGGCAATGTGGAAGTTAAAGGAAGCATCCAGTTTGCCATTAACTATGTGCAAAAGCTGGGAGAGTTCCACATCTTTATAGTCCAGTGCAAAGACCTGGCAGTGGCGGAGCCCAAGAGAAACCGTTCTGACCCGTGAGTGTTTCAGTGGGGGTTGCAAAACCAGATTGTGTATTTATATTATAATTTTCTGTATATAAGACTTATATTGTTTATTGTATTGTTGATTTATACACTTTGTGTATATATGTGTGTATGTATGTGTGTGTATGTGTATATATATATATATATGTACACACACATACATATTTATGTTTATATTTATAAATAGTATAGACATTATATGTACAAATAATACTTTTATACTTTTGTTAACATTTGTCTGTATATTTATAAATATAAATCCATATTACATATTCATATTGTTGATTGTATATTATTGTGTATTATATTGCGCATTGTGTCTTTTACATATTGTTGTTTCATACTGTTGTGCTTGAGGGACACCACTGACATTGAATCAAATTCCTTGTATGTGTTCGCTCACAAACTTGGCTAATAAATGCGATTCTGATTCTGATCAATATTACTGAGGCCTAAAGAATTAGGTGTTTTGACACGGAATATTTGAGCTTCTATTTGAGCTTCTCTGACTTCTCTGACAGGGAGCCAGCTGAAGCACTGTGGCTTCTGGATTATTCTCACTCTGTTTTAATGCATCCATCTGCTGAAGCAGCACTGTATTTGCAGGGGTTCCTCCCAAAACTCATTCATGTTTTGATGTGATCATTCTCCATAATCGTGCTCCTTTGAGGTTATCCATTATTACCCGATGCCAATATTTTAAAAGTCATTTTCCAAATTTTTTGGGTTCATGATGAGAAGGAATCAGTAATCTCATGTAGACAAGACAATAGATTATATTTCAGAACTGAATACAGTATCAGAGCCAGCATATGAGTAAGTGACCTGACGGATGTTGATTGAACAAGGATGGGATACTGATATGCATTCTGATGGATGTGGTCCAGATATACTAATCTAATGATTCATACTTTTATTCCTGTGGTTTAGGTATGTTAAATGTTACCTTTTGCCAGACAAAGCAAAGCTGGGTAAAAGGAAAACATCAGTGAAGAAAAAGACTCTGAATCCGACCTACAATGAAATCTTAAGGGTATGAACTGCATTTAACAGCTGCTGCAGCAACTTAACCCATTTTCATGTTGGTTACCTTTGTATTAATACTGTGAAATCAAACATTCATTTTATGCAGTTTAAAATACCCTTGGAGAGCCTCAAAGCCCACACTTTAAACCTTTCAGTGTGGCATAATGACACATTTGGACGGAACAGCTTTCTTGGGGAGGTGGACATGGATCTGTCTGAGTGGGACATTAACAACACACAAATGATGAACTGTTCACTGAAAGGAAGGGTAAGGATTCGTTGAACATTAAACATTGAACATAAGGACTGCATTTCAAGAGCATCTTGTATGAAATCTTGGATTCTGATCTGGGATCATATTTTACCTCTATGAAAATATCTTTACTTTATCCAAGCTTGTGTGTTATATAAACTGCATTGTGATTGAACCTTTTGTGACAAAAAGGTAGGAAAACACTCAAAAACAAGGGTTCCCTTCTAAAATTTAGAATGATTATTTACATATACAATGTACTAAAATGGAGCCATCCATTAAAAGGCTCATTGGTTAAGGAAAATGGTTCTCCTGTGGCATCACTCCAAAGAACCCTTTATGGCACCTTTATTTTTAAGATTACTTCATTGTGTCTAGCTCTCTGATTAGCTTGTTTGTATTTTACTCTTAGGTTCCTGCACAATTAAGTCCAAAGCGTGTTAACCACTGCCTAGAAATGAATGGAGAGATGAGCGTGGCCTTGCGTTTCCTTCAGCAGACCTCTCAGAGTAAGTAATCAATCTTTCATAACAAAGTGGAATCACAACAGGGCTGCACAATTCTTGATAAAATGGCAGTCACATTCATCACATGTCATTTTTGGGCTTAAAATTGGGTTCACGATTCTCACTCACTCTTCTTCAACATCACAATATGTATATTTACTGAACTCTTACACAGTAAAATCTGCAACCAATTCATAAATACAGCTGTCTGCAGGTCCCCCTGGTCAGATAATATTTTATTTTCAAATTTAAAGTAAGTACACAACCTCTACAACAGATTTCTGCACAATTTAGTGCACATTTACCGATCATGTGCTGTATGTAAAGTAAAAAACTGGGCAAAAGTTATAACACATTTTAAAGATTGTTTAATTTTTCCAATATGTTCAATTCTTCAAATGCCTTGAAGCCTACACTGTATAATAAATATTCACTCATACATTGTGTGTACGTGTGTTTAAAATACTCAATGCCATGGCTGTTACAGTGTCAAATTTTTAACACCAAACTGCTTGGGGGAGACACCACCACTAGCATGCAAGTGGAATGAGGTGAATGGGTGTTTGGGTGGCATGTATGAAAATCTTGTAATATTATATAAAACTTCATAGTCATTACTAAAGAATATACATATATCTTTGCATTATGCTAGCTTAATTCGTCTATTTGAATCTAATTTATGTTCTGTGTTAAAGCATAAATCACAAATGAATCCCAAAAACTTGTTTTATACCAAAAGCCACACAATACATAATCAAAGTAGATAATTAATGACAAATTCTACAGGAGTATTTTGTGCATGTTTCTCATGGCATGCAGCTCACCGCAAACAGCAAAAATTTTACTTTAAGCTTCGAGCAAGCCGACCGTGCATTTATTCTGTATTTGTTCATAAAGCATTCAATGCAGAAAACATGATGCACGTACCTAATACATTAACAACACTGGGTGTTTTGAAAGTGGCAGCATGGTGATGCAAAACCGGCATTGATCTATACTTCTTAGATCTTTACTTAGCTATGCTATTTTTGGAAAAATGTCCAGCTATGGCAGTAATATTCCCATCATGGTTGCCATGCTACTGTTGTGGTGAGTGTGAAAATTTGCGAAATCAGTGCTTAATGTCACTTTGTAGCACAATCACACTTTTAATGTTTTTTTTTTATTTTTGCCTTTTCAACCAGATAATGTACATTTGTCAAAGTGTGCTATCATGATTTTGTGGTTATAGGTAAAAAAACACCCCAGACTGGTGAGGTACAGATATGGGTGAAAGAATGTAGGAACCTTCCAGGGACCATAGATGCTTTTATCAAATGGTATGTAAATCTGAGATGGGAAGAAAGAAGTTGTGAAAAAGTGTTGTCTGGTTGTTTGTATTGCCTTTTTAATTCTCTTTGGGGAGAGATCATCTTATTAAGTAAACATTTCAGGAGTTTTCATACCATGGATATTTGCATACTGTACCTTTTGGCTTTCAGCACAGTGCTTCCAGACATGGTTCGGAAAAGCCGACAGAAGACTCGAGTGGTGAAGAGGACAGCAAACCCAGTGTTTAACCACACCATGGTGTGTGACGGCTTAAGATCAGAGGATCTGAGAGAGGCCTGTGTGGAGCTCACTGTGTGGGACCACGACCGGCTCAGTAATCACTTCATAGGTGGCACGAGGCTCGGCCTTGGAACAGGTGGGACATACAGCCATCTAACCTTTCTGCAGATTTACCGTTATATTTAACTGTAGAAAATTGTTTAATTTGACTTGTATTTATATTTCTATTAGTTTCTGTGAGATGGAGGCTTTAAATTTTTTTAATCTTATAAACTATTACACTCAAACTATTTATGCTATGTTATGGAACTAACAAACAGAAGATTACGGAGATGCGTCTTTGCCAGTTTATGGCTTGCGGAAAAATTCAGGAAAAACATTAGACCCTTGATCTCCACATAAGATCTTGTAGATTTGTTCTGCTGTCCCTCTAATGGGCATTACAAAACATTGCTTATAGAGAAATTGTCTATAGAGAGTTATAGAGAAATGGAGCATATTGTTTCTACATAATATAATGAAATTAATTTTCCCCTGTATCTCTAACCCCTCAAGTAGGAGAATGCTAGCTCAGGGTCCCTGTGGATCCTTGAAAAGTATTAAAAAGCATTTAAAATGTTTTATGTGTTTTAAGGCCTTGAAAAATATTGAAGCCTGGGATTTTAAAAGGAGTGGCATTCCATTAATTCTAGGGCGAAATGATGCAACAGTATCTGTTCCTGGTTAGCCTATTTTTCCCCTTTTTTTTTCTTTTCTTTTTTTTTTTAAAACCAGTGCACGTCACTGCCTATATGCATGACATAGAAAGTGAAGAAATAGTGTTGCATGTGCGTAGCAGGGAGACTGGTTTCCTTTAAAACCACGAGTGTAAAACGGGTAAATGCAAATTCAATGACAGATGGAGAATGAGATGTACCGTGGCTGGTTGAAAAGGATGTTTTATGTTAGAGCTGTTGCTCCAATAAATACAGTTTGTACCTTGTTGCAATCAACTAAATTCTAGGCTATTGTGTTTTTTTTTTTCTTATCTTAGAGGTCTTGAAAAGGTCTTAAGTCATTGAATTTGCATATCAAATGTGCAGATACCCTGTAGCTCTTTGTGTGTAAAATACTGTGACACTGTGTCACTGGTAGAAGGTGAATAGTGAGGAGTGAGAACCCCCTGCTGTGAAAACATCTCACACCTGTCCTCAAAGGTGGAGATATATTAATATGCCCCACACTGCTGCAACCATCCAGAAATGAAAATCTATAATCGCCACAAAAAAATAGTATTTAAACACATTATAAACACCTTATATAATTATAATTGTTGACATGCATACTCACCTACAAAGATCCATTTTTTTTTCCTGGTTTGTACCTTTCCATCATACAGACGTATTTCCTTTATGTTACTGAAGAACAAAAATGCGTAGTTAAACCAAGAGACCAAAACTGGAGGTAGAAATTGCATTTAATCGCTTCTGTGAGAAGAGGTTAAACAAATATGAGTACTTTAATACTTTTATTGCAGTAATTTTTTGGTATTTAGATATTTTATAGTGATCATTAAATCTGAGCCATTAAATCTGTAAAACAATATTACACCACAACTAAATCTCAAATGTATATTGCTCACATTTGGCAAGGGCCACTGAAAAATAATTTATCCTGCTGGAAAGAGCATATTTATAGAGAATGTTCTTCACATGGATTGGCCCTCTGGGGAATTCTGTTGTTATTGTCATTTTCCAGGAAAAAGTTACGGTGCTGAGGTGGACTGGATGGACTCTACCCCGGCTGAAGCTTCGCTGTGGACGAGAATGATGAAATCACAGAATGAATGGGTGGAAGATGTAGTACCTTTGAGGATGCTGATAATGGCAAGGACTATGTCCAAATAGTAATGGGATTTAAAAAACAATAATAAGAACAGACTAAATTGGAGGATAAACATAGCCTTATTGGGGATCAAGTCACATATTAACACTGGATAAGGAAACAGGATCTGCAAACATGTATGTCATATTCTTGTAAAATAAATACATTTTCTGTACTTTTTGCCAAGTTATGAGATTGTTATCATGTTTGAAGTGTTAATAAATGTGTAGATGATGGTTCTGTATGTTAAAAAAAACAGGCAAGAGTGGCTTCAACAAGTGGAGCAGTTTGTAAAGTCTGGGGTCGATTTTCAGTAATCTGAATAAATCATTTAGGGGGAATGCAGAGGGGGATGTTGTGCAAAGGGTGATTTTATAAATAAATAATTGTAATAAATGTTAAAGCACCAAAAAAAATAAAATGCTGTTTGTTGGTAATTCCATTAAATAAACATTTTTAAACAATGAAGGAATAGAGTGACAGTATGTTTCTTACATGTGGTTTAAACAAGGACAGAAAAAACAGTATGTTAAACTGATTCCTGATTCGCAGTTTATATGATTCACAGTTGTGTGATGATTAATACACTGTATGGACAAAAGTATTGGAACACATCTGTTTTCCAAGGTTTGGGGACTAGCCCCCTTAATTCCCATGAAGTACAGTCTTTATGCTTCAGCATACCAAGATATTTTAGACAACGCCATGGACACAATAGGGAAGAACCTTTTCTATTCCAGCATGACTGTGCCTCAGTACACAAAGCAAGCTCCATTGAGACATGCTTGGTAGAGTTCAGTGTGGAAGAACTTGACTGGCTTGCACAGAGCCCTGACCTCAAGCCGAACCAACACCTTTGGAATGAATTGGAATGGAGATTGCTTTGAGCCATGCCTTTTTTACCAACGCCTGACCTCATAAATGCTCTGAATAAATGGGCACCAATTCCCACGGATGAACTGGAATGGATATTGCTTTGAGCCATCCCGTTTTGACCAACGCCTGACCTCATAAATGCTCGGAATAAATGGGCACCAATTCCCACAGAAGCACTACAAAATGTTGTGGAAAGCCTTCCAAGAAGAGTGGAAACTTATAGCTGCTAAATTGGGGACCAGGCCCACATTAAAGTCTATGTATTTGAGAGCAACGTCATTAAAGTCCCTGTTAGTATGAAGGTCTGGCGTCCCAATACTTTTGCTCATGTTGCGTATCTCTGTAGACGAGCCGTTGAAATCCCGCGAGAGTTGTCGCGCTGTTTTAGACGAAGGCTGTGCGTGCGTTCTACGTTGGGTTAGTGAAGTTGCTGCAGAAGCTTCTGCTGCTAAAAAAACCGACTGTTTTTTTTATTAAATGCTAAATACCACAACTTCCAGATCGTACCTTATAAGACAGACGGTAAGTATGACTTAATGGGTGGCGGGTAGTACGTGCTGTGTGGCTGAGTTTTCTTTATTGTTTGTATTTGTTTAAAAACGCTGCATCATTCTGATCATGGCGCTTGGCGGGCGGCCTACAAAAGCTAATCTGGCTAACTAGCCTACTGTTAAATGTTTTATTGGTGTCATTAAACTACATCTTTTATACCTCAGTCTGAAACGATAAGTATTTTTTTTTATTTCGAACTGAATTGTTGCATTTTCGAAAGTTCTTTATATCTGCGTTTTGTAGTTAACCAGCCTTGACTGGCTAAAGCTACTTGGTGTTTGCTAAACAGCTATTTGGCTCTGTTCACTAATAAAAGAGAACTTTTTTTGTCTCAGAAGTGGGAAATTTATATTGTTACGGCAGCATAAACAATATAATATAAAAATAAAGTGGCACTTACCGTCATACATTAACATAGCACAGCACACATTGCGAACAAAGTGAAATTATTTCTCTGTATTTAACCCATTCACCAAGTGAGGCAGTGGGTAGACCAGGGAGCGGCACCTTGCCCAAGGGTACCTCACCGGTGCCAATCGCAGTCCTGGGATTCGAACCCACGACCCTCCGATCAGAGAGCAACTCTCCAACCACTAGGCTACTACCTACTCTGTACAATTAAACAAAAATAAGAGATTGCATAATTAGATTTGATGGCAAATGATGGGCAGCATTTCGATGTATCACACACTGAGGTTTCATAAGTTAGTCTAGGTACTCAAAACGTAAACCGCCCTTAGCTAAGCCCTTTTAGATACATGTTGCTGTCTTTATGTATGATCACCAATTTAAGACAATTCTTTGATCTGGATGACTAAAACAATCTGTGATTCTCTTCTGTAATGTACTGTGGTACATAGTACTTAATGTGGTTTTAAGTACTATGAATAGTCCTTAAATATAATTCTCGTTTCATTTTTATATAGGTTGTCTAAATCCTACTGCAGAGAGGAGCAAAGACTGACCAGACATTCAGTAGCTGCCATGATCACCAGAAAAAGAGCAAGAGTCATCAGTAACGGCAAGGACGGCATGCATTCAAGCCCTGTGCAGGCCTTTGACCAGGCTTCTGAAAGTGGAGTGACTGCACAAACATCTCCAGAAAGTGATTCAAACGAGTGGGGGCTTGAAGACCTGTTTGACTCTAATTTCAACTGGGCTTTAGACGACAGCACCTTTGCTCCTTTCCCAGACGTTGGAATGCCAGACCCGGTTCAAAGCCCAGAAGAGAGGCTGAATCAGGCTTCTGATGTGTCCATTCCCCATTCTGTGCCGAGACAGAAACTGCGAGATCTTTCTGGTCGTGTCAACAAGAATGCAATGGCAGCGAGAATTAACCGGCTGAAGAAGAAAGAATATATGAACGGCTTAGAGCAGCGCGTTGGGTCATTGACATCTGACAATCAGCTTCTGAAGCAGGAGAACAGCAACCTGAATAAGAGAGTGGAAGAATTGGAGAATGAGATTAGGTACTTAAGAGCTGTGTTGGCCAATGAGAGCATGTTGGCTCAGCTGTTGTCCAGATTAAGCGGTGTGAACGGCATGAAATTCTCTACCTCGCTTTTCCAGGCGTCCAGTGAGAATGACCATGATTATGCCATGCCAAGGAAGAGAGTGAAGGTGGAGGACAAAGGTGCAGCAGGCGGTGTCTGTCTGCACGTGGACAAAGACCACGTCTCTGTGGAATTCTGCACTAAATGTGCAGAGAGTGCAAGCTCTTCTCTTAAAATGTAGGGTCAAGTATCTTACTTTTTCAGCGTTTCCTGAGACTGCACTAAATACATGATGTAATGAACATCGAGGGGACATTACAACAGTAGTTGTCAAATGTTGAGAATTAACTGTTTGAATGAGGACTTGAATGGCATGTATATAAAATCTGCTTTTGATTACAAGTTACTGCTAAACTTGTTGACAGTTTTCTTCTAGGTGCTTGGTCTGCCCTGTGGGATGAACGGGTCTCAGAACATCATGACTACCTGAATCCATGGTAAGGATCAAGATTTAGAAGACTGCTCAGAAATCACTCTCTCCTGAGATGTTCTGCAGTGCCCTCTGAACTTATAGACTTCTTTTGAAAAAATGGAGAGAACGTTTTTGTCAACATTTTGGAACATGCTCTTTTGTACAGAGGTTGTTAGTTATTTCTTGTCTGATTTAAATGAGAGGGCTGGTTAAGTGATTATTGAAACTTAAACCTAATAAACTGTAAATGGGTGATGTTTCACAAAGGGTGTTTATAGACAACATAGTAATTGGTGTTGCTCAAGGATAAATTCATAAAATACCTTGTTCAAATGTTTTGTTGAAAAGAAGCCCTTTTTGAAACGTCACTGTTTTCATGGAGGATGTTTTTCATGTAGCCCCCTTATTTTTCTTTATGCTAAAGTGGATTTGCTGTGTGGAAAAGCTGAAGAATCGGGACCAGCAGCTTGCATCATGGCCTTCTAAATTTAAAAAGGTAGTACGAAGGAGTGTAAGTTAAAGCTTTTACTAGTACTCCATTACACTGCTATGTAGCTCTATCTACACCATTTTTATAGGTGTGTTAGTATGTCTTGCCTCATTCATGTGTATCTGCTAAACACTGCAGCAAACGGGTTTCATAATGTAACCACTTCGGCTTCATCTTCACAAAATTTGTTTGGGAAAGAAATGTCTGGTATTTTGTATAATGATGCCTTGTGTATTGAGAATTGTATTTGAAACCCAAAGAATGTTTAGGATATCCGTATCTGGCAATAAATCATATTTTTATTATCCACTCATTTGAGTAATGTACATTGCTTTACCATATTAACCATTCTCCTTTTCTCTTTTTAAACAGCAGTTTCTTCCTTCTCTGCAAGTGTCTTAAGTGTCCTCTTTTCTAAGTGGATAAAGCGTGGTTATAAGATCTTTCAACCTGAGGAAATACAAACACTCAGTTGTCCATAATATCACTTTTTAATGCCATATGGGTTAGGGGTGAGGAATATTTTCTTCATAGGGCTGATGTGCCAGGCTCTTGCAAACACTATAAAGCACAATGTTGCATGACCAAAAGTTCAGACCTATTTTATTCTCTGCTGTAGTGGTTTCTCACTGCTCTGACAGATTGGTCTGGGCAGCATTTAGAACATTACTTTTATGATGCATTCCAGCAGGCTTTGGTCAGGCCTGTTACCTTCGTGTTTACCAGTAGCAGAAATACATCATCTCAACTGTTAAAACTGAATCCATGGTTTCATTTGTAGGAATAGGTTAGTGGGCCAACTAGACACCCCCAGACCAAGATTGCAGTTTAGAAGAAAGCCATATTATAAAGACTGCTTTATATAAAAAATAAATAAATAAATAAAAACATAAATCAGCAGATCACACAATGAGCAGATTATAAAGATGGTGAAGGCTGCAGTGAGTACTGCTGGTGAGGGGGAACAGTTTCTCAGTTTTAAGATTTAGGTTGTATATAGTGGATTGTCTTGTTGCAGACAGAAATAAAATGTCAATCCTAAGATTTTTCGCTTGTAGCTGAAGAGTTCACTTTACATAAGTATTTCAGTAGGGTTGTGAATTGCATAATGTAAAAAAAAGGGTCATTGTACTGTGGAAGCCCAGTATCCCAAATGCTCTTTTGAAATACAGAAACCATGTCATGAAATGTTGGCCAAATTTAAGCAGTTGTGATTGATTTTTTTTTTGTTTAAGCAATGTTTCATATTACTTAGATTTATTTTGTAAACACTTAGCACTGAAGTACAGCCATATACTATTAGATCATTGGTTTAATTCATTTTAAAAATGTCACACTTGGTGTTTTTATTTGTGTTTCTGTGAGCTGTGGGTTATAAAAGGTTGGGAATCCCTGCTCTAGAAGGTTGGGAATCCCTGCTCTAGATGGTTACAAGAAAATAAGGTATGTAGTGCAGACTGAAGACAGTGCGAATTATCATGACAAACTGATATTTCAAATTCACCAACAGTGGACATTATGAAAAGTTTGATAATAGTTTTGGAGCATGGAGCACTGCAGCCTGTCCTTGGACTAAGTTACTTGGGGGTGGTTTCTGAGACTGAAAGGGGTTTTAGTGGTAAAATAGTACAAGACTTAATCCACATATCTTTCAAAAGAGGGGGGGGATCCTAAGCACAAGGGAACAAGACACACATTAATGTTTAGGTTTTAATGGTGTATGGTGATAAACAATACACAGTAGATCACAATCTTGAAAACCATGTACACAAGGTGATTTGTTTGGATGCTTAGGAACTGAATAATTCTGTCAAATCTGATGTTCTTGTGACTACCTGTGAAGCCAATGATTGACCAATCAGTCCTGAAACTAATATGACTTAGTCATGAAGTTCCTCACTGTCTGAGTTTGGTAATTTGAGCATCTTTAGATAAATGTCATAGTGTTTGGTGCTTAAGTAAGTACCAAACACAGCCTGTAGTAGCAGTACAGCATACATTCTCCGCACAATGGGTTTGCTCAGATTCTTCCAGAAGTGTAGTATGTTTCCCTTCTCGGGCATTGGGGTGCTGTTGTACCTAAAAGGCAATCAGGGAGCCATGTGAACATAAATGTGTCATAAATATGTGACCTATGTCTAAATAGTGCTGGTGCATGATAAATGCATCATAGTATAGAGGTTTGAGACACCACACACCTGGCTGCAAGCCCAGCGTTGACTGGTAATGCCAACACAATGGGGTACACGCCACCACCAACTATGCCTACTGAAGCACCTCTAATCACAGCACAAGTTGGGCAGTTCAGGTCTCCTACATTGAGAAGCAAAGTTATAACACTACATCTTGGATTAGGTGGCTTCATAATATCTTTAGGTCTTACCTGCCAACAGAGGGTTGCTGACGGTAGCGGTGTATAATGCCACAGTGGTCAGGAAAGGGAGAACGGCCATAGGAAGACTTGAGGAAAACCATCCTTTAGTGATGTTGAGTGCACGTCTATAAAAACTATTTGCAATTAACCCTGCCAAGCCAGCATTGCCACCCAGATAGATTGGACCATATGCAAATAGTTTTCTGTTGGAAGAAAAAGCAACTTGTCCAAAGTTTGTAAAGGGAAATTTTATTGAAAGCCCAGCAAGTCTACAAGTTTTGATATTGGGATCAAAAGAAATGAAAGTAATGAGTAGTACTAAAACAATGACATTTGGCATGAAAAAAAGTCAAACATTCAACATTAAGTTGGAGCTGTATTGGAGCATGCAACTTATTTTAGCAAAGAATGAATCCGCATGTTTGTGTAATTTTGCTCAAACTAAATGTTTCAGTTCAATCTATTAGTCAACCTTTTCCTAGTTAAAATACATTGAGAGTTCTCAGTCGTAAAAATAAAAAAACCTCAGTACTGCTAAAATTCCTACTCCTCACACATTTTCAATTTATAATACTAAGAGACTGGATTATAAAATGCAACGGCTTGTCACACATAATGACACATTTCGTGGTTCATACCTGTCAAAATCTGGTAATTTTTCATATTTTTGGGCCATCATTTCCATAATGGCTCTTCTGGGCACAAGCTGGCCTTGACCGGTGTCTTTCAGCGACATTTTGATATTTACCCTGAGGAAGAGAAAGAAGAACCTGGTAACAGCTACTTGAGGGTAATTCAGAATTTCCATCCTAGTACTCTACATGCATTTATTGGGACAAAAGCAACTGCAAGATCTTGCATGACCTACAACAGAAGATCTACACATGCAAGGTCATACGCAACCTACAGTAGGGATAGCTGGTGGCCTATTGATTAGGGAGTTTCCTCTACAATCAGAAGGTCGTGGGTTCAAAGCCCAGGGCTGCTAGTGGCACCACTGAGGTACCCTTGAACGAGGTACCATCCCCACACACCACTTCCTGAGCTGCCTACTGTTTCACTTGGTGAATGGGTTAAATGCAGAGAAACAAGTTCACACTGTGTGCCCCAGTGTACAGAGCAAGCTCCAGAAAGACCTGGCTGGATGAGTTCAGTGTGGAAGAACTTGACTGGCCGCACAGAGCGCTGACCTCAACCCCATCCAACACATTTGGGATAAACTGGTACGGAAACTGCGAGCCAAACCTTCTCGTCCAACATCAGTGCCCGACCTCATAAATGCTCTACGGAATGAATGGCCATAAATTCGACACAGAAACTCGCAAATATTGTAAAAACCATCCAAGAAGAGTGGACTCTGTTAAAGAGGGGGCCAACACCCCCCTTATTAAAGTACATATTGGAACGCAATGTCATTAAAGTCCCTGTTGGTGTAATGGTCAGACATCCTAATACCTTTGTTCATATCAAGTGTATGACCTACAACAGAGACCCATCCACCTGACAACACGTGTACTTTACTCTCAAACGCGGCTTGCATCGCGCGTACAAAGCACAACAAATTTATACCACACTGTTTTATCACTCACCTTTCTTATTTCCTTCAGAACAGGAACGAAAGTCTAGCTTTAAGACACCCTTTACTCAGTATCCCTTTCACTCACAGACAGGGCGCTGCCATATTTTACCACATGTTTGGACGAACCTTCACCTCACGAGATTCTAGAACGGAGAGGGTGCGTTTGATTGGTCAATTGTGAAGCCAGCGGGTGGAATTGGAGAACGTGATTGGCCGAGGCAGCTGTCAGTCACAGTGGGGCGTGTAGTGACCCACCCTCTGGTTGCTAAGGCGAAACTGGTGTTGCTGCTGCTGCTGCTGCACTGAGTCTACACACAGACAGCCTGGACAGAGATGCCCTGACGCCAGAGACAGACAACAACACAACAACGGGGACACATGTCAAGTAAACTGTAGTCACCGGACGTCTAAAAAGACTCTCTTTTTCAGACGACTGCTGGGATGGAAGACTGTCATTGGAGTGCAGAGGGCCACGCGTTTTCATGCAGCTAGCTTCAACTTGCAGGTGTTGCTGTTTGCCACGAAGAGCAAGATGCTTTAATCGCTTTATCAAGCCTGTTTCTTTTTAAAACCTCATACACTCTGGTCAGTGAGGGAGATAACGTTAAATGCTCTGTTTTAACTTTGCAGCCACACAATTTTGGTGCTGAAATGAGCCTGGTCTGTCTTTAACCTCACTAAGAATGAAAGCTAGTGAACGTGGAGTGCCTGCAGAGCCTGTAAGTAAAGTCAGCTCTCACACTTTCCTTTTCAGACATATACAGCTCCTGCCTTGATGACGACTCTTAGTTTCTTGTTATTGTTGTTTATTAATTGTTTAGTAGCCAACCACAAACATGTTTTGGTATTTAGGAAAGGTTAGTTGTTGTTACAATATTAAATTATTGCCAGAAACAAAACCTTAAAACCCAGTGAACTACAACTTGAATAATTTCACTACTCCTTTACCAAAAGATATGTAGTAATACTGTAAGAAACTGAGATTTCTTCAGTGCAGTATTGTACTATAATAACGTGTAATTGTCTTGTGTACATTCATTTATTGTAGTAATGTTTTTATCAATTTGTCATGCTTGTGTAGTACTCGCCTCAGAAGTAAACTGTCAGAATTTGCCAGAAGATTCTGTTAGGAATCCTGTAGAAAGCCATACAGACCTTTTTCATAAAGGCTCAGCTTAATGAAATAGAATTATGTAGATCAATGTAAAACCATTAGTAGTAAATAATCCAGAAAAAAACATCCAACAGGCTTTTGCTATAACACAACCACCCGGCGTGTACTGATCTCCCTGCGCCTCTAATATTTGTTTGACCCACGACTGGTTTCCATTATAATCCCTTCTCAGTGCATTATCATGCATGCATGACTGGAGAGGTGATGGACTTTTGTCTGCCTTAAAAATCACAGACATTTACATTCGAGAGTGTAACTCGAGACCTCGTGGATGTTTGATGGTGAGCGAGAACCATCTAATACTGTAAAGATAAATCAATATAAAAAATAAAAAAAAACTGAAGGAACTGGGACAGAACCTGACACGTGGATGATACCTGGGAGAGTGGCACAATGTCTTTACCAAATACACTCCGTTTACATGTTGGAAACGAGATGGACTGCTTTCCTTAAAGCATGCTTCCCTTTCACAGACTGAATCACACATGGGTGGATCGTCCTGCATATCGGATTATGAGTTCCCTTCGTTCAAAGCTGATACTCAGCAGTCATGCAGAGTCCTTGCCTGCTGCTAGAGCCTGAGGTTGCTTTCACAAGCCCTTTCCACTGCTGTTATGACGGCTCCACTGCTTTGGCCTGTAGGATCACAAAGGTACACACTGTCACTGGAGAGCTAAATGGCCTGTAAGGCACTACTTTAGCAGTTTCACAGGACTTTTTTGCCCCTAGACCCACTCAGATGATGCGGGAACGTTTTTGTGTTGGTCTCTTCACTGGCAGCCCCACACGGATCTAGAGAAGCAAGTATGCCTTTAAGAAAAGGAGGTGAGGAGAAAGGTCCCACATTATTGGGTCTTACTTTTATCTACTTTAAACTTTGTGTTGTTGATGGATAATAAAAATCAAACTGAGGTCCTCACTCTTAACAAGACACCAACTGTGGGATATTTAGACTGCAGCTTGTATAACAAATATAGCTTTTACCCTCTGAAGTCATATTTATTGGGCTCATAATCACATCTGTGTCGTACATTTCCGGCAGTGAAGCGCATGTAATTATAGACTTCAGTGTAGTTAGTATAAATAGACTCCAGTATGGACTACACTGCTGTGTGTCCTGAGATGATCTCAGATGCTGTAGTTATGTTTCAGCTTAACATGCAGCACATTTAAATGCTTGTCAAGTTTCAGTTTGTAATGAGTCGTGTCTTGTGTATCACAACTGCACTTCTTTAAAAGCTTAAGTCAAGGGGAATTGGTTATTTCCTGACAAGCTCACAGACATTATAAACAAGCAAAATGTGCTTCAGGTTGGCAAATATGACCAAAAGCCTTAATAGTAAGCTGTATGAGGTTAACACCAAAAACTAATTGCATCAAAAATGTGCAAGGATGCACTGATATGGGCATTTTGGCCAGCACCAATATGCAGTTTTTTTCATGCACATATCTGCCCATGCTGGCACATAATTTCGAATTTGGGACAACATCTGCCTGGCTCAACATTTTCAAGAACTATAGCATTTATTTCTACCTAATAAAATTCAAGCGTAGCCTAGCATTACCTAAACGTTCTGCTCTTCTGGAATCTAATAAATAAAATATTGGTTTGAATTACTGGGCAACTAAACACTACTTCTTTGATAACAAACAAATAAGCATAGCTCCTCAACATTAATGACAAAACAACTTTGCATTATGCTATGAGTGTTAAAAAACTTGACAGAGAAAAGAAGGTTGTCGAACTTTTCACAGTGTTTTGTGCTGGCATCATCTGTGTGAAACCAGTGCATGTTTATTATTTTTGCTTCTACAGGTCTACAGGAAATAAAGGTGCCAAAAAGGGCTATTTGGTGAGGTGCCATAGAACAACGAATTTTGGTTACATAAAGAACATTTCAGTAAATGATTCTTGAAGAAACTTTCAAAACTACTGTATTTAAAGGTTCTTTAGGGAATCAAAAGTGATTCCTCAATGCATTGTACATCTGATGCTCTTTTACTCTTACTTTGCAAAGACGCTGACCTATTGTTCCTGTCCTGGCAGATACCACCCGAGCTTTAGGGCTGCTGGAAGACTATTGCTCTAAGCTGAAGAAACCAGAGGAACAGCAGCTCAGAACTGCCATTCAGCGAGTGGTGGGCATATTCAGAAGCAGCCTCTTTCAGGCTCTCATAGGTCAGTCTTCATATTTGTTTGCTAAAGAAGTACATAAACACTCAGAGGTATTTTTGCTTTCAGGAGAAATGGGGTCAGATGTAATGGTCCTGAAGACATGCACTTTGTTCAGAGAAGAAAAACCTCTCACATTGATTTTGGTGTGTAGTTTTCACACAGTAGTTTATGTAATAGAAGATGTCTCTTGTTTGTCAGAGTGTGTCGACTAATGAATGAGTTGGTTCTCTTAATGTGCTATTTGCTCTTGTCATGTTTGCTTTGGGCACAGTTAGTTCACTCTGAAGCAGTGGGTGCATTCTGCAGGTTTGGGCCTTTCTTCTGTTATTTTTAGCCTTGCTGATGTGGCAGGAGATGGGGTGCCGAGTCTCTGGTCTTTGTCTCACGCTTCTCCAAATCTTTCTCTCACAGCACCTTTTCAGGTGTAAAATCACAAAAGAATGTGGCCTCAGATGTCCAGCGATTACTTCATAGTCCCTTGGTCTGTGTGTTTTTTGTCATATTAATTCTTTTTCTTTTTTTGTCTGGTTTATCCTGTCTTCATGGTCCTTTAGCGTTTTGTGCTCATTTATTGGTTGATATTGCTTTCATTGTGAAATTAAAGACTAACGTGCCAGTGCCAGTTTCCTAGGTTAAAAACTGAAGTGGTGCCTTACTGTTGGCAATTGCATTTTAGTCCAGGATTAGACTTAATGCCACTATGGGAAACTGTATATATTTAACATTTTACTGTGATATTTTTGGTTTAATGTATTTGATTGCTTATTGACACTGTCTCACTTGGTTAGGTGAAGAGACTAAGTATAATGTCTAAGGCTGTGTCTTTGTATTGAGGACATAGATACAATCAATGGACTCTAGTATAATTGTTCAATGATACATAGATACAAGCCTTGGACAAGAGGACATTATTTTCATTTCTTTGACAAGCTGCCTCACTCTGCTGTCAGACCCATTTCGATTTTCTAACTGTATGTGACTTCCTTCCAGTCCTTATCATGATCTCTGGTCCTGTGCAGAATGAGCTTCGATTTGAACAATTAGAAATGAAACTCGGGTACGATCGGAATTGCGGTACCTGAAGATGCAAGACCCCTCTTATCTAACAGGGTCTTGTGATTGTGGCAGGGGTGCTGCTTATGTTACTCTGTTGGCCTACATAGAAATGATTTAGTGTCTTATATACATCTGTGCCAGTTTTACCATGCAGCCTTTAAAATATGGCCATAGATCTGGCCTGTACGTTTCAGAAGTCTTTCGCAAAGGAAATAAAATAGCTATTAGGTTAGTTGCTACAGTAGAAGCAGCAGTATTCCTAATGCATTGAGATGTCTATGGACTTTAAGGAATATTTAATAGAGGATTATGTATCTGATGTTCTGGTTCATAATGTCTCAACAGATATTATATACTTGACGGGCACTGTGATATTGGTAGCATGAAAATGCTTTTCCACCGCTTGATCTCCTTAGTGTTAACTGATGGTGGCACAGTATTAATAAATACAGTGACATGTTAGAGCATATTACAGTGCAGTGCAAGTGTAACGTGAGTTGCTTAAGCAAGGATGATTAAACACATTCTATAGGAAAACTTCATAAATTACATACCCATTGCTTTCTGTGGTTAATCTGGTGAGTGAAGTTCAGTGTAAATGCATGGAGTGCACTGTACTTTGGCCTTTTGCAATATTGTAAAGCAAAGTCCAGTATTGAGGTAATAATTAATATATAGAAATGGCCACTGTCTGTTAGTATTCGTTCCAAAAGTTTTCATAATATTTATTTTTTGTGTCTTGAACTTACAGTCAAAACAAAACATCTGTTACTATGTATTTATAAGCAGATACCAATATGATTCAGATATCATAGTGTAGCCCTAATTGTTAATAATTTTACACTTATTATAGTCATTATTTATTAGTTTGTTGTTGTAAAATATATTCAAATAGATTAAAATAGATTAAAATACAGTATTTCAGCTGCAATTTTCTTATCTTATCTTCTGTATATGCAATGTTTTAGATTTATTATATCTGAAGAACAAATGAATCAACCAGTAAGTCCACAACATAATGCATGATCATAGTATCACAAAAACATTGTCCAGTACTTTACTGTATCAATCTTACACCAACCCATACATCTGGATATTATGCTTTTGTTATAGTACAGATATTATTGTGGATCCTTGTATAAATCTTTTCTTTTGGTAAATCATCTATGAAGAATATTCCTCTCTGCTAAGGGGAGTAGAGAACAGTCCAGCAGGCTGATTTGTTCGTATGACCATCAACTGCACATCCACCCCTTTTTGTCTTTCTAAGTTAATGTGACTCGGTCGGTTAAGAGCGACCTTTAAGGCAGCAGCTTTAAAGCTGTGTTACAGATTTTCTAGATCTGTCTGACTGTGAGCTCTCACTTATTGATTGTCAATAAAACTCCATTAAACAATAAAGGGTCAGTAGTGCTTCCTGAAATAGCAGTAATCATCTTATGAGGCATTACAGGCAGACTAATCTGGTCAGGGTGTGTACTGATGAAGCCCTGTTGCAACTAAAGTGGAGCTTCTGCTAAGCCACTTAAGCCATTGACCACTCACACACACACACACACACACACACACACACACATACACAAACAAACTGAGCCCATTCAATGACACATGCCTGCAGACTCAATGTCGTATATGTCAAGCATACATACACTGAGGCTCATACAGATTTACTGGCACACACACACACACACATACTCATGAGTGGTGAGTCAGGTGGAATGGCAGTTTTGTTTACTTTTACTCCACTGAGTGGACCTGTGTGTCTCTGCTTGTAATGTGGGTGAGTGTGTGAATGAATGTGTTACATGCGTGTGTATGTACCATCTCCATAATTATTAGCACCATCACTGGCAGATTTACAGCTTTATACTTTACTTACAGACTTTATTTAGATTTGTTGATATTTCAGAAGAACTAATCTCAAAATCAGCCACATTTAAAAAACAAGTTACATTTTTTAAATTAGTTTCAATACTGCAATTCTAAATATGACTGGCCAGTAGGAGGCAAACGTTAAGTAAGAGATGAAGCTACTGTTATAGCAAGTCATTAAAATGTATTTTTTATGGGCCACTTAGTCAGTAAGGATGTAGCATTAACAAATTAGAATGTTTAGTTGGCAGTGGCATCTATCGGTGTTGCCTTTCTTGTCCACTGCCACATGTCACTCAGCAAACAGGTCTAGAGCTCTGAGCTCCACGCTTTAGTGTGACTCTCATTACAGGCCAATAGAGGCTCTACTTGCATATCTGAAGTGGTTCACTTGTTGTGTGCACACACAAGTACTATTTATGAATCTGCTCCTTTAGCTTCATGGTCATGTGTTACATGTGTTAATGCATCACTGATTTAATATGAGTGTGTGTGTATGTGCATAATAGTTACTGATTTGTTTTAGCCTTAGGTCAGAGTTGGGGAATTGGTTTTAGAAAGGGAAATTTTCTTGGCTTAGATCATAATATAACAAGGCTTGTTACTGTATTGTGTTTCAGATCATAAATGCTGGATTAAATCTATAGTTGTTCTAGTCTATTGTAAAGATCCCGAGAATTACATAATGTCATAATGATACATGCATGTGATCTGCACAGTTACTCTAACAATCATTTTCTTCAGGATTGATGCTATACTGTCTATAGGATGCAGTCTGGCTTGTTCTTTGCAGTGTGTTGAGATTGCAGTGAGTAATGCTGAAATAAATTACTATGAAAACCAAGTTCAGTCACAAAATGATGAGATACTAAGGACTACATAAAAGGACAGATCTCATTAGTACAATCCAGCAGCAGCCATAAGTAACTGTGCTGTGACTCGGTTTTTATTGTTCTGACTCTGGACATCATCGCACTGTTTATCTTCAGAGCAAGTCTTCTGTTTAAGAGATGTTTTGTTAAGCATCCATTATCATTCCTGTTCATGTGGATTGTTTTGATACGGAGCTGCTGCAGCCCGATCGGGGAAACCAGCCACAGTCTGCCAATTTTTTCCACAGAGATCTTTAATGGGCCCCATTTGTCACTGTCAGACGAACAAGGTTGGACGCTGCCCTCTTTAATAGTGCAGGCATTGCTCTGTGCTCGCATTTCACTGAGAGACCGTCCCATGAGGAGGGCTTTTTTCCCTTCTGCTAAACTGTAATTAAATCATTCCTCTCATGGGATGGCTGTCCCCGACAGCAGCAGGGGAAGGGAGTGAGTGAGAGAGAGATATCCGTTTAATCAGAAATCCAGTATTAAATACAAGACAGAGTGAAAGTAGGTTTCTAGAATGTCAGAAAAGCTGGCTATGCTCGAATATCAGAAAATGAGTCAGAATAGCTGATTGTTCTTGAACGTCAGAGAACCTGGTCAAGTGTGAATACTGAAAAACTTTGCACCAAATGACTGGGTAGCATAACCTTCAGTAGTGCCATGTGGCCGTGGTTGGGTGATGTGTGTGTGTGTGTGTGTGTGTGTGTGTGTGTGTGTGTGTGTGTGTGTGTGTGTAAAAGCACTCCAGACGGTTTGTTTGTGGGTGTGAGTGAATGAATATGGTTCTCAATGAGTGTGAGTTAAAATGTTATTTTATTTTCAGCAGGCTAACTTTAAAGGAATCCAGATAGCTTACGTTACTGTGTCTAAGAGTCCACTATGATTATGTAATTTAAAAAGTTTTAAAGTTGTATTATATACACTTTCAGAGGTGTATTTATTTGATTTCATAACATTTTTTAAATAATAAAAAATCAAGAAAAAAACTTTTTTTTTGGTCTCAACATGAGTGTATAGGGTCAATGCAGCTTAATGTTTTGTTTTTTTTTTACCGACTGTGTATGGTTTATTAACATAATCCAGTGGTATAGAGTGATAATGCTGATGAACAGGAACAAAATCATGCAAAATTATGAATTCTGTCAAACCAAAGTGTTGGAGGGAGTACTATTTCAGTACTGTATTTGGCCAAAATGCCTTTTTGGATAATAATAACGTCAATTTATTTGTAGCCAAAATTTTCTGCATTGATTTAATGAATTGTGATTCTTCCACTACTGTGTAAATAGTTTCTCTAGTCACATTTCTGTATTCTGTGAATCAAATCAAAACATCACTGAATTGTTGCGAGGTCAGAGATTTACACCCTGTTGTGTGGGGATTTTCTCAGGATGCAGGTGAAATGGGATTAGGTGGTGATGTCTGCATGTCACACAGATCTTTCCTGACCTGGAATAATCAGGCGGCCTTCCTGTGTGTTTGTTTAATCTCGCTAAGGGACGTTACAGCAGGTACCCTCTGTCCCCACCTCTCTTTCTCTTTCTACTTACTTTTTTGAGCTCGCAATGTTCAGTTTGATTCCTTTGCTGATGGAGTGGACATATGCTTAAAAGCCTACTCCATGTGATCTGATGGAAGGGTTGGGTCCGCACTAGAAGGGCAGTATCTGTGAATGAAGGCTCTGATCACAGGTCAGTGGTGGTGTGTGTGTGAGCTTTTTGAATAAATGTCAGTGGCTCCAAATTTTGGTGCTGGAGTATCTCTTAGCTCAGGAAGGGCTTCTAAAGTAGATGATTCATTTGATCGGGCATTTTAGGGCAGGGAAAAACACCAACGTTGCAGAACATATATACTGTAGTTTTGTGTAGTCAGTGCATGCTTCCTCAGTTCTGGTGTGCTAAGACACAAAATGGCTTTACATGGACTGTTGTGTTCTGTTTTCTTCTATGTGGGGGAGGGGGGAACAACATAACTTCAGGTAAAATGAAACATGAATATTTTATGTGGTTAAAGAAGTTCAAGAAGAAGGTGCTAGAATATTTACAGCTTTATTATTGCATTCGCCTTTTAGTGGCTGTAATATAACACTGTTTTCAAGCACCACATGACGGATGCTTTTCTATGACATTGCAACTCATTAAGTAGCCACCAAGTAGCCATTACTTGTTATTTACTTGTTATTGGTTGTCACATATATATTCGATTTTAAGCATGTTTGCTCTACTAGGTCTACCATTTTTAAACAGGTACCACTTTCCATAAGGGCAAAGTAGATTTAATAAAGTAACCAAATAAAGAAAATCAAAGATCCAAAAGAGACATTCTGAAATTTTCCTATAACTCTCTCAGCACCCCGCTTAGGCCTCTAGCTTGTGAATGACTGGACTAATCTGAAAGGTTATCTGTGTACAATCCTGGCACCTTGGGCAGAATTTTCCTAAATGATAGCTGTTGGGAACAAACTTAATGTTTTTATTTGTAAAAGAGGTATGAAGGTACTTTTATTTTTGTGTTAATGTATCTTGAGTTGTATATTCAAAACAGTCTTAAGGACAAACAACCACACATTGGAGTTAAACTGTCAGGATATGTACTTTTGACATCATGGATATAATTAGTGATACACTATGGTATCAGAATCGCTGATTATTTAAATTTGACTGATATTTCTTGATGTAGCTATTGCACTGGAACACCAAACCATAAGAACTTCATTTTGGTCAAATGTGTGCATGTTATGTTACTGCATTTGCAACCCTACAGAATATTTAAATTAGCATCAAGCACAAAGACAGCTATCCATTAAGCTTCAACTACAGAGAGCTTTAATAGGCCCGGAATATTCCAGAATACTAACTTAAAATGTGTTTTCTGGATTAACAAGACTATAGTACATTGTTACTGTACTTGTACGGTATTCATACTTCATTGAAGTGTTTCCATTTTTGAGACTTTTACTTCAACTCTGCTACATTTTAAAGAAAAATATTCTACTTTTTACATCTTTACATTCTGTACAAATGTGTCAAGAAAATGTGCAGGAGGAAAGTGGGATCTGGATACCTGGTTTCAACGTTCTAGTTAAGCATTCCTGCCTGGAGAGTTCGCTCCTCTGTCTCATTCACTCAGAACTATTCATTCACACACACACACACACACACACACACACACACACACACACGTGTGCGCTCACACACACGTAGGGGCTTTGGAAGCATTTTTAATGTGTGTGTGTGGGGGGGGGGTGAATGGTGAGAGGTCTGGAACCAAGGGAGAGTGGTTGCTAGCATCACCCCACTGGGGGTGGGGGTGATGACGGTGTGGATCTATAGTAGGAGCCTGCAGTGATCGAACATCACGTTCAGTTCTCTCAGGTGCATGCTCCCTGTCAATATATTATACTAATAGTAATTATTACAGTAGTTGTAATGGAATAATAATAATAATAATAATAATAATAATAATAATCAGTCTACCTGTCTATCTATATCCAGGTGCGGGCGTGCGGTGGCGGGGGTCTGGGGGGGGGGAGTGGGTACAGTGGGGCTATAGGCTTATGCAGAGCTTTGCATCCTCAAAGCCTGACATGACTGGGCCCCAGGACAAAGAGGTTTGAGAAACACTGGCTTAGCCACTGCAACTAGGCCAGGGCACCTCTGGCAAGCTTTCAGTGTTTAATTATATGTTGTAATGCTGTGTGTGGGATACTTGATATTTCTGGAGTTTGGAGCAGGACATTAACCATGAGCTATTTCCTAAACCAAACACGCCAGAGGAGTGGTGTAGGAACAGTGTGGAACATTGCAAATGAAACCAAAAATCACACAGCCAAGGTATGTGGCTAAGCTAACTACAGCATTGCAAGTGTGTAACTACTTCTGAATATTCAAATACCAGATGCATTTAATCCTACTTTTACTTAATCTCCAATACAGGAACAGTCCTGCTCTTTTATTTTCATCTCCTCTTCAAGACATGGCTTCCATGATTGACCCTTCAGAGCTACCAGACTGCCAAAATATCACTGTTATGTACAGTATGTAGCAAACTGAGCATTCTTCTGAAGGGTCTGAGGCCTTTTCTGCTTTAAGAGGTAAATACTGACCTGCAGATATGAATGTTTTCCTTACAAAGCATTTGCCTCCAGAAGTCTAAACTGCTGATCTGCTCTGGCTCTGCCATTAATTAATACCTTTATTCATTGTTTACTAATGTGTAAAACACAGGGAAATATTGCCATCTTGTGGAATATAAGGAGAACAATGGTGTGTTTGTTATTTTTGTAGGCCCTCCAGCTTGCACTCCTTCAGCGTACCTGCGTGGGAAAAAAGCTAAACTTTACTAACATTCTACATGATGGCATTCTTGATAGATTAATGTCATTGTGTGCTGTTAGAGTAATGATGTGCTCAGTTATTATTGTCACGCATGGGTGAATAACAAGCACTATTGAACCAGCATCCAGTGTTTGTATTCTGTGTGTCTATATAGAAGCTGTTTTTCAGATCCAGCATGGTTGTAGATGAAATTGGGCAGTCAGATGTTCTCACTTAGTCAATGAAGTTCTGCATGTTCTATGAGGTATCTAATTAACAAATGAATTCTATATCCTAATGCATCTATAGTGTATAAATCAGCCATTCCCAAAGTTAAGAGTGCCATGGCCCAGTCTGAAATCTGAAACTCTTCTGCAGCCCACCCAGACCTTTAATACCAGCTCTTCTCAACATGTGCTCATTTTGCTCAGTTATGATTCCCAGACAATATAAATGATACATTCTGGATGAAAAATTGGGCAGATAATTAATGAGCATGTCATTTAAATGTTTTGGAAATATTTTGGGAACTGGTCACTTGTTCAAAATCGAATGAATATGTGATCATTTTTTTTGCCTTACTCAAATAAGCAAGAAAATATTTACAAATATTTGTTTTAACAAAAAGAGTGGCCAGGATCATTTCAGTTTGCCAGTGTGGGCATGTAAGGTGATTTGGAGATAAAATGATCCCTAGGTGTAAGTATGCTTGTCAGTGTATCCACCCTGTGATGGACTGGTGTCTTGTCCAAAGTGTTTCTCTGCCTTTTGCCCTGTAACCTCTTGGATAGGCTCCGGCACCCCCTGTGACCCTGGTTAAGAATTAGGGGGTTCAGATGAAGGATGGATGGATGTTTTAACTCAACATCAGTATCAGAAACAGTTACATCATGTTACACTGATATGTCATGTTGAGATGCTTGAGCTAACATGTGAATGTGGACCTGCTTTGGTGCACCAATAGTTTTGATGTTTGTCGTGACAGCAGTTTCCCTGCATTTAACACAGGTTTCTGCATTACCATCATTGTACCAGCAGAGGGCACTCTGGTGTTCTGCAGTGTGAAAAAAGCAGGACAAAAATCCTGAGGATAAAAAGAGGATTAAAAAGCCATTTTTTCTCCAATTTGTGGTGTACATACCTAAATGCATTCTGATTTTGGCAGTTTCATACTGATGTTCCATTGTCTCATCAAGAGTATTGTGTTGGAAATTAAAAACTATTGGAATAATCCCAAAGGAGTCTGCCATCCTTCTGTTTGGTGATTCATGGTTTTTGGCTATGCTGAATGACAGCCACTACGGCAGGGCCCATTGCGTGTACCTGCCATTGAGCTTTCAGATAAGTTGCAGGAGAGGTGCAGTCTGGGCTTGTCTCCATGGTAACACAGGCATTGATGCTGACAGCAGTCCGGTGTCATAGTGAGTGGACGGGTGCTTCGAAGCTCCGACACATCCTATTTAAAGAAAATAAACGAGTGGGTGACTGCAGCTTAATTCTGCCTCTTCCATCTCTTTTCATGCGGCTCTAAGATTAGAACAGCTGGAGGCTGCCGCAGCCTTGGTGATTAGTGGACGAGATCTGAGGATCGGCCAGCATGTGTGCTGGTGTTTTGAGTGGCCTTGTCACTTTCCTCAATTGTGTCTTGTTTTTAAGCCTGTATTTATCGATGGCAGGGCCGTTTAGAAGTTCCCCAAACTTCTAAAGTGTCCTGCCACCAATGGCAAATGACATGTTCTTTTGAAAAGCAACGCACTTTGATGCTAAATGGTACTGGGGACAGCCCCCATGAATCCAGGCACGCCATGGTGCAGTGCATCTGAAGCAAAATGAGGTAAAGTACTTTGCTTATAATTGGAATAGTTTACACATTAACAGAGTCACTACACTCTGTAGAGCAAACTATTTATCTAATAGGGAACATTCCAAATGCATCTTATGTCTTTTTGGATAAGGATAGTACCAGTCTATGAGTCTTACCTAGTCCAACATTGATAATGAGCAATTATGCTCAATTATTGGTATTTCTGGCAGGATACTAACAGGCAGCCATATTTCAGTCCTGTCATAAATCCAAATGCTAATTTGTCAGCTACTGGCTGCTATGTGGGATTTGAACTAGAAAGCATTCACAGGCTTTCTGTCAGTAGACCATTTTTCCTGATCCTTTTGAGCCATCTCAATGGAAAGTGCCTGCAATTTAGCTCGCAGTTATGAAGCGAGCACATCTTTGATTTGAAAATGCACATGTGGGCCTTTTGATAGAAGTCACTCATTAGCTAAGATTGTGCATCCCATGTGTGTTCTCTCTGTCTTGTAAAATATCGACCTTTAAGGCCCCAGGGAACCTTAAATCCATAATTGCTGACTAATTTGTACAACATTGGTGTTGTGGGCACAGAGGGTCCTAGGAATAACTTTCCACTGTCCTTGTTTTGTTCCTTAGAATTTCTCCCCATTTTTAGTAAATCAGGCCTTCGTGATCTTGGTTAACTCCTATGTCCTATACAGTATTTCAAATGTTATGTAACAAATAGTGAACGAGTTAAAGAATTAACCATTCCTTATCAACACAACAGCATCAACATAGTGATAGTAAAACATCCGAAAAGTTTTATGCCAGTGAAAAGCTAACCCCCCAGGTTAGGAGTGGTGTAGACTGGAAGTCTTGAACAGAGAGATGCCACTGAAGCATTTTCATTAGAATATCAACTGACATGTACACTGTTCTGTCAGATGTAATCTGTAATTTCAGCTTTTCTTTTTAGCTGTGTTTATTTCCGTCATTTTTGCACAGACTTTCTCAAATGTTTTTTGTGGGGTAGCTGGTGGCCTAGTGGTTAGGGCAGTCGCCCTGCGATCAAGAAGTCGTGGGTTCGATTCCCAAGACTGCTAGTGGCACCTCTGAGGTTCCCTTGAGGAAGGTACCGTCCCCACTCACTGCTCCCTGGGAGCTGTGTTCCTTCTCTTGGTGAATGGGTTAAATACAGAGGAAAAATTTCACGCTGTTCGCATTGTGTGCTATGGTGTGTTAACGTATGACAGAATGGTCACTTTCGCTTTATCATGCAGTCCTTTTTAATATTTTACTCTATGCTTCCTAGAACTTTAACTTTGGGCTGGTACAAGTGGAGACATGTAGAATCGCAGAGCTTGTAACACATTTGGGGCAGATGTGAGATCCGACATAGTCGTTTTATGAATGTGTTTGAGCTGCAGGTTATCTGTGATGGTGTGTATGTTTGTATGTGTGTACATTGGTGGGCTGCAAAGGAAGCTGGAACAATCTCTCCCTGGAGAAAAGCTGAGATTAGTGCCACAAGCCCACTCCACCCACCTATTGCATAAGAGCAGAGAAACTGATGAACTTCAGGCTCTATGTAAGAGAGGGAGAGAAAGTGAGATCATGCTCAGGCTGATGTGTTGATTTGAATGTAAATCTTTGCAGTTCCACATTGGGGTTGCCTTGGCAACACAATGAATAAATTCTCTTTCAGTGTCCCATGCATTCTTTGTCTAGGCTGAATCTGTGGCTCCAAATCCACACACACTTAAAACTGATAGCAAGTAATATGAAGGGATAAATACCCCTTCAAGGGCAGGTCAGTTACAGTGACCTGCAGGGCATACCACGAAAGTGAGCAGCAGAAATGTGTCCTTAAGGAAGTTTTAATGTGCCTACGCACTGGCAGTTTGTATATTCCCTCCAGTTAGATACGCTAAGAGATGCTTTAAGCCTCTATGTTTTTGTACAATTTAGCCAAATATGTTAGGACCCCACATGGTCAACACCACTTTACACTCAGTTAACGCTTCGGTCAGTCTCATCCAAGGAAATGAACTCTGATTTGGCTAGCTGTGAATTTTGGCTCATTTCAGACAATTAAAGTATTCTCACAAACAGCGCCGAGGTTATAAGCAGCATCACTCTATTCTTGTTATATTAAATTCTTGTCAGTGAAGTGTTGCTTGGTCATAAGAATGGTAATTTCACATAATAAGTGGAACGGGCTGATAAATGGACACATGCACTTATTAGTAGTGTCCTGATACTGAGATAAAGGCAGACAATTTCAACTGATAACATGGTGTTCTGTTATCGCTCATGCACTGAAGCATTGCGCTGAAGCATGTAGTTGACTGTGGTGGGGATTTCCCTTCTTATAGACTCCATGGTGGCCTCTGCTTTTTTAATTAAAATGTATCAGGTTTGTGTAAACTACTAGAAATTACATTTGATGTTCAAAATGAATCAGATAAATATACTAGCATGTTATCTCTGTCTTTGTGTAAGCTGTGGTAAAACAAGTGACTGAGGATGTGCTCAGCTTTACTTTGACTGTCAAAACTAGAACCATGTACATGGCTTTAATTTGATAAAATATCTACATAAAGGGATGTGAAATGTGTCTTTAAAATTAAATAAATGTTTTGTTATGATGTTGGTAACAGTAAGGTGTAAATGATTGATTATATCAAGCCCAGGAATTCCATAATGGGGCATATTTAGCAGTTATATAATTACAGCTTATTGCAGATGATATCTGAAACAAAATTCATAGAAAAGCTAAAAATGCACAATCAGATTTGGTGTCTTTTCTGGGATGAAAAGGGAACACATCTCATTCCTGTGCTAGCCTGTTGTACAGATTTGATGTGAGTCACTAGGGTCTGCAGAGAAATAGACGCAATGGTGCAGTCCACACTTAAACACAGCAGGGGTTAAACCACTGTTCAGTAGTGCAGTCCAAACCCATTTCCCACAAGACTGCATTGAACACAATGTGGCAGTAAGAACTTGGCACAGTTAAGCCTAACAACGCAGATGTTTGCAGTACCACTACACACCATGCGTGGGCGTTTAAATGCACAATATGGAACCGCATGTGTTCCTAGACATCATAACAGGAGGGTAACATCATAAAGTTGCCCTCCAGTGGGGGGCCAGAAAGAAGACAGCTGCGGGGATACAGTTGTGCTAGCCTAGCAACCATCTTTCCTTCCTTTTAGCTGTGTGTACACGTGAGTAGGAGGGCCGTACATGACACCGTTCCGTCAACCACAAACCTAAGGCACTGTTAGAATTCAGCAGTTAGCATTTGCGTACTAAAATTAAATATTTTCATTTACAAACTGTTTTATTTATGTTTAGTTACAAGTTACAAAGGAAGCTCATAAAAACAGTAGTTCTAAACTCCGATTGGCTGAGCCACATTCGGAAGCATGGCGAAATACTAATAAAAAACGCTATTCACGCTATTAATAATCTTTGTATTATTATGCAGTTATTTATTACAATTATAGTTGTAATTGATCTTATATTTGTTACACATTTGATTGGTCTTATTTGGGTTTAGTGATACATCGAATAGATATGATTAACTGTAGTATTAAATTATAGTGATTTTAATAAAATCACTGTAACGCGTGGCTTCTTGGGGCTTATTGCTCATCGTATCAGTCCTTATTCACTGTTTAACAATTAATCGAGAAAACGAATACACAGACATTTTATTTTATTTCATATACATGAAATCTGCAACTACAAACACGTCGCTGGTGTGCGTTTCCTGTATTTTCATGATGCTGTGAGGTTCTAGAGGGAGACGTTACAGGATGGATTTGCATCCTGAAATCCATTCCACACCACAACATTGTGCTGACCTGTGTACTAGGCTGTTTAAAGGAAGAGAATATTCCGCCTACTTGTGGAGTGTTGCCTGTTTTTTTTCTGGTTTTACATTCACTTGTGTCTGCCTTCTCAGTATCTGATCTTTGCCTGTTACTTTAGACCTGCTTTTTAGTTTATTTTTCTCCTGCCATATGGATTAAACAAAATGTTGCTTTTCTGGGCGTGATTTACGGAGAAGCAACTGAGCTTTATATCTCAATTATTATTATATATTTTTATCTTTATAGTTACACCTGGAGATGAGGTTTATTATTCAGTTGCTAGGGCTGCAACTAATGATTATTTTGATTATTGATTCATTGGTCTTTTTTTTATTGATAGATAAGAATAAATTAAAATCAGAAAACTATGCTGATCCTGGAGAAAAATATGAAATACTGATCCACATTTCAGGCTTTTCTAAAAAATAAATCTTTAAGAAATCTTTGTTAGACAGTATGAAAATTAGAATAATTGTGTAATATAAATTAAAATATAATATAAACCTACAAAACTAATCTCACATTCCAATTTGAGTGCTTTTGATCGTCATCCAACTGTAAACACTAGCACACATACAGGACATCCATGCAAGCTCACACCTACTTGTTTAGAGAAACTGAATTCGCATGCACTTGCACTTATACTCGACAACATGACCACCACTGACAGACGTTTACCCTTTGTGAATCTCATTTCCATATATACGCTTTTTTCTGACGCTACTGGTTTTGAATTTTCCGCTGTACTGGTTTTGAATGTTGTCTTAGTTGCGCATTAAAGAACTGAAACAGCATTGCATTCTCCTGTCTGTGCCAGCTCATGATAAAAAAAAGTCAGAGATAATGACGTAAGCGTAGTTTGCCTGAGAATTCAATCTATAACATTATGTAATATAACATTGAGTTCATTTACAGAAAATTTCGAGATGAAACCATATTTTCTGTTTGCTTTCCCATCACATCTAGTTTAGCTAAGCCACTGCAAGATAACTATACGCTATTTATTTTAACTTCTTTTTTTGACTTGGACTCTAATTAAATATTATCAGTAACATCTGTCATTTCACACAGTTCATATCACTCCAGTTTAAGACTGCTCATTAAAATTTTTAATTTTTAACGGTTATCGTTCTGGATCTTCCTCATCCGTTGCGGATCATTTCTTTTTAAGTGCTCGTGCAAAGATGTCATGTTGCCATGCCTGGAGATGTTTGTGTTGCAAATATTACACCTCCCAAATTTGTTTGTGCTGTTGAGTGTGTAATGTTCCTGCACTGCTGATCTGCATCCACATCACGATGAAGATTTCTGATTTGACTTCACCATGATATAAACATATAGCGCTTTTTTATTGGAAATGAAACACCAGCAACATTTGTTGCAAACCATACAAATTGTAAAGTAATCATGCGAACCTGTACTGTTCATTATTTTATGTGTAGTCAAGTCCAGCTGGTGGCCTAGTGGTTAGGGCGTTCGCCCTGCACTCAGGAAGTTGTGGGTTCGACTGCTAAGCACCTCTTAGGTACCCTGAGTAAGGTGCCATCTCCACACACTGCTCCCCGGGCGCTGTGTTCCTGGCTGCCTGCTTCTTCATTTGGTGAATGGGTCAAAAGCAGAGGAAGAGTTTCACACTGTTCACACTGTGTGCTGTGGTGTGTTCACGTATGACAGAATAGTCACTTTCACTTTTTTCCCTTTCAGTATTCGTGACAGCCCTATTGGGTTTGTTATGTCTTTGGATATTAGTAGTACTTTATGAATATAACAAGATCATCATTACTGTGGAAAATGTGACACAAGCCTCCGTTCACCCACCCTAAGTGTAACCTAGATGTGTGCTTACTGTACACTATTGTACATTTATAAAATTGTGAGGAGTTTGGTAGGGGTTTTAGTCTACATTGTGTTGTGTCTCAACTTTGCCAACAGAATGATCTCATTGTGCCCACCTCTGTGGGTAACCGCTTACTCTGACTGTTTCAGTAACCCAGGCGATTACTGCCCTGCCTAGACCACACACATGAATCTTAGGACTTAAGTGATAACTTGGGCTGCATTTCATGGACAAAAGGCCAGCACTGCGATTATTTTCCAATTATATTGCAAATGCAATTGCAATATGCCTTGCGCCAATACACTATGTCACCAAAAGTAATTGATAATTTGCGTTATCTGCTTTTATACATTTCAATTAACAGGAACGGGTGTTAGTAAGAAGCGTGTGTTCCTCTGGAAAATATCTACTCTAGATGTTAGAACATTGTTGTGAGGATTTGATTGCTTTCAGCCATACATAGTAGATGCTCTCATCACACAATTAAAATACACACTATGTGAAAGCACTCATTTACATATTGCAACCTTCTGAGATGTCAGGCCAATATTATTATGATAATTAAAGATCCAGGGATCTTCTCATCTGAATTAGGTTAGGTTTGCTTTTACTGGTGCACCTGTAGAGAGTCCTGTGAATAACTTTCCAGTATCCTCTACATGGCCAAAGACTGATGTTGCTTGTCCTGCCTGTATAGCTTTAAAGGGGACATGTCATGCAAACCTCACTTTAAAAAAAAACAAGTTATAATAGGTCTATGGGCAATACAAAACGTGTTCATGAAGTTGTTTGCATAAAATCACTCTCACGTAAAGAGATCTCACCAGCTTTATTACTGACAGTTTCAGTCCCTTTCAAAATGAGCCGTTTCAGGGCTCTGTCCCTTTCATGTAAATAAGCTGTTGCTGGCCACGCCCCACCCATCCCATGCTTACAACAAAACGAAACGAACAAGCTAGTTCATACTTAACTGCGATAGAAGCACAAAAGTTATTATTTGAACGTACTTACATCTTCCTCATCTGCTGACTTGTCACGAACAGTAGGTACAGATCCCCCACGACGCTTATTCACAGCTCCTTATTCGAAATTTTTCATTTCAACTTTTTATGGTGGAACAAATCTGATTGTTGCTGGGACATGGCCATTGAAAATCAAATGGCGCCATCTTTGGTTTTGTTTGTCTGGGAGAAAGTGTAGGGATTTGTGCTGTTCTTTGCTTGCAGACAGCGCTCGGCTTATCCGTGCTCGTAAAACTAGCAGACAAAATGGCGGATCTTCAGCTAATCTAGTGGGTGGGGACTCGACAGATGAGGGGCGGTTCTATGCAAATTAGCCCAGTGGGACGTCACACTGGGCCCTCCGTCCAAATGGCTCAATTTGAAAGGGCCTGAAACTGTGAAAAATAAAGCTGGTGAGATCTCTTTATGTGAGAGTGATTTTGTGCAAAGAACTTAATGAACATATTTTGTATAGCCCATAGACCTATTATAACTAAAGTGGGTTTTGCATAATATGTCCCCTTTAACAAAACTGGGTTCCCTGTGTTGAAGACAGAGAAAATTACAGAGTGAAAGCTAACCTCGAAAGTACAATTGAGTTACCAATCCTGCTTCTCGTCTATTCGTTTGTTTGTTCGTTCAACTTACAAAACTAGCACTCCCTGTAAAGTGAAGTAAAGTGAATCAGCAGTAGAGTGAATCAGAACTTTTAATACTGTAAGACATCACTATAAGAAAGGCTGTGTGATTTTTTTCAGTGAGTCATGAACACAGAAGCAATTTAAAACATGTGATGTGCATGTGTGGTGCCTGATTCACTCTTTTCTCCCTTTTCACTGAAATGTACTTCATCTTCAGTGGTGTTACAGGCTGAGAGTGTTGGACGGATGCCAGTCACAAGCTCTCTTCAGTGTTTTTAAGCCTTGATTTACTATATTTCTGTTTTGTTTTCCTGTTCAAACAAAATTTTGGTACTATGATTCCCAAATGTGCTATTGTGCCGCCTCAGTCAAGATCAGAATCAGAAATCAGAATCAGAAAACTTAACTTATCCCGACTGCACAGACACAGAGACACAAAGACAATATAACATATAGGACAACATTAAATACAAGTCAAAATAAAAGTCTCCTGAAATACTCTAAAAATACTTAGTTCTAAATACACTATGCTCTGTCCACAGAATGCTTTGAGGTCAGTAAGAGAGGTGGATATAAATACTATAGATAAATTAGTAATATTACAGCTGTATCTCGCTATTTAACACAAATAGTGATTTGGAGTCCAGGTCTGTTATCATACAGACATAGTGGAACTGCACATAACAGTAGAATTGCACATAAACTATTGCACAGAAATAGTGACATAGTGACCTAAATAGTTATACTGAATAAGCAGTATTAACATCTATATAAGGGAAAAAAGAAGTTGTTCAGAACGAAGGTGCAACAGTTAAGAACGGCCCATAAATATCAGAATGCTGTTTGTTTGTTGCTTTATTTTTTTTTTTTTCACTGAAGAGGACTTATTTACCCATGTAGCATGAGATTGGACGCTTTGTTGATCAGTTGTCCTGGTTTTGCCTGTTTCAGTAAGCAGGGCACAGAAGAGCTGCCCTGGGGCTGCTTACATTGTAAGCGGCCTCATGATTTCATGCAGATTAACATGCATCCCTCCATTCCCTCTGATTGTTTCTGGTCTGTCCCTGTCTCTTACATAGTCAGTCAGTAAACCTTTTAACCAGTATTTCGTGTCTTTAGAGAAGTTCCATTTACAGCATCTCACAATGCTGTAGATTGAATTACAATCTGTAGTCTGTAATAGGTGATCTCTGCCCTTGTTTTACTTTGCAGGGGCTGTGGGTTCAGTAATCATGCTTGATTATAGTGATTGATGCAAGGTTGCAGTAATAGAGGTTGTTGAAACCAGTGCAGGGTGCTATGGGTTGCACTGATGGAGTTAAATTGTGTTCCGTAACAGAGATTGTTTAAATTGCTGTGGGGTGCTGTGGGTTGTGGTAATGGAGGATGGTTAAATTGGTGCGGGATGCTGTGATGGTAGATGGTTAAAGTGATTAGGGCAGGGCTGAAAACGTGCTCAGCCCTGATATTGTGAAGGAAGAAGAATTTGGCCAAAAAATCAAGCTTTAATTCTCAAAACATACTCAGTTTCTTCTTTTACTTTGATCCGTCCAGCCATGGTTGGTGTCTGAAATGCCTCTTTTATACAAGGCCAATGTAGCTAAAACATAATTAGTACTTATTAACTTGCAAATTGCAAGCCTGGATCATGACACAGTCTAGTCTAGCCTTTCAGATTCAAGGCACTAAAAGTAGAGAGGAAAAGCAAAGCAGGGAGTAAAACTGAAACAGTGGTAAACAGAGGCCAAAATCTGTGAGATACCTGAATGTAAATCTTGAACCCAATCCTGAGAAATAACTGAAAAATGGTGTACAAAATTGACCAAACATCACTGTGGATAGTTGGGTCATGCCATGTTTGGCAGTCCTAGTCGAGACCCAGTTTAGGGTTCACATGCACGTTTATACAATCCATGGGGATGGCGATGAATAAATGGTTTTCATCATTCCAGCCATATTAAATGCTTCAGCAGATGGAGCATTTGAACTGAAGATCAGCACAATTTGATGTGTGCATGTATGTGTGTCGACATGGGGACTAAGGTCATTGTCTGAATTGGAGGGAACAGGAGGCCTCTGGGAGGATTAAGAGCAGGCTGCTCACATGCTGTTAGCTCAGGCATCTGGCACACACACTCACACACACTCACACACGCAGGATTGCACTGCTTCAGTGAGCACACTCCACTCAACATGTCCATGGAGACCAGAGGAGTTTTACTGCACTGTAAGTTAAGTAGAAATTATTTTTCCATTTTTTTTTTCTAACTTTGTCTGTGATCGAGAAATGTTGTAACCAGAGTCAGAGGGTGGCATATAATGGTGCTAGAGCTTCTGTCATTCAGTACTTGTAGAAAAAAGCTGTACTTGTGCTCTTTTTCCCCCACAGCCATTGTATCTCCCACGTCTGTCCAAGGGCAGAGGATTTGCATAAATTGAAGTCTGTGGTAGTCACATTTGCTGCTTGTCTCTTCTAGTTTGTGTTTGCTCATTGCCAAAATATGTTTTGTTCATTTAGCACATTAGAGTTTCCTCAAAGTCTTGGGTGAATGATAATAGCCATGTGTTTACTCTTTGCTGTTGATATGTGAAGCACATCCAGCATACTGAGGTTCTGGAACAACCGGCCGATTGCGGGCAAAAGCCGCTAGATGGATGTCATTAAGCTGTATTTAAATGCAAATGAAAACTCTCTCTTTCTGTGTCTGCGATCGCTCAGGCTCCTGGCTGCAGACATGCCTATATTGTTGAAAGCAGAATAGCTGCTTTGTTCCACTTCATCTGCAATATGGTTCTGACCTCTGGGCAGCTTCACCCTCATCTGAACAAAACAAAACCCTCATGCATTTCTAATGCCTTGATTTTATGTAGCATGACTACTTTGTTTCTTGTAGTTTTTTGTGCTTTTGTACTTTTGTAGGCCTGTTCTAAAGGCTCAGTGAAACCCATGGAGGTTTAAAATTCATTCATGCCAGTCTACTAGCGGTTTGAAGTCTGAGTGTTTTTGTAATATCCCAGATTTTTCATATTGTGGAACTTATTGTTTGTTTATTATTAGTGCATTACACTGCATTATAGTCACTTTTTCTTGTAGGCTAGTTTTGTTAATCTAACAAATACATTAATTAATGAAGGCTAACCTTTAGCAATATCATATCAAGTGGTCACTTATGTGCCAAATGAACCCACATGTTGAGGTACCGTGTCTGCATTTGATGTCTGAGAGATTCTAGAATATTATTTTCTTACAGACTGTTCTGAAATGTTCTTTCCCGTTCACACTGACTATGACTTTGAATTTATGCTAATTTTTACAAATTCTTGCCAAAACAGATACTTAAAAATCTAGCACAAATGGTGCATTTTACCTGTTACAACGTATCAAACTTGTGAATTGTGCAAATGGCATAAAGTATTGTGATATTCTATTTTGAATAAAATATTCTCACAAAATTGCTGCTACTAGTGTATAGTCAATAAAAAAAAATCATTTTGGGCAGTATATGGAACAGAGGAGGGATCTTTTTGGGTTACAGCTCTAGAATGTTCTCTGTTCTCAGTATTCTAGAAAGCTGTTCTTAATCCAAACTGTCCTAGATTGTTCTACTCCATTCAGACTGGTTCACTTTGTTTCCAAACATTTTAAACTTGTTTGTTTCTGCGGTTTTAGGATGGCATGTAACATTGCGCTTTATTGTTCTGTGTTGTGTCATGCTGTACATACCATAATAAATATATAAATTCTGTTGTGGCTTGCTTGTTAACCCGTGGCAAGAACTTACACTACCTCTCAAAAGTTTTGCACATTACACGTTTTTACCACTTTTTCCATTTATTTCGTATACTGATGGTTATTGTTCTTGTTAAGCATTGAAAAAGTTTTTTGAGTGAACAAGTTAACTGTTTCATGACATTTACTGTCACTGTCACAGTTCGTTAAGCATCCAACACTTCAGTGGTGATCCACATTATAATTGTATTAAGTGACTTTTTGTAGGGCAGTAGTGATGCATAAAAATGACACATAAATCGAATGGTGGTCATACCTTTGCTAGCAAAGAATAAGTATTTTAGTAAATATCTGTGAAAGAAGTCTAAATGGATCAGGGAAAGCTTTACTGTGCCTTTTATTTTGTCCTTGTGGTTTGATGTCCTGGAATTACTTGCTTTCCAAACCACTGTTATTGTTGACACTTCTGTCATTTTGTGCCCCATCACATGGAAAGCCATGCTTGTGTAAAGGCAGGCCTTACAGGAGGCGTGACATATGGGGCTTGAATTTCAGGCAGGGTGGCTTCCTCTCACCATGCTTTGTGGCTTAATGTAACTGTCACTTTTTACATCTGTGTTCATGTTGTAGATCAGTGCTGTCCAGATGGTCCATGTGTGGCCCTGCTGTCTCACTCAAACATGGATCTAGTTCTCTAGTTCTCACATATTTCCTTTTTGGATTGTGCTAGATGGCCCACAGTAGCATTGGCACTGAATTTGTGTCTTGTATCAGCTTTTGTTTCCATTGATGCATATCAGAAAAAAAAGTTTAGCCTCATTTTCTACAAATTTGTTATAGTTTAGTGTCTAAGACATCAAAGTTGATGTAGAAATTCCATATGTAGCAATCAGGTGTATGGAGCTGAATGAGATGTCTCGGAAAGTAAAAGAAAATAAATAATCTGCCATCTTTTATGCCCTGGGCGATAGCTGGGCCTTCCTGAGTCATAACCTGACAAAGTTAAGGGTGTTAGGAGCTGGTGAGTTAGAGTAGTGATTTATGCACACAGAATATTGCAAGAAATTGTGATTTTTGGACACATAGGATCGCATCAGAGCCACCTGTCAGATAAGCAGCAGGTAACCTAAAATATTCAGTGTCTTACTGTAGATTTAAGACACTGGACCATACAGTCTATAGGATACTGTGCCACCAGAAAGTATTCACACCCCTTCACTTCTTCCACATTTTGATACGTTACAGACTTATTCTAAAAAAAAACAGCTTTTTGGAGAGATGTGCAATTTTTATTTTTGCCAAAATCTTGTAATTCCAGTGTTTCATAAGTATTCACACCCATGGCGTAATATTTTGTTGAAGCACCCTTGGCAGAAATCACAGCCTCAAGTCTTCTTGGGTATGCCTCTACAAGTTTGGCACACCTGTTTTTGGGGATTTTCTCCCATTCTTCCCTGCAGATCCTCTCAAGCCCTGTCAGGTTGGACACGCATTTTTAGGTCTTTCCAGAGTCCGGACTCTGGCTGAGCCACTCAAGGACATTCACAGACTGCTCCTGAAGCCACTCCTTTGTTATTTTGGGTGCTTTGGGTCATTGTCATGTTGGAAATATGAATTGTCACCGTAGTCTGAGTTCCAGACCGCTATGGAGCAGGTTTTCTTTAAGAATCTCTCTATATTCGGTTGCTGTCATCTTACCTTCTATATGGACTAGTCGCCCAGTTCCGCAGAAAAACATCCTTACAGTATGATTAAAAACCAGTAAATACATAGGTAGAATAAATCTGGAGGGAACTTCTTAAATGTAAAAAAAAAAAGAAAGTTAATTAACAACCAAATTACTGATAAAGATCCTGAACTAGTATCGCCACTGATAATGATATTAAACCAATACTGATTACATGAAACTGATTCACATTTGTTAGTATTTCACATTTAATTTCAGAATTCACTATTTAGGAGTAATGTCTGGATGATTTAAAGAATATAGTGTACATTATTTAAGACATTTAAGAGAGGTTTGCAGTTTGAAGGAACAATCATAATAGACAATTAACAGTTATAATCGTATCAGTTAGTATGTAATTTAACTGGAGTATTTTAAACTGTTCGTATAAGCGTATATTGGATGGTATTATTGGAAATGTTAACTCTTTAACATTGGTATCAATTTCGGCGACATAATTGTCATATCATTCAGGCCCTGCTGGAACATCCAACTAGGAGAGTGTGCTGTGGTGCGGCTTGTATTTTCTGACTCAGTGTGGTTAGTTGAAAGTGCTTGGCTGAGGTTGCTGGAAATGTATTTCTAATCACACTTCTGACAGCCGTGCTCAAATTAATCTGCTGTTCTGCTGTGGCTAAATCTCCAATCTCCAGGCCTCTGTGCGCGCTCTCTCTCTCTCTCTCTCTCTCTCTCTGTATCTCTCATTCTTGTACCAGAAACGGTTTTTTTAGACAACAACAAACCAATCTAATAAATTGCCTACATTTAATTTGGTGTGCTGCCAGCGAGGGGATTATTTTGGCTGTTAATCTGAAAGTCTACTAAAAGCAGTGTGGAGTGTGAAAACTGGAATGAGACGTAGCAGTCTGTCTGCCACACTCTCTCACTCAAACTCTCACTCTCACTCTCTGTCTCACTTTCTCTCTCAGCCTCTCTCTCTCTCTCTTTCTCTCTCTCTCTCTCTCTCTCTCTCTCTGTCTCTGTCTCTGTCTCTCTCTCTCTCTTCCCTTTCCTTTATTAATATTGGTTTACTATTTTTTATGGTTCTTCTCTATGTGCTTATTGTGCTTTTTGTTGATGAAATGTGTGAATTTTTTTCATGTCATAATCAAGCACATTATATCAAGCTGGTTATGATCAAAGAGAGAAAAAGAGAGAAAAAATGAGCAACTGCTTAACCTAGTTATTATTAGAGATCACATGTGGCCAGGGCATTGCATTTTTGTTTACTGTGTTTTGTTGCCTATGTTTCTTAAATCATTTTAGAGTTTAGGTTTTACAAAGCGATGAGTAATACAGAGGAAATTGCTTTGCAATTGTGCTGTGTAGATAGTTTTGCAGCGGGGATGTACATGTGTTTATAGAATAAGTGAGTCACAATTTGTTTTATGAGACTTTTCTAATAAAACGAAAATTATGAAAAAAAAAAAACCCTGCTAAACCTCCAAAGGCAGAGGTGTGACCAATCATAAAGTTGTTCATGTGGTGTCCTCAACATAACAGAAATTAGTAAAAGATTAATTAAAGAGTAAAGAGTGCAAAATAGATTAATTTATATATATATATATATATATATATATATATAGATTTATATATAATTTAGAAATACTTGCAAAACTACAAATCTATCCAAATGTTTCTAGGATGAATGTAACTAGGTATTACCCATCTTTAGTAGAAGGACTTTTCTTCTTTGTAATTCCATGGATGCATAGGATGAATCATGAAACATGTAGAATGTTCTTCTAATGATACGTTTGTTGTAGTTCTTGTGTTGAATAAAAATCTTAGACAACAACTGAAATGTCTTTCTCTTTTTTTTTTAGATATCCAGGAATTCTATGAAGTGACTCTGTTGAACACTCAGAAGAGCTGTGAGCAGAAGCTGGAGGAAGTAAACCACATGGCAGAGCAGTGGGAGCACTCAACCACTAACTCTTCAACTGCATATCCGCAGCCAGCCTGTGCACAGCCAGAGGTGAGAGAGAGGAGATGCTTGGACATCTTCTGATTCACACACACACACACACACACACACGCGGACAGCCTGGTCTTTACTCTCAGACTGTACATATGTTGCAATGAGTAAGAGGATTTTCACACTGTACTGACCAGTTCCTCTTGTGTGAGTGCGGAGTCAGTCCCTGTGGGACTGCAGCGCTGCTCCTTTCTGATCCCTGCAGCAGGCCCACATACACCCACTCTAACTCAGCTGAATCTTGTCACTGCATCGCTCGAAACTAGTGGTAAAGGGAGAGTGCTTCACTTCACCATATAGCCATACAGATCCTTGGCTCACTTGGTGTCGTGATGGGGAAGTTATCCTTGGTCTTACACTAAGTACACTGAAGGTTGTGTAAGTCACGTGTGCATTGTTTCCACATATACTATCACATCAACAGCCTCTTTTTCACTTACACTTTTACACAGTTAACACAGTCAAAATCCAGAGAAGACAAATGACAAATAGAGTTCCTGGGAATATCCTGAGAATTTCATGTTTGAACAAAAGCCATCAGTTCTCAGTTTCCAACAGTTTCTCAGTTTTCAGTCAGTTTTAGTCATTGAATAGAAAAGATACATAAGTATGTATTAAATGTGCTTTAAATATGAATAAATATTTTACATCTGCATTGTGATATCAGGGTGATGCCCTGATTTGCACACTTATTTCACTTCCTTGAAGCTCGTACCTTTTTATGGAAGCCAAATGCTGCTGTACAGTCACATTTTTCAGTTGAGAGTTTGTCTTCTGACCTCAGAGGAGGGAAAACAGGTGCCTGGAGAAGATTATATCATCTGAGGCCTGTTTCTGCAATCACTACTGTACCATCACAGCATCCTCTTTCATTATTCTCTCTTATAGCTTGTTCAAAGTTGGAATGACCTTTAACCTTTGGTTTATGGGCTTTCTAAGGGAATACTAAAGCCCTTTCAGCTGTGTGTGTGTGTGTGTGTGTGTGTGTGTGTGTGCATGTGTGCCTGTCCTCTGCAGTGATGTATGTTCAGAAAGCAGTGTTACAACTTTCTAATTAAGGAAAACAGAAACAGCCCTGGCTTTGTGAGGAATACAAATGGCTTCATCTGTAAACCTGACACTACTACTAAATAACATTGCCTGTTCTCCCAGCACCCTTATGGTCCACCCACTGAGACTACAGCCTGCACAACAGCCTGACTGAACCCTTAGAAACCCTTAGAAACTGGACCGAGCCAGAATACTCCTGTTTATAAGCATGCCAGCATAGTTTTATTTGCAATGATTATTTTTAAACAAAACCACTAGAAAATTCCTATAATTTAAAAAAGTTCAGCATCTCCCTTTTCATTCAGTTTAAAACTCATATTTTGTCTTTTTTTGACTTTTTCAAAAATTCCTCAAACTGGCAAGCCATGTTTTTTTGTTTGGTGGCACAGTCTTTCAGTTTTGTGAACGTAGTTAAGTAACGTGCTCCGTCTTGCTTAATGGTTGTTTCACAGGATGCTGAACGAGAGTTTTAAAACATTTAGGACTGCTTTTGAAAAACTGCAAGATCAGTCACAGAATTTTCCTGCCGCTCCTAAGTATGTTTAGATGTGCTGAATCTAACACATTTAGACCTTCAGTGATGAACTTAGGTATTTGGAGCCTGTCTGACTGATTTTAATTATTTTTATCCACTAGGGGTGGCTAGCTCTGTTTATGCACACAGTTCACTCCAGCACACTCTCATTAACACAGTATGCAGAAAACAGCTTGACTAGTTAACTTAAAAACAGTGCAGAATTAAACCTATTACTCATACAGAAGCACAAGTCAAGTAATGTTTATTTTACTTGATTGTGGTTGCATTGCATCACTCTGTGATTCAAATATAGATCTGATATGGTTATAAGCATCTTAGTTTTAATGCATCAAAATGGATTATACATTTATACCAATGTGTGGGATAGTTATGGATTTTATACAATGATGGAAGACAAATGAAAATGAAAAATAATAAATAGGTTGGGCTATGGCCCAATTGCACCCCCTGTTTTTTATGATCCATTGATGTAGTTGCTTCTGTGTTTGCAGTGAAAAAACGTTATTCTACCTCTGTCATTCTGTCACTGGGCTTTAATGGCTGTGTTTTGATTGAGGTCAGTCTCCCGGGCTGCAAGTCTGCTCTTTGTTAAGCAGGCCATGCTTGCTGGGTAAAAATAGCCTGGGAGCCAAAGCGGAAAACAAATGAGTTTAGTAGCTATGGCTCAGCAGGGGATCAGTACAGATAGGTGGCCTGAATGGGGTCACCTGTTCAGGTACATTGCTCATCAGTCTGATGACAAGTTTCCCTTTTCTCCTTTTTGCTCTCCCTCCCTCTGCCTTTTTGACCCTAAGATCAGAGGAGAGAAGTGGCCTTGTTGTTCATTTATATGTACAGTACAATTGGAAGGATGTCTTGCTCTTATGTTTTGTAAGAAGTGTGTGTGGGTGTGTGTGTATGTTAGAGCAAATGGGTGAGAAACATTCTGGCCTGATCAGAAAAATAAAATGCGGCTATGGATTGTTTAGTTTGCTCTATACACTATGCATAATGTTTACTAAGCCATCAGATGTTGAATTCTATTTGATTCTGTAATCACATCATTGCAAATCTTTTAAAATAATTTATTAAACCAAATATTTGTCTTCTCATGTTTGGACGTCAGAACATCATTCCCAGCAGATCCATAATGTGTTTCATGGCTGTCATGTACATGTTTCTTTAGATATTTTAAGTAAATTATTTCAGTAATGCCAGCTGGATTGAACTGAATCAAATTGAGCAAAATGAGCAGAAATTAAAGTTTGATAATTTGCTTTTTTGTTTGTTGTTTCCAAATAAGACCATAGAAGTGATATAGAAAGGAATGTCGTATCAGCCTTTGTGATGAATTTGTTTGTCCTTTTGTCCATTTTTGTAGATAAAGCGGTATGTCATACACAGTCAGTGACCACATAAGCAAGATTATGAATGTATGTATGTAATGTAATGTAGGAGATTTGCATGGTGGGCTTCCATTACTTGTTAGCTATGTCTCATAGTTCCTGTTTAAAGATAAATATATATTCAAATTCACCACATGTAATGTAATACTACAATGGTGTAATGTTACACAGTTTTCCCCTTATGCCAGAAATGGTCAGTCAGCCTACATATGCTTTTTGTCTGGAGTTTATTCTTTAGCTTTGCACTGACCCTGCAAGTGTACCAAGCAGTGGAAACCTATACTCCCGCTGTTAGCACTGGGCAAAGTGCATGTCTAAATTGCTATATCACCTCAAAAAGCATTGAACTGTAATATTATCTTAGTCTAATTATGTAAGTGAGTCTTTTCTTGTCTAATAATTTCATATGATTTGGCACTGTATGACAGTGGGATGCACAGATACTGCTTCTCTTGCCACTTGATTCACTTTCACTTTTTTTTGGTTGCTTATCGGATTTTTCAGTGATGGCAGTGTGTGTTAATAGTGAGAATGTTTACATATCTGAGAGTGTTTGTGGTGTTCTTAAAAGGGATGTATGTGTTCTTCCAGTCATGTTTGCTGATGATGGTGTGATATGCACACAAACACACACACACACACACACACACACACACAAAACACACACACACACACACACACACACACACACACACACACACACACACACACACACACACACACATTTGATGTATGTAAATACCCGCTGCAGATCTTGCAGTGAGTATTAGTACTAGTGCTTGTCTGATGTGCACAATAATCCCACATTGCTGTCCTCTTGCTGGCTTCAATGGCTTCTATTGATCCTTAAGCAAGCGTCATTTAGTAGCATGTGGATGCGGAAAAATTGCTTCATGGTATCAGTATTGGATCAGTATTGCCAAAATTGTATTTAATTTCGGGGCTGATACCAGATAGCATCAACATTGGTTTCACACTGATTTTTATAGAAATGCACAAACACAGAGAAAGATTTGGCTTCAACATGCTACTGCTGTTTTTTTAGGGATGCAACACAATTAGAGAAAAACAAAGAAAGAAGTAAAAAATTGGTTGGAAAAATGTGGACTGTTTTTGCAAATGTGTGTTTTTTTTGTATGTGCAGGTGATGGAGAAGAGCCATGTAGAGCTGAGTGTTGAGGAGTCAGCGGCCGACAGCAACACGAATGCAGAGGTGAGTATCATTCAGTGGAGCCAAAATAAGCACTAAACAAAGACAAAGACCCACTTACACAATCACAGTAATGATATCGTAAAATCTGCTACGTCACATACCTGCCAACTATATGCACAGCACATGCACACGTGATTCCTGGTGAGTATGTAGTGTGCTTCACACCTCCCTGTGCAGCTCAGAAAGCAACAGATTGTCAGCCTGCAGTGTTTACAGTGGGGCAGCCTCTGCAAAGCAGGCAAATATGTTTCTCCAGATGCTGTTTTCTGCCTTTTCTCTTTTTTGTTTGAGGTTTACTGAATGAATAAGCAATCTGCTTATCTTTGGAGGCACTCTTTAAGGTTCTTGTACCAGATTAGGATCTAATCTCACCCCCTCACCCACAGGTTACGTGCCGATGACAGTCAGACAGTTGAGTCTGATACTGGGAAAGTCCACATTGATCTCCTTTAAATGAAACTCAGTTTCATAGACATTCATTCACTCATTCATTTTCTGTAACCACTTAATCCTTACTTGGGTTGCGCAAGGTAGGGACTCATCCTGGGTGGGGTGCCACCACAGTTTAATGGACATTTTAAAGAATATTCTCATGTTTTTCGACTTACATATGTAGCATATGCAGCTCAAATTTAGTCACTTCAACTCACTTCTCAGGGCTCAATAAAAGAACATACACCGCGCTAACATGAAACACACTTATTCTAGAAGGCCAAGTGCCAAAATATTACTGTAAAGTATAGGTTCAGATTAAGTTTTCTTTGTTTGAACTGATTAGACATACTAATAACAACTTAGGCCTATTCAGATGCTATTTTTGTTTGTGAAAACTGCAAAACTGATGAAATATCTGACATAAGTCCTGGCTTGTCAATAGTTAAATATCTCATAAACGTTATCTCCTTGTGGTGAAGTCTGTTCTTAAACCTGTCAGACCTGTCACAGTAATTATAAAATTGCCAGATTGATTTAAAATGACTTCATTTATTTTCATGTTTTATTAAGTTTGTATTTTTGGTGGGGGGGTTTAGCCAATTGCATGTAAGCAAAAGAAAGCACTGGACCCCAGTGAGTAACTTTTATTTATGAAATGTTTAATGCCCTGTGAACAGTGCTCGTTTACTTGAATTACTAATTATGAGCAATTACAAAGGCAGTGGCCAGTTTGGCTACTTTGGATCACTTTAGGCTTGTACTTTAACAAAGGTAGACACTGCCAGAAAATACAGCATATACCACTGGCACGCAAGCATAAAATATTCTGTTACATACTTTTGCATAGGTTTTTTATTTTATTTCATTCAAAATAGCAAAGTTACCTTGAAAGCTTTCAAACTCATTTATGTAAATCATTTGGACATTAGAGACCATGATATACACTACCAGTCATAAATTTCTTCTTACCTTCAATGTTTTTTCTTTGTTTTTGTCTACATTGTAGATTAATATTGAAATCAAACACAATTATGTAGGAACACATGGAATTATGCAGTAGACAAAAAAAGAGTTGAACAAACCAGAATATGTTTTGTAATAAGATAAATATGGACTGTTGTTTTTTTTTACTTAGTTAAGTGGTTCTTGCCATAATATGGAGTAGAACCGTAGTGGAATAGGATCACTAACTGTGTACCAACCCAACCACCACAACTGATGATCCCAAACACATTAAGAAGGCAAGAAATTCCACAAATGAACTCTTGACGAAGAACACCTGTTAATTAAATACCATTCCAGGTCGATTCCTCATGAATCTGATTGAAAAAATGCCAAGAGTGTGCAAAGCTGTCATCAGAGCGAAAGGTGATGTTTTCAATATTAATCTACAATGTAGCCAATAATAAACACAACGAAATCATTGAATGAGAAGGTGTGTCCAAACTTTTGACTGGTAGTGTACATTTATACCATTTTATTAAAAAAACTATGGTTGTGACAGACTGGCTTTTAGGTGTTCAAACCTTCTGAACAAACAAGCTATTATCAAAAGGAATAATTTTCCTTCTTCTTTCCTTTTCTTTCCATCTTTCTCCCTCACTCAAACACCCACTGATTCATACACTCACACTGAGCTCTGTTAATTACCGAACACTGAACATCATGTCATCAGCAGCAGGCCTGTGGAACGGCAGTGGCACAAACAAGTGTTCCAGATTTAGAGGAGAATTCCATCTCTTTTAAACATCTCACAGCTAGTTGTTTATGTCCTGTCTTGCAGGTGTGGGTGGAACATGTTTTTGCTCGGATGATTACGAAATGAATGCTTTAATTGCTGTCATGCCACAGGCTTGGGCACGTGTTATATGTATATTATATGTATATAGCTAAAACAAGTATTCAAAGGTCCTGAGAATGTTGGTGGATATGATCATAATGGATTCATGCCATAACATAATATGCTAATGTACAGCTAATGTAAAATACGGGACATGAGAGTGCTGCGTATTGTGTGTGTGTGTGTGTGTGTGTGTGTGTGTGTGTGTGTGTGTGTGTGAGAGAGAGAGAGAGAGAGAGAGAGAGAGA
>JBBPCX010000035.1:7291151-7313366 GCA_037974365.1 Hydrocynus forskahlii
GGGCTGGTCCTGAGGCTCTTTTACACTTCAGAGCTGGCCGATGCTCATCGTCCTCTTCAAACTCAGTGTCAGACGCTCAGTGTCAAACTTTTTCCTCTGCATCACCATCAAAATCCTCTGTCTCTTCCAGTATCAACTGTAAGGCAGTCTGAACAGAGAATCACTTGATCAGTTGTGGTATGGAACCACACTGAAGGGGTGGAGGTCAGTGTGAATGTTTACTGATTTTTGGTCCTCACAGAAAATGAGCCAAGGCCAATGAATCTCAGTTTGAAAAAATAATTATTTGTATCATTTTTCTTAAGCTAAAAACTGAAAACGGGTCCCACAGACCCGAAGACCTTATAAGGGTTAATAAGAGTGCAGCAATTAATAAATAATATTAAAGGCAATGAATACAGCCAACCTGTATTCAGGTGTTTCACACACAGCTTGTCACTAAATTTAGTTAAACAGGACTAATATCTATGGTAGCATATTGTGATTGATAAATAAAGTAAAAAGTAAATTGGCCCCTTATAGTCACGCATGAACACACCACAGCGCACAGTGTGAACAATGTGAAATTCTTCCTCTGTATTTAACCCATTCACCAAGTGAAGCAGTGGGCTGCGACCAGCGAGGGGAACCCAGGGAGCAGTGTGTGGGGACGGTACCTTGCTCAAGGGAACCGCAGTGGTGCCACCAGCAGTCCTAGGATTCCAACCTATGACTTTCTGATGACAGGAGCGAAGCCCTAATCACTAGGTCACAAGACTGCATTATTTACCAAAAAAACCTGAATGCCTGAAACACCTACAACTACTATGTAAATTAGGCTTAAATGATCATGCTATTTAATTAGTTTGATTAAAATAATTCAACCTTTAGCCATCGTTTATTGTGTTTATGTGTGTTGAATTTTTAACTGACAACCTTGAACGTTCTATCAAGTTTGTCTAAAAGTAAAAGGAAATTTCACATGTCCTACCCTTCTAACAATACTAGGATATGTTTTTTAGCAGCACAATTGGTTGCCACAATATTGACATCATTTGGCTGTGGTTTAATGATGCAGCTGGGTATATTACTGCAAACAATCTTACAAACCCAGTGTAGAACTGTGCCTGCTGAAGATTCAGTTCAGATAGATAGGTGGGCTGGTGGGTAGGTAGGTAGGTGCTTTATTGATCCTGAAGGAAATTCAAGTTGCTACAGTAGCATAGGCTCCCAGCAAGTCCAACATCCTTCATCATTCTAGCATCTGAAATAGAAAAGAGCATTCAAACATCACTGGAACCACTTCAAGTAATTATGCTGCTCAGCATAGTAAAGGCTCCTTTGTTCATATATCGGTGTTCACAGCCACTGTCTGGGCAGGGCTGCATTTACAGCTGCATAATTTGTTTTGCTAGACAATTTTATCACTTGTTAGGGCTATAATGACACACTTTGCCCATGACTTGATTTGGTTTGATTTACGATACATGATTCACGATTTAGTATCTTCATGGTATTGAAGTAATTTGAATGAAAAAAATTATGTTGTCACCCAGTTAGAGATGAGTGAGATTATCACTAGAGACAGATAAAATATGACATTTGAGATGAAAGTGCATTAGTTGCGAACAATGGTGTACAAACAAAGCGATTATATTAGATTAGATTTCTCCACAGTACATTACCATTGTTGTACATTGTGTTTTCACTGCATGTAGTCACGGTAGAATTCTGCATGAGTATTGTGGTTCAAAAAGATGGTGGGAAGATGTGTGTGTAAGATTCCACATCTGCTGATCAGAATACACCACAGGTTTTTTCCGTAAGACTAAATTTTTCTGTCCTCCTACGTTGTGCAGGTCGGCAGCGTTCCATCTGACTTCCCTATCTTTTATAACCATTTCTTTTTCTTTTTTATGTGCACATTTTTTGGTTTATTCATTGGGTTGTGGAGGCTTTGATATTGGTGAAACTCAGTCAGTCTAGAAAAGATGATTCATCAGTTATGCAGTTGCTTCTGACATGTGGAAATTTTACGCACACACACGCACACAAACACACATACCACATACACACATACAGACAAAATCAACTCTGGAAACATAAACAGTTCAAGCCTTGGAGCTCTTTGTGAGGTTTGTTGGGGAAAAGGGAGGATCATGTTCTCAAGTTATGCAGCAAAATGACTCTGTTATGATTCTATGCACTGAGAACTGTGCACAGCCTCAGTATGGGCAATGCACTGGAGGAGAGGATGATATTTATCTAGAGGGAGAGGGGGAGGCAGAGAGGACCCAGAGGAGAACGAGGAATCTTCAGATGGAAAGAACAGAAGCATTCTGAGTGATGATACTGAACTCTCTCTCCCCCCTTCTCTCTCTCTCTGTCTCTCTCTCTCTTCCCTCTCTCTCTCTGTCTTCCTCTCTCACTTTCTGTATCTTACACTTGTTTGCCTTTTTACTGCCCACACTTGTTTGTCATTTTGAGAGAAACACCTACCATTAAACAGTACAGGGCCTTTAGGTGTTTAACTACTGAGTTTAGCTAGCCCCCAATTTTCCATCAGTTCCATAGGTTCTAGGGCCCCAGGGCCACCACTGATCTTTATTTGGGTGGTTGCAGCAAATACTTAAGTCCTTAGAGCTGTGAGGTGGGACCACACATCTAATAGATGCACAATCATATTGCGTGTAATAGCCATATAGCATAAATAGCTCTGAGAAGTTTGGTGCATGGAGAGCTTTTATTTTGCTGGCAGTGTTGGTTATGTGTGTAAGTTTGACAAGATTTGTGGCAGAGAGTGTGTTGAATAAACAGGCAGAGGAATGTGGCAGGAAATGCCGAGAACATAAATGTAACGTAAACGTGTTGGAAAAACAGGAGTACCACTTTTGGTAGGTACTGACCATTGCATACTGAGAACACCCTTCAAGACCTGCCGTTTTAGAGATGATACTCTGATACAGCTGTCCAAACATCACACCTTTTTCAAAGTCAGTCTGATGTTTATGCTTGCCAATTTTTCCTGCTTCCAACTCATCAGCTTCAAGAACTGAATGTTCGCTTGCTGCCTAATATTTTCCACCCTTTGGCAGGTGCCATTCTAATATTGTAATCAATTTAACTCACTTCGCCTGTCAGTGGTCTTAATGTTGTGGCTATTTGTTGTATGTGGTAGATGTACCTGGCTAACTTACAAGGTAGATACCAAACTTTGTCCATGTATATGGGCAAAATTCTTCCAAAAAATCCTAGATTAACAGTAATGCTTAGAATAGTGTCTGTCTAATGTGTTTTATATGCAAAAGTGGCTTAAACAAAGTCAAGGGGTCTATAAATTATCTGTAGTAGGGCTTTGCATTCATTGAAGCAGTTTTACATGTCCATCTCTTTTTAACTATAATATTGTTTGTTTCAGTATCTTGTTAAAGATAAGAAAGGTCTGGCATGTTATAACTTAATTTCAGTCATTATATATTAACAAATTCTGAAATGTCAGTAAGGGTAGGTTGTCTTTTCATGTCCACAGCATGCCCAGCACCTGTTCTGCACAGTGCCCAGAACCTTTCATTCAGTTCTTCCTGTGTGCTTTTTCGTCCTTGCCAAAGCTGTATGTGTCTGGTGTGTCCTGTTTTTGTACTGGTATCCAACAGATCCTAGACAAAAATATTACGATCATAATGAGCCCAGGATTCCAGACTTTGAAAGAGGCGGTCAGGACGTGAGGTTCAGTGGAGAGGGAAAGAGAGAGGGATTCTCCCTCTGAGAGAGAAAGTGAGAGAAGTCAGGGAGAGTGTGAGCTGAGCAAAGAACACAGAATTCATGTCCTGAGTTTCAGTTCTTCAGATTCTCTACCACACAATAACCATTTGCTGGCTCACACATGATCTGGAAACTTGAACATGAGACCTTTGATCTGAAAAAATCAATGAGGAACATTTTTGATACTGAAGGCTTAATCAGAACATATTAAAAAGCCGCCTATTTTATGCAGAAACCAGTGTTACTAATACCAATTACCATATAAAAGATTAAAGAGCATAAGACAAAAGTGTGCATGAATCCGGGAATGAAAAGAGAAACAGGGCAATCATGTAGAAGTTTAAGAAATTCAAAACTGTCATGAACATTCCCGCAAGAGGAAACAAGGCTATTCTTTCAGCAGCCACAGTGAGGATGATGGTTAGAGAAGTAAAAAATATTTCCAAAGACCACAATTTCAAGCTTTATAGAGCTTTCTGGCATCTTGGGGTCACTGTCTTCAAATTCACCATAAGAGAGAGTGCTCTGCTCTACAAATTCGAGCTTTCAAGCTTTTTCACTCCAAATTTTCAAGGTTGGTTACGTTCAGAAATGCAGTTAGTTACAGGGAAAAGTACTTAATACCATGAGCTGAATTTGGTAAATCTGTGATGCTGCGAGGCTGTTTCTCCTGTACAAGCCCTGGCAACGTTGTCATACTGGATAGCAGGAAGTACCAGGTGATTTTAAATCTATATTTTGCTGCCTCTGCCAAGAAACTAAATCTAAAACTGTGATCAAATGCACACATCAAGATCCATCTTGTGCCATGGCCATCCTAGTCCCCTGACCTAAATCCAGTTGAAAACCTGTGCTTTGAGCTCAAGAGGAGCCCCGGCACGCTGCAAGATCTGGAGAGACTTTGCATTGAGGAATGCTTGAAAATCCCTTCTTCTGTCTTCTCAAGCTTTATAACACATTGGACAAGAAGACTGTGTTGGAAAAAGGGGATAACATAAAATACTAAATTATGGGGTTTCAGTAGAATTTATTTTGTGACCATGTATGACTTTTTCTTAATGGGGCTCATACAGTGTTTCTTTACTCTGTGATTCTCACCAGCCTTTTTCATCAAATAAAGGTGCCAGTAATTTTGGAGGGCATTGCAGGTCAAAAATGCTGTTATCCTCTGTTGCTGCACCACAACACACCAAACGTTTATAATGGTTGCATGTTGCCACTTCCAATCCGTTTCCAGAAATACTGCATGCTGTAAAGTGAAGTATATATTATAGCCCCTGTAATCAAACAGTACAGGGGCTATAATTCAGCAGCAGTAGGCCTACACACTTACCTAGCTAAAAGTTAGAGTGGTCTCTTTCAAACAGTAAACATGCTCAAAGATAGGCTGCATGAGATATTTCCTTTACAGATGTTAACACAAGGTTGAACAGAATCTGACTGTGAATGAAGTCCATGAAGTATGTATGTACATGTATTTTTGGAGCTTTGGAGCAGTTCAGGTTTAACGTTCACATTGAGTTATGCCATGCCTTTCCTTGATTTTGCCTGATTACTAAACCATGAATTCACTAAATACATGTGCAGAGCTGACTAGCATGTGAATCCACATAGCTACCAGCTCAGGTAAAATCAAGTGAAGTCTTTAGGAATGATGGGAAGATAACAAGCATTTTGCTAGCAGTTTCTTTATTTACTTTATAATGAAAATCACACTTTATATTACAAAATAAATGTTCGTTTTAAGCTATTTTGAGCTGCATCCGCAACACAGCCATTTACACAGCATCCAGTTACCCGAGGGTCTAAAACAGTTACGATGCCAAATTGTAAACATTTTTTAATAAAAAATGTGTTTTATATTAAGCAAATTGTTTTGTGTATTTTTTGGCAAATATGTATAGTAGTGATATCTGTCTGCATTGAGATTTGCAAGTATAATTAGCCAAGATTTATTTGCCATTATACTGTTTGCCATATATACTGACATTAAGACAGAGAACAGAAAATAAGACAAAATCCTATCATGCCTAAAGGTGTATTAATAAACTCAACCTCCATAATTACACTGATGGAGAATGACAGAGAAAATATTAATCAAAGGAAGTGTTTAGAAAATTTGAAATTATTTTCATCACAGTATCATTTTTATTCTTAGTGGAAATTTGAATATGTAATGTAAGGATTTAAATACTTAAATAATCAGGAACAATATTTTGTGGACTTTGGCATGCTTTTAAAGAATGTGGGAGTGATGCAGCATACCAAATGTTGTGAAGTTTGAATCATATATTTTCATTATATGTTTATATTTAACTATTGCAACGAGGTGACCTGTTAAATACCACACATGCATACTACATATTGATATTTTTAGATGTTGTGTGGCTCAGTTACTCTGGAGTAAGATGTTAATCAATGCCCAACAAAAAGTGTGGGGGCAGAGCATGGAAGTAAATTACAGAAATACAGAGAATGAGAGAAAAAGGGAGAGAAAATGGAGAGAAAATAAGTTCTTTTATTACAGCCTTATCAAGGATTTAAACCTTTTGCCTAATAAACCTTATATTAAACCCTATATTTTTCTGTTGCAGGTACTCTGTGTGTGTGTGTCATCCTTCTATTTTAAGCCTTGTTACCCATGTTGCCCACCCAAATCACAACAGTACTTTCTCTTTCTCTCTCTCTCTCTCTCTCTCTCCCTTCTCTCTCTCTGTGCTTTTCTGGGTAGTGTTGGAGTTATGTAATGGTTTGGTTGGGTTAGTGCTGAAAGAACAGCCTCCACAATGTGTATGTGCTGAAAGCCCTTGTGGATGTGTAGTAGTGTGTCAGTCCTGCGCTACCGTGGCTGTTTTTAGCTGGATTGTCAGAAGTGATGTAATGACACTCCTTCTTCTTAAACAAGGTTACTTTACTGGTCACTCTGTTCCTCTTCTCTTCTCTTCTTCTCTTCTCTTCCCTTCTGTTCTTTTTTTTCTCTTTTCTGTTCTGGCGTAGGAGCTGAAGGTCACTCACTCCTTTTCTCTGACTGTGGGAGAAGCTCATTGATTTGTGTCTGTCCCACATGTTTAAGCTGCCTGAGAACACTCTCACGCATACAGCATCTCATTCAGTCACACGGGGGCGTCTTTGTGAATATTGCACAATGCCCACACATTCTGGCAAGGTTTTTTTTTTTTTTTAAGCATACTTTCTCATGCTGTTGTTTGTCACTTACTATAGCTGTCTGAATCCTTCCCATATACATAACACAGTACACTCTGTGATTGAGCCTTTGTGTTTATAGTAACAACATAAGTTGTCAAGCCTGAGTGTTATATGATCCAACTTAAAAGATCCAAATGAAAGACATGAAAACAACAGTTCAGAGGGAAAAAAAATCAGAATCGCTGAGATGGATAAAGGACCATCCCCCTGTGTCAGTACTTTGTGGAACCACATTTTGCTTTAATTTACTGCCTTGAGTCTGTTGGGATACTTTTCAACCAACTTTGCACATTTAGACTGTGCAGTATTTGTCCACTATTCTTTAAGGGACTGTTCAAGCTCAGTTAAATTGGATGGTGACCATTGGTGGACTGCAGTGTTCAAGTCCTGCAGCAGTGAAACACCCACCAACAAGATACTACCACCCCTGCTTTACTGTGGGTGTGGTGTTCTTTGGATGGGGAGTGTGCCGGTTGTGGGGTGACCGCACATGACTGGTGCCCTTCCCTATGAACTCTTATACATACACACACATTTATCAAAGGAAACCCACAAGACTATTTTGTTATGCTGTGGACATGTATTGTACTTAAGTAGGGGCGCAAACTTGGGTGCAAAGAAATGTTTTAGCAAACTGTTTCCAGTTTCCTGTTGTTTGGCAAGGGTCTGTCCGGCAGCAAAGGGGTGCCACTGAGGAACGGAGCAGTATTTATTTGGTTCCAGCCAGAATTGGCAAGGTCCATTCCTGTTATGGCCATGGGGGGGAGTCGAGATGGCCTTGATCAAACCATCTCTGTAATGTCTTCTCATGTGCCATTGGGATGTAATATTTTGTAGATTGGTTAATAAATCTGCTGTTTGTATATTTAAGAACATTATGCTTTTGTTTCAGTCTGTTGTGTTGGTTATGTGTTAATTGATGGTTATATGTTCCCCTCTGTTTTTGGTGCTGGCCGCCTGTTATATGTTTACTTTTCTAGTATTCCGTGAGAGTCTTGTTACTTATGTGTGTGAGTACTGTGACTCTGTTGCTGTGATTCGTCCCCTGTAATTTAGGGGCCCATCAGATTGAATTTTTGAATTTGGGACCTTGTTAAGATTTTTTTTAAGATTTTTTTTTTTTTTCCTTTTTTTCGGTAAGGATTTTGTATTTGGACACTTTTTGCTTGGTTATTTGTTTCAAGCCTGATTAAATTTCATAGATTTTATTCTCACTCTGACTCTGAGTTTTGGCCAGACCCACTCATTTGGAAGTGCCTGTTCGGTTATCTTTCACAGGGGGATATATTGGATTTCTGCCAGATGAACTGTTTGTTTTTTTGGACAAATAGGTCTCAGTTTGGCAAAATTTTCGGCTCAGTGTCCACCATAACACATTTCTCCACTTGGCCTCACCATCTTCAAAGTGTGTTTTGGCAAAACTCAAGACTTAATGTGGTCTTTTGTGAGGAGTGGATTGATTCTTGCAAACATGCAATACAAGAAACATTTGTGGAGCACAATACAAGCAACATTACTGTTGTCACTTGCACACCATGACCACTCTTTGCCATAAATTCCTGTAAATGCTTCAAAGTTTTCATAGGCCTCTTGGTAGCCTCTCTGGCCAGTTTCCTCCTTGCTCATTAATTATAGACTTTACTGTGCTTCTGTGGACTGATAAAGCCTTTGGAATTGTTTTGTATCCATCTCCTGCCTGTCGCAAACTTCATCCCTGAGATCTTCTGACAGTGCTTTGCCACCTATAGTTGATTGTTTGCCTTCAGTTGCACTGCCAAGCACTGGAATGCTCCTGGAATAGCAACTAATGAAATCGCTTACTGTTAATCACAGGTGGATCATAGCCAGCTTGATGTGTAGTGGACAAGGTGATTAGTTACACCTGATTGAATTAACAAGTGTTTTTAGAAATAGGTGATCCTTTATATATCTGAGTGATTTTTTTTTTTCTTTCAGTTTTGTTGCTTTCATTTATTTCAGTTTGATGTAATAAGCCACATTGAGTAAACACAGCTAAATTGTATGTGTATGTGTGTGTGTGTTTTCATTTCAGATCAAATAACTTTTTAAGGACGATAAAATGTAATCTTTGAAATGAAAGAGATTGATGTTAACTGTTACAGGGCTTATGTTAACTTATAGCAGGGGTGTCAAACTCCGGTCCTGGAGGGCCGGTGTCCAGCACAGTTTGATGATTCCCCTCCTCAAACACATTCACTAAACCTGGTAATTAACTGGCACAGTGAACCAGGTGTTTCTGAGCAGGGAAATCACCAAAACGTGCTGGACACTGGCCCTCCAGGACACCCCTGACTTATAGGGAAGGTAAGCTGTGAAATTACCTCGTCATAAATTGATTGTTTTTGTGGTTAGGCTCTCCACAGCAGTACAGCATTGTCTGTGTATGAGAGAGAAAGAGGTGGTTAGATATAATGGCTTTAATGTACAGGCTCTGCTCTTCTGCCCTGGTAGATGTAAGTGTTAAAAATGCATACCTGCACTCTGCCGTGTGTGTGTGTGTGTTCACGTGCGTGTGTGTGCGATACACCTGCAGTCATGTGGGCGCTCTGCAATGTCTGGAAGGAATGACTTTCAAGCACATGTGCACACAGCCATGATTTGGCTCAATAGTGCAGACAATTGGAATGCTAGGATGAATCACATGTTACAGTGATAAAACAGTTAAGAAGTTTGTAAAGACACCTAGTCTCTAGTAGTTTTCAGTGTTGAGCACATTTGTCCGCATTTGTTTGTTTGCTAGAATCAGAAGAGGCAAAGAGACAAAAAGCTTTTCTTTCTGAATAAGCAGTTCTAACGTGCTGATGTTATGTGGCTGCTTTCTTCTCTCAAATATTGTATTCAACTAGGGCTGAGCCGAAATTCCGAAACGGAATCATAAACTTAATTGGATTGGAAATGTGAGTTTTCTGACCATTATTGCGATTGCAGCTTAAATGTGATTATATTCTGTCAATTAAGCTCTAGGTCTTTTTTTGCCAAGAAAACCAGCATGCTGATAATGTATGAGCTCTTTGTTAATTGAATTTAATATTGCTGAATTTAAGAATTAAGACATTTAAAAAATGTAGCTCTTGCAATCTGATGATCATGCTCTTTCAAGTGGCGCCATTTATATTAAATGAATTAATAAAGTCCTACATTCAGCCAATCTGTATCACACCTGTAGTTTTCACTGTTCTCTGGAATTCTCTGTGAGAGTGTGTGGTCATCTCAGGTGAGATGAGTCTCCTTAGGGGCAGGAAAGCTTGTCAGGCTGTGTCTGATCCTTTCAATACAACTCAGACACACCATCTGCTCCACTTCTCAAAGTGCCACTGGGGCGGCTACTACTTTTAGACAGGGGAATACAGACAAGGCCTGTGGTGCAGCATTCTTACTGAAACGTGGTCTAGTAATGAACCGGCATTCTATTAAATGAAAACCTTTGTGTTCAAAGGCGATTTAAGTACTGAACCTTGGCACTCATAATATTCAGTACTGGTTGTTTGATTATTTTCCTTTTTAGTGAGAATTCCATGTTCAGGCATTTCTGTGTAAAACTCTGCCATTATATAACCTTGCTTGAGTGACTGGAATGAGCACCAGTAACAACTGTACAGCAAGAAGCAACTTCTTTGTAAGTTTTGAAGTTATGAAGAACCTGGGCTAGCATGATATCCGAGGTCAGATCTACCAGGTATGAATATCTATAAATGATCATGAATTTGTGGGGACTTTTTGTGTCTTGGCATGTTAATTGTGGTCATTAAGGGTTTTTGAAAGGAAGTTAGCACATTTGACTAAAAACAAAGTGGCTGTCACATGGAACAAATGAAATGTAGGGGTCCAGAATCACTCAATTAGCGACTCTTGTGTCCAGCTGTGTAATAATGGACTGAAAACCTCTTTATAGGCCTTAGAAACTCATGATGGTATATCTGAGAGAATTAGAAGTCTGTGATGGTATAATTGAGGGAGTCTCTACAGGCATTTAAAATTGGTGATGGTAGGGCTGAAAGAATCCTTACAGTCATTAGAAAAAAGTGATGGTATAACTGAGGACATCCTTACTGGAATGACAGATCTTTAAGGAAATCTGGAAGGAAATCCTTACAAGCTTTCTCCCCTCTCCCTCTCTCTGTCTCTCTCTCGCTCACTCTCTCGGTCTCTCTCTCTGTCTCTCCTCTCTCTCTCTGTCTCTCTCTCTCTCTTTCCTCTGTCTCTCTCTCTGCCCCCCCTCTCTGTTTCTCTCTATCCCCACTGCAGAGAGCTATTGCTCTCTGGAAGCCAGACTAGATTTAAGCCAGAGGATTAAAGCTGTGACATCACAAGACCCGAAGCACTCCTTATTCAACATGCAGCACCCCCACCACCACACACACCCACACCCCCACAGACACACACACACACACACACACACACACACACACACTGTTCTCTCCTCTTCTCTGCTCTCTTTGCCACACTATGTCACGGGATCCCCATTTGCTGATGTTTTCCTTAGGCTGTATTCTTTTTACGAGTGTGTGCCGTATCCTGTCTGTAGGGCTGTATCTGTGTGTGCTGCAATGCAGGGCATGACCCTTTGTGTGCGGAACACACACACACTCGGCAACCCTCTAACCCTTCTGTGAAAAGGCCGCCACTTGTCCCAGAATGCCGTTGGGGCTATATGCCATGAGTACAGACACAAAAAGACACAGACACAAAGACACACACAGCATGCTTTAGGAAGTATAGGTACATTATCAGTAAATATACTGTTGCAATAAAACATAGTACATATTAAGAGTTAGGAGGCATGTTAGAAGTTTGGTGTTCCATCATACTGAGCGGCTAGAGCATATAGTTGTGAGGACTGTTTGGATCATAGTGACTTTGTTTCCTGGTTCTTTTTAAAGCATCCTGATGCTGCTGTAACCCAGTGAATAGACACTAATTCTTTTACAGCACAGTGGCGTTATGGCCAGAAAAGGGCGAGCAGCCAAGGGCAACGTCAAGCACTGCGTTTTTCAGTGTCATTTCATCTGTCAGCCTGGAGTGATGGGGTCTTGACTGAAATCATAAGGAGATGATTTGGCTTGTTGAACTGGAAGGAAGCTCCAGGCCTTTATGAATGGGTTTACATTAACACTAAGGGTGCCTTCATACTTGTAGTTTGCTTCCCTTGGTCAGGACTAAACCAGAAAAGGAGACATTGTTGTCTTGTAGTGGCTGACGTAGCAAATTGGGTAACATTGCTGTTGCAAAGTGGGCAATACTTACAGCAGACTTGTGTTGTTTCCCCAACTGGGATAACACACTGTGCTACACCAGTCCTGCCCTGGGCAAGACTCCTAATGCTACAATGGCCTACAACTGTAATATGAATTATATTACGAGAGCGTCAATTATAAGTCACTCTTGAGAAGAGCATCTGCCAAATGCATAAATGTGAATTTTAGTTCAGATTTCCATAGCATTCACACTGACATATTTAATATTAAAACAAAAAATATGCTAAAATCCCCCGACAGTCAGAGTTCTAGTCTGTCAAGTATTTTATAATGTGTTTTAGCCTGAGTTTTACTGAAATTGTCCTACTAAACAAGTGCTTGAGTCAATAGTGTCAGAAATGTGTCTTTTGTAGGCATCAAAGCAGGCATACAGAGAGGTAACAGTCTGTTTACAGATCTTTGGACTGTATTTCATTCATACTTCAAAACCAAACCTACAGCAGGTGTGTCCATTCAAACCTCTGTTTCTTTAATTTATTGATCCCAGTGGATTTATTGATCCCAGTGGAAATTGCTTACGTTAATAAATGAAATCAGTCAATTAACAGCTGATCCTGCTTAGTTGGAATGAAAACCTGCAGCCAAAACAGGCCTGTGCAGTCAATAGTGGACACCTCTGACCTACAACGAGCAGCTATATGATAGCTGTGTTTGATAACATTACTAATCACTGTAGATATATGGTGCACCCAATAAACTAGAAACTCAGTTGATATTGTGCACATTTTAAACATACATCTAGAAATAAAGAAATAAAAACATTGTTGGACCTCAGAGGGATGATAAACATGATTCACTCCTATGAGCTGAAGTGATAGGCTGAAAGTGGGTTTGTTTATGTGTGAAATCACAGAGGGAGAGGTAGATGGACACACACCTATCGCTCTAATGTTAGTGATGAGCTCCTACTACTGAACTTTGCCTTTGGAGCCTTTGTGTGTGTATATTTGTGTGTGTATGTGTGTATGTTAGAGGGTGAATGACTCACCAGTTCAGCAGGAGTTGCCTCCAGGAGGAGATATATTTATACTTGTTAAAGTATCTTGGCTCTGCGGCAGTGTTGCCTGCAAATCTCTTGTCCTGTTTGCAGCATTTTTGGTCTTACGCTCACTCTCACTTTCTATTTCTGTCCGTCTCTGAGCCAAGGACAGCCGAGAGAGATTTTTAGTGTGGGCAAAATTTCACTGACATTTAACTAAGAGGACTTGTTACTGGTCTGTGTGGGAGACCTCCAGAAGCAACTCCCGACTACATCCCCACGCACTCTCATACCTATGACTAAAGGAAGCAAAGGCTATGCATACACCTCCTCAGACACACACCCCTGACTGTGTGGTTTGAAGTATCTGTAGGATTTTTTATTTTTTTTTACTTCAGATCTGTTTTATTTTCAGCACCGAACTGATGGTGCTTTAGCTTATTTGTTCTTTCAGTTCCACTGTTGTCTTGCATCTGCTTTTATCTCACCTCCACACTCCTCTTTCATACTCTGCCATCACACTCCGCTCTGCATGCTCTCCTTCCATGCTGCCCTCCACTTTACCAAACTGTTTTCAGTACCTGAAAAGTGTGAAGGGTGAAATTTGCGTCTTTTGTTTTGCACTGGATCTGAGAAGAGCGTTGTCATGCTGGGGGGTGCATTCCTAGGGGGTGCCATTAGAGAGGTACTTATGGGGGACCATCTTGGACAAAAAAAGGAAAATATTGACACAGTCATCTGCAATTTAACATTTATTTAAATATCTTTTGGAACATTATTTGAATATGCTTTTGTAGCTCATGTCCTTTTTTATTTTAGGGTAAATATTGTATAGTAATGGCACAAATGAAAGGAATGGGATGGGGAGCAATTACAGCCAAGTGTCTCCTGCCTTTCTTAATGTTTGTCTGCAAAACTTCAAATTGGGTTCACTTACAGGGTCTTCTTTGCCTCAACTGCAGTGTCCATCTGTATAGCCGTCCTTTAACTTTTTAAATACGATTTTCTCTGCTCCTTGACCTGGAGTTCAATGTTTTGCTAACTGTGATAGTGGTGATGAGAACTATCAGCTCACTGCTGTAAGATTCACACAGCTGTCCTTTACCATATTAAATAAGATGCTATGCTATCACATGTTTTGACTATCTAGGAGTCTAAACAACCACATGGAGGGATGGCTACTGACTTTAGCTCTTATTAGCTGAATAGCTTGCAAAGCAAATTATACCTATTTTGTGTACAACTAGTTGCATTTCATTTTTACACATTTGAGCATCTGTTGTTGCAAATGGATTTCATCCTGCAACTTTTGGAAGAAACATAATTAGAAGAAAACATTTGACTTATGATATAAAATTATCATGTCTACGTATTATGAAGGTTATAGTAATAAAATAATGCTGCATAGCCCAATAGCCCTGTTATGCCCCTGTCAGCTTGTCGGCTGCTAAATGTGTTTTGGAATGATCCACCACATTTGGATTAAGTAGTAAATGGAATACATTTTCCTAAAATTGCTACTTTAAAACCCAAACAATTTCATCTGTTTGTTCTAGAGAGTTTAAACATGCGGCAGGTACATTTTAGTCAGGAGTTTAGACAGGTAAGGACAGAAAATATTATCTTGTAGGATGGTTACCAGTCTAATGAGACTAAAGGAAAGACCATATTAAAAGGAAGCTTGCTGAAAAAAAAGAAAATTGTAAATTGGGCTAAATCAAGGTGCTGGAAATGTAAACTTTTAAATTAGCATGCAAGCTATTAAAGTAACATACGTTTTTCTTATGCACAGACTCATTTACTTTGTTGCTCCACGCCCACACTCCACCCACCATACACCCCACCCCCTATGCTACTGTGCTACTACTTGTTCTTTCTTTCCCGTTTCTCTCTATTCTTTCTCCGTTGCTCATCTATACTGTAAAGCAGGGACCACAGAAGAACTAGTTACCGTGGTAACAGGGAGACTGGCACCAAAAATATATTCTACAAAGCATCTCTGATTCCTCCCACTACATGTTGCCTCCTTCCAACACAGCACACATTGTGAAACACACACACACACACACACACACAGCACAGAGCACAGCATGGCTCCAGTCTATTGCACCAAGACACTGGGGTCATAAATACTAACCCACTCCTCTTCAGTGTGACCTTCTGAAATCATTTTGCTCACATAATTTAAAAATCATCACTCATACTGACTTGCAAGACTACTAACAGAAGATGAATTGTCCCTTTTTATGCAGTTTGTGCAATAGCTTTGCAAATATCTTTACAAAGCCATTTGAAAGAGGGGATTCAGGTCAAAGAAGCATATAGTTACATGCAGTTTCAAATCTACTATGAGTTTATCCACTTTAAAAATCCGTCTACACCTCATACACTCATATGGAATACCAGTGTCGAACAGGCCGTCCTTAGCAGCCATCCTGAAATGTGTGTGAGAGTGTGTGTGAGCTTATACATACAGAAATAGCAGACAGTGATGCAATAAGTCAGGTTATGGTTGTACAGTGACAGACAGAGACGAAGAGACATTTACTGAGTTGCGCCCCCTAGTGGCCTTGCAGCCCTGATGCAGGAAGGTGTTGAGTTCTGAGAGCTACACTAGATTACCATACTTTATTCAAATACTTTTATTAAGTACAACCATTATACGCTGTATAGCTGTTTATGTTGGTCGTTTGTGGTAAAGATCCTGCATTATAGTCCTTGCTAATGATGCAACAATGCTTTATTGGGGGAGAATTTCTGAATTCTGAATTAAGATTCTTAACTGGTGATTTAATGATATTCAGACTGCCTTCTTTCTTCATAGTTAGCCTTGCTGTATGCCTTATTTATGTATTCAGATTTGAATGCCTATGCGTGAAAAATGCATATCGACAGTGAACACCCCATGCTATTGCCTAGCGGATGTGGACCATTTCTGAGGACTGAAGCCTTCATTAGAGATGAATAAACATGCGGCTGTCCGGTGGCATTAGAAAGGGCGCTTGAAAGGCTCCACAGCAGCAGAAGTGCCTCGTTCCAACAGTCGAACAGGGCAGATATCTTACCGCCGGAGACACGGGAGCTGGAGGACAATTACATAACAGCTGTGTGGGGTTCTCTATGTGTGCTTGCAGAGGTGTCTAAAGGATGAAAATGCAGACTGCCTCTCCCCAGTGTAATACATCTTCCTCCCCATTGCAGTGTTGATTATGTGTTGAGTTTGATGCAGCTCTGCCGCTTGGAGTAACAAGTCCTCTTTTGAAGTCCTCCTACATCCGCCCGTTCCTGGAGCGAAATGGAGACAGAGAGAAAGTGAAAGAGAGAGAGTGAGAAAAAGGGGGAGTTTGAAAGGTTTCCCTTGCCATAGCTCGCAGCCCTGACCATTTTTTGGCTAAAGTACAAGCTCCGGCAATAAAGCGCGGCACAGCTTGCCGACCATGTGTGTGCAGGAGTCTGAAGCCACAAGAGATCGATAGCAGAACACACAGCTGCAGAAGAGCGAGAGAAGCTGACACACGTCGCGGGATGTGATCTGCTTCTGACCCCCCTCTTACCCCCTTTCCTCTCTTCTTCTTTTTCTTCCTCCTCCTCTCTCACTTCCTCTTCCTCTTCTTCTTCTTCTTCTTTCTCTCACTGTCTCTCGAGAAGCTCCAACGGGACAGTCTTAATGACACACAATAACTGCAATGTTCTTTGCATGTTATTGTGCTCTGAGGACAAATGTAAAGGTAGGAGAGGAGTGAACCAGTGTGTGTGCATGTGTGTGTGTGTGTGTGTGTGTGTGTGTGTGTGTGTATGTGTGTGCACGTGTGTTGCTTAAGCCATGTGTTTTACAATGTGCATGGAGTTGCAGATGGCTCCGGCATCTGTGAAATGTCACGCCGGTGCCTTCCCGAGCTGGTGAGACAGTGGCTTATTTTCCAATGGATTTAGCACTCCTTTCATCTTTGCAAAGAAATGCATGAGACAAGGTTGTCCGAGCTAAAAGAGATGACAGTCATGCATCAAAGTACAAGTGTTAGTGTGTAGCTTGGGAAAAATCCTCCGCTTGATGTGCTTTGACAGGTTCGGAGCATGCGACGTAATGCATGCAATTATGTCTAATGTGTGAGAGAAGTCTCTTTGATTCTCAGCAACAAGGAGTCTTTCTTCGAAGTTGCATGAGTTTTCCAACCTGTACTGGCAGATGGTGAGCTAGATCAGTGGTTAGCACCTAACCGCTAGTCTGTTTTAGAGTGTGGAGTAAGGGCTGCAGTCCAAATCTTATTACTCTCTCTCTCTCTTTCTCTCTCTTTCTCTCTTCTGGCTTTGAAGTTTTTCTTTTTGTAGTGAAGTTACAAAAGAGTTTAATGTTGTTGCTATATTTTATAATAATAATACATAACACTACATTTTCATGAACTGAATAGTCTTAATTTTTTCATACTAGGCTGAATGTATCCAAATGCAAAGTATACTTTAAGTTCATTCACTTTGGACATTGCAGCATTGTAATTGGCCAGTCAAATGTCTTGTATTCAAACTTAAAACTTAATAAACTCCAGTAGTTACTTTTTACTTGGCATTACAATGCATGCCACAGATAATAACGTCACTGACACTTGAGGGATGATGCCTGAAGCTTGAGGCAGTGAGATGTGAAACTCCAGCTGCTCATACCTGAGGGTTGATACTGAAGTGTGAGGGTTGATACTGAAGAGGATGGAAGAGCCTTGTGACACTTAAGGATTCATGCCTGATGATTTCTGATATCTGAAAACTGAAGCATGATATATTCTGTCGGACAACTGACAAATGTCCGACATCTGACATCTGACAGTAAATTACAGGCACTCTATTGCCATATTTGTGGAATAGATTGCATTCAGCCAGAAGAGCTTTGGTGAGGTCAGATTCTGATGTAGGCTGATGAGGCCTGGCTCATAACAGCACTCCAATTTATTCCAAAGGTGTTCGGTGGTGCTTTATCACTCCGCTGTACAGTGTCGGAATTTCACACCACTCTAGCTGATGCATGGGCTGTGCACCGGGTGAAGCCGTTCCACTTCTAAAATCAAATGTCTTGACACAAGGATTACACCCAGTGTTGACAAGGGAATATACATCAAGTTATTTTAGTGGTGACATAACATTTCAAACATCCTATAGAGACACTAGTGGAAATAGTAATGGGATTTTTCACACTGCGTGCTGTGGCGTGTTCGTGTATGACAGAATGGTCACTTTCATGCTGAGGTGTTCGCAAAAAACTTAATGATTAGCAAAGACTACATACAAAGTGAAGGTTTCTACATTAAGCTCTATACAGCATTGCACATTTGATGTGTACATTGTGTTATGTCTAACATCACCTATTAACTATGAAATCACTGTGATGAATGTTATCCCATGGTTTCTTAAAATTTTACACAACACCTTTTGCCAGTTTTGTTGAAAAATGATCTACCTGTGCTGTTTTCTTCATTATTAGCATTCTGCTGATCACCAACGGCTAAACTGAACAACTGCTTTCCTCTAGGCTGCTAAAACTACTTTTCTGAAGGAGAATAGTATATATTTGAAACAGTGTCTATGGTTTCAGAGTGATTTCGAAGTCTTTTGACCGTGTGCACCTAAAGTGCACCTTAAAGTAGCACTAGACATTTTTGGACTGATTTTCCAAGTTTTCCATATTTTTCACATATGCAAATTACAGTATGTCGTCTAATTTGTGTCTCAGCCTTTATGTAAGTGTAATTTTGGGAATTCCTTCCAAAGCGTACAAAAGACTGGATGAATGGTAAATTTAGTACTTGCAGATACTAAGCCTGAATGACAAACCAGTGTATTTTGTCAGTGCTGTATGTTCCTATTTGCTTGCAGAGGGCAACTGTATTTTGTCATATTTCTAATTTTAGTCACAAAATTCAAGCATTTTTTGGCTTTGGGTATTCTTCAACCAGCACCTCTTTGTGGTCACTATGGCTATTGAGTCCGGTTAGCTTTCGCAAAAATCTCATTCACATATTGCTTTCTCCACCTTTTTGTGTGCACTACCTGCGTACATAGTTTAGTGCACTGCGCATGCAAGTAGGTCACATTATTTAACATCTTACTAAAACTGTCCCACACTATGTATACAGGCATAAAAATCTGATTGTTGTTTGTGTAGTTGGTAGGTTATGACTTTTGTTTGAATTTACAAAACCTTACATAAACCTGTAAAAAGTAAAATTTTGTACCAAAAAATGCAATAGTTTTTAGTACCTTTGCAAGTGCTTGGTGTAGCTGTTGCAAAAAATGTATTATTTTAAACCATAATTTATTGTCTTAATGCATCCATGATGCATGGTTCATGTGAGAAACATTAAATGTTTCTTGCATTTGTTTAGTTTTGACCAATTTGAGTTTGTAATTGAAAAAGGTAAAAAAAAAAAAAAACTTTTAGTAAGATACTACAGAACATTTTGGCTGCCAGTAAAGGCTTTTCTTAGGCACTCTCTGAATGACCATTGAAGCGGTGCTGCATAATTAGAGTCTGCCATTTGGTTTCAATTTTGGAAATAAAGATGACGTATTCCTTTTAAACTGAACAAATGCTGTACTGAAGTGCTTTTGTCATGGATGGCTCTGTGTGAATGAGGTTTGGTCAGCTTGCTGCTGGTGTCAAAATCTGGCAGTATTTCACAGAGCTAGGCCTTTTTCTGGCTCCAGTTAAACACAGTTCTTTTGAAGCAGTTATTTGGCCAAACAGGCATTTTATCTTTTGTGAATGAATAGTACGTACTTCATAAAAATTCTTAGCAATACATTTTTCACTGTTGCAGCCCTGCTCTTGTTCCTGCTCACTTAATTTATTCTATAGCCCATAAATTATCCTCCACGGGATTTAGGCATAATATGTGTCCTTGGTGGAGACTGTATTTGAGTACTTTCAGTGAACATTGTGCACTTTAAATGACTGTATAGTTCAGCGGTCCCCAACCTTCTTTGCGCCACAGACCAGTTTCTTGTGAAACAATATTTTCACAGACCGATATAGATACAACTGAAAACAAAGTGCGTTTGTTTTTTACTCATTTTTGCTAGCTTGTGGGCTAGATTTTTTGATGTACTGTAGCTCCTAACAGAGATAAGCATTTTTTCAAAATAAAAGATGTTTCAGACTGATAATCAATAAAATATTTTTTATTTTGTCTTTCTGTGCAGCCCTGAATCAAATGACTCACGGAGTGATACCGGCAGCCTGGTGGTTGGGGACCTCTGGTATAGTTAACTGTATTATGAAAAGGCCAAAGGTTTAGACCATATGTTTCAATAAATTGTTAGTTTTGTAAAATATAACATATTTTAGATTTTTACAGTTATCCTGGCCTGAGATTAACTGAAGCAACATTATCAGTCGGCGGACGTATGACGCAACGTTGGCGCTCTTCAATTCTCAGGCTTCGCATCCACATTAACAAGTCCGCTAAGGCTAATAGGCATTCACATGCAGTCCTGTGAGCACGGCTGAGTGACATACCTGTGTCATTATAAGTCACCGGAGAAGGAGGTGTTATATCCTGTTGCCTTTTGGACAAAAATGGTCACAGCTACAAATTTTCCCAACCTCCAGAAAGTAGCCATCTTTATCCTCACAATGTTTGGTTCCACATATTGTTGTGAGGCTGCATTCTCAGCAATGAATGTGATTAAAAAGCTCAGATCGCAGCTGCTTGACAAATGAACATTTAACACGGTTACTCTGTCTGACAGCCACACCTTTTGCGCCAAGATTTAAGCAGCTTGTAGCGGACAGTGCCATTGTTCACACTAGGTTGTATTTTCAGGACGTCTAATTTTTACCTCATTCATTTTGATGTTTCAGTGTCTTGTTCTGTTGCACTTTAAACAAAGGCACTTTATTTATTGAGGCATAAAAATCAAGTTAATCAATGTTATTGTTAAATCTTCTCTTAAAACTATAATGCTTAATGCATGTTACTATCAAAAGTGAGAGTGGATTAGGTTCACAAGCAAACAGTTATAGGCAAACAGTGCCATTTCTTTTGATTGTATGATGTAAGCAAATTTAATAAAAGGGATTTTGCTCATCACTTGCCATCCCAGACCTTTGACCTCATCTAGAAATTAGATTTGGACCTTTGAATATAAAGTTTGAGAACCCCTGGTTTAGACCATAACCTTATTCTTATAATTTTGCTGTACTATACAAATGGAACTGCATAAAGGAGGAAAGTTCGGTGAGGTATGAATTAAAAAGCTTCCGGCAGCTGGTGGCCCAGTGGTTAGGGAGTTGCCCCTGCAATCAGAAGGTTGTGGGTTCAAATCCCAGCACTGCTAGTGTCGTCACTGATGTACCCTTGAGCAAGGTACCATTCCCACACACTGCTCCCCGGGTGTCCCTTCTTTGTGGTATCTCCTCTGCTTCACTTGGTGAATGGATTAAATGCAGAGAAGGAGTTTTGCATTGTTCACACTGTGTGCCGTGCTGTGTTCACATAAGGGGCCATTTTACATTACTTTACTTCATTATAATAGTTAAAGGACATATTACCAAATTTTTCTTATACGCGTTTTAGCTTTTTCTGACGCTATATGTAATATATGTGATTGTTCGATTTTCATGACGTCACAAAAACAGTGACTTCAGCTGTACTAAATGCACCTCCTTTTTGATTCTTGGCCCTTTAATAATCAATTTTGAATTACATCATCCATTCAATTTTGAATTACAATACTGTGAATATTTTTAGTGATTTTATGTTTTCATGTGTGGAGTTTAGCTGTCAGTTGTGTTTTTTTGCATGAAGAAAGTGTCTGTCAGTAGCGTAAATCTGCTGTAGCTCCTAATGGGTTTATCTGTGTGTGCTTCCTGTGGATTAGACTGCCAGTGTGCACTGGAATTGCAGAGGTGGACATGCTTTAGCAAGAGAGAGAGGGAGGGTGAGAATGTGTGTGTGTGTGTGTGTGTGTGTGTGTGTGTGTGTGTGTGTGTGTGTGTATGCGTGTGTGTGTGTGTGTGTGTGT
>JBBPCX010000035.1:7320637-7340029 GCA_037974365.1 Hydrocynus forskahlii
TGTGTGTGTGTGTGTGTGTGTGTGTGTGTGTGTGTGTGTGTGTGTGTGTGTGTGTGTGTGTGTGAGTGTGAGAGTGAGCCTGCTGCTTTTACTGCAGGAGCAAAGGTCCCACTGCAGAACTCTCTCCCATTTGCATTCACATCATGTTCCAGAACTTTCTCTGGCACCAAGCCTCAAGCTTCGAGCTACAATTCAGGCACTGCTCACGTGAGCTCAGCTGAGCCGCTGTCAGCCGGACGGCTATGAGTGGCAGTTGCTGGTCTGCTGCGTTTGTTCCTGTGTTGGAGGAGATAATTGCCTGGAGCTGTTTGTGATTAGTGATGCTGCTGTTGTGATTAGTTCCATGGCCGGTTCGTGGCTGTGAGCAAGGAGAATCTCTTTGTCTCATCCTGTTCTGGGTTGCTGTGTGTGTGTGTGTGTGTGTGTGTGTGTGTGTGTGTGTGTGTACTGAGTCTTTGCATTGTGAGTGGGAGGAAGATAGGTGATGTATGTTTGTGCCATTGTGTGTATGCTTACATAGAGCAGAGAGAGAGAGAGAGAGAGAGTGAATGCTGCATGTTTTTGGACAGTAATGAGCTTCGGACATCATTAAAATAAAACCTACACTGCAGATCTTTAATCAAACCCCACAGTACTAATCCATTAAAAAGGTGCCTATTTTATAGTCCAGCCATTTAAAAGCACCCCCCCCCCCCGTAGCTACACTCTAATTACATTTGTATATCTTTGTTTAATACAATCTACTAAATAAATAAATTAATAAATAACCACTTTTCCTTTAGATAAAAAAAAAAGTTTTCAACATGCTTTACACAGAACAATAAGGTGTTTGAAGAGAAAATGCCATGGGCTTAATGAAACAAAATTACAGTTACACACACAAAGCATATGCCAGACTGAACAATTTAATCTGTGTTTGAGCACACCTATAAAAATCTCATTCCTTTTGTTCTCTGTCATACTTTAAGAGCTATAGAAGAAAGGGTTCTACCACTAACTGAGCTGAAAGTGTTCCTAGGAGTGTGGAGTAAGCCAGCATCAGCTGAACAGAATGGTCTGGATGGGCTATAACTCTAGCAAGATTGGCAAGAGATGTTGGAGTTAGGCCATTAGGGGCTTTAAAATGAGCAGGACAATGTGATCAACATGGAAATTAACAGAAAGCCAGGGTAACTCAAAAAAATTCTCACACATCCTTTCCTCGGTAAGCACACGAGCCGTGTTCTGAACTAGCAGGTTTAAGAACTGTTCTTAAGTGATAAAAGGCATGTTTTAAAGGTGTTATTTACACGCTGAATGGATGGACAAAAAAGAAGCTATTTTGAAGGGACTTTGGGTCCAGTATAAATAATTTTGTTTCTGATTTTTCTTGAAGGAATTTCCTGGTCATTCAAACTGCGTTAATAACATTACATACAGCTTTGTTGCTAAATCTGATGTATCAACAGTCTTAAAGTTATACCCAACATTGAGTTCACAAATGATGTATCCAAGAGGCTGTACATAAAGAGGAAAGAGTATGGGCCTACACTGTATTGCACTCTTCACTGTTCGGCAAATTCTTATTGACACCAACAAATTAGTCGCGGTTGTCAAGTAAGATTTAACCCTGACAAGAACCTGTTTGTCCAAACCAGTTAAGTTTTCAAGGCTGTCCCTTCAAGTGTCATGATTGAAAAGTGCACTCAGATCAATCCGTACTTGAAGAGAGGCATTTTCAGAATCTGAAGCAACCATTAGATCATTGGCTACTTTAGTCAGTGCTGACTCTGTCATGAAATATTCTGACATTCTGACTGAAATTATTAATGTTTGCTATTTGTGCTTAAAAAAAGAACTATTATTGAGCAACAATTCATGATGCCCTGTATACAGTACGACAAAAAACAGCAAAAAAACATGCAAGTATTATTTGTAAATGACATCAGTGCTCTCTAACAATGTGTTGATTTGTTCAATAGTGCTGGGTTACTTTTAACAATGCTATTGTCTTTTTAACTGTCTCTTTCTCTAGTGAGAGAGCAGGAGGCTTTCTGCGATGAATCGCTATTCTTTAGTTAGGGCAGGAAAACAAAAGCTGTCTACTCCACTCTAAGAAAAAGCTAGCATCTACAGCTGCAGCTTTTTTCTGTCAAAGCCTACCCAGTTGGACCGAACAGTTGAATAGGCAATTAAATATCCAGAGTTTTGAATTTTACCACATGCCAAAGCCTGATCCAGTAACTTCAATAAATAAATAACTTCAATTTTAAATAAATACATTTCAAATAAATACAGTATTGTTGCGATCAGCTGAAGTAGACACACACACATATATCTATCTAGCTATGTACATATGTACACGCACACACACGCACACACACACACACACACAAACACACACACACACACACATATATATATATGTATATATATAATGTGTGTGTGTGTGTACAATAGACCCCTGAAATTCACGGAGGTTACAGTCCAAGAGCACCCGTGAATTGTGGAAAAATGCGAATTTGTGATGTGGTTAAAAAAAACCTTGCTTAAAACACCTTTTTTATTGTGTAAACGCTAAATGTGCCCCCAGATATGCTCATAAAACAATTTATTTTCATTTTAAACTCAGTTTAATGCATTACACTTGAAGAAACTGTAAAGGGAAACCCATATCCATACAGTTTACACTTAACTCCCGCAGTACTAGAATTTTCCTGCAGTTTCCCCAAATTTTCAGGGGTTTCAAAAAACAATTTGTACTGATTACTTCACAATCAATATTACATTGACTTACATTGAAAGTTCGGAATATGTTTTACTGTACATTACTTTTTATGGAAATACTATAAGTTAAGTTTTGTTCAGACAAGCATCTAAGATATATCATATATTAACATGTTTTGTGTGTATGTTCAGTCAGAAATCCAAATAATTTCAAATAACTTTTTTCAGTAGTGTTGTGAACTATTCAGTCAGTCCTTTGGAAATTTCTATTAAGCAGCAGTCTTTTTTCACTCAGCACTGGTTTCCTTTACACTAATGTTCTACGATCAGCACTCGTTTTAAATTTTTTCATGAAAACAGCAATCAGGTGCAAAACCCTTATGCTGTCATGAGGTGTCACCCTCATGCTCTTTTTCACCTGTTTCAGGTGTTTCTCCACTGATGTTTTAGAAAATTAATTTGGGTAACGTGACTGAATTTCCTCTCAGTTATTTTTTTTTGTCTAAAGAGATGCTTCTTATATACTTTTCTGGAGTTATTAGTTAGGCTGTTTTGCATTATTGCAGTTTTCTGCCTTAATGATATTTTAATCTTTTTTTACACTGTATGATGCAGCAGGTCAACACTTTCTTCCTTGTTTCTCAGAAATGTTATTTGTTTAAACTTCATTGCATTTATTGCAAAATTTTATTGTCAAGAGCAGGTAACTAAAATGATGTGTTTTCATAAGATGGAGCAGGACTTGAATTGACTTGGGGGTTTGACTACAGTTACCTTTTTAGCAAGAGATCATTAGTCTAGGCTTCCATCGGTGAACGTGAATGTTTGAACTGACTTTAGCAGAGATATGACATATCGTATTTAAATATTGGATCTGTCTTTATTAATTAAGGCTTCATTTATTTATTATTAACATTTCTGAAGCAAGGGTCACATTTTAGGAGCCATTCATGCAAGAATCCTGATAATTCTGCAAAGTGCTGTCAAACTTTTTCTTACAGCAGTAAGACAGAGCTGAGATATAACTGGCATTTACTGCTGTAATTAATCAGCATCTAAAACTCAATCAAAACCATAATTAATTTACACTCTGTTCTAGTTCTCATGCCTGCCTGCTGTGGAGCCTGCAGCTCCTCTGAGGCCATTTACATGCCTGTCTGCTCTGTCTGTACAGCAGCTGGGCCCTGTCTGCTGAGACTCAGAGCAGCTCTTCCTTTTCAGCCTTTTAGAGCCACTTAGTTCTTTTAGATTATTTGCATTTCTTGCCTTTTAAATCTGTCCATCTTGTATAGAACATTCAAAACAATGTCAGACTCATGTCTGAAGAAATATTTGCACTGTGGTAAACGTTTCCTGGAGTTGTAAATATATAACTCATCTCATTCTGAAGGACTTGCCTTTGAAAATATTTAGACAAAAAAGGCACTCTTTTTATGTGAAAATAGATTTTCTTTGTAAAGAGTGGAGCTGTTTTACTAAAGGCCTTCAGTTTCGCAAGCTCTGTGTAAACCTCAGTATTGATCCCAAGCATTCAGAAACAAACAGGTTTGTTCATTTGTTTGTTTGTTTTATGCTGTGTGAAGGTGTACAGGTCAAAGAGTGGTGTAAGTTGATTTGATGCAGACGAAAGGGGTGAGTCTGAGGATCTGAGCTACTTCAATAGGGGCCAAATTGTGATAGTTGCATGACTACCTACCAAAACTGGTCCAAGGAAGGACAACAGGTGAATCAGCGATAGAGTCATGGGTGTCCAAGGCTCACTGATGCACATGGGAAGCGAAGTTTAGCCCATCTGGTCTGATCACACAAAAGAGCTCCTGTAGCACAAATGGCTGAAAAAAGTTAATGCTGGCTATGTTACAAAGTTGTCAGAATACACAGTGCTTGCTACGTATGGTGCTGCATAGCCACAAACTTGCTGACCCCTGTCCACAGGCAAAAGAGCCCTCAAGGGGAATGTGTACATTCAAACTGGACCATAGAGTAATGGAAGAAAGTGGCCTGGTCTCATGAATCACATATTCTTTTGCAGCATATGGATGGCGTCTCTTAACTGTGGAAGAGATGACACCTGAATGCAATACTGGAAAAAGGCAAGCTGGTGGAGGCAGTGTGATGCTCTGGACAACGTTCCTTATGAAAACCTTGGGTCCTGGTCATTCATATGGATGTGACTTTGACACCTCCCACCTTCCTAAACACCTCTTCATGGCAACAGTGACATCTTTCAGCAGGATAATGGACCCTGCCACACTGAAAAAAATATTGGGGTGGTCTGAAGAACATGACAAACGTGTTGACTTGGCCTAGAAATTCTCCATGTCTCAATCAGAGAATCTGTGGAATGTGCTGGACAAACTAGTCTGATTCATGAAGGTCCCACCTCACAACTTACAGGATTTAAAGGATCTGCTTCTAATGTCATAGTGTCAGATACCAAAGCATACTTTCAGAGGTCTTGTAGAGTCTGTGTCTCGATGAGTCAGGGCTGTGCTGAGGCCACTAGGGGGACCTACACAGTCTTAGGCCGTAATAATGTATTAATGTATTGTAATAATGTATTAATGGCTTTAATGGCTGATCAGTGTGTAATAATGTGTTAAAAATGCTTCAGGAAGTTGGGCTGCTAGGATAATTTTTAAAGGGTATAACAAGTTAAGCCCGAACCCACCAAATGAAAATAAAAATCAAGCAGAAGCAAAGCTAGAATCAGCTTTCAAGCTCTTCAGATACCTCAGGTCTCCAATGCGTGTGTGCACTTCTGTCTTTTCTCTTGCTTGTCCACATTAATTCCAGCCTTCCTTTCCATTCCAGACTTTTGTTAGTCTTTTTTGTTGTGTAAGTCATTGTTGGAAATAACAGAAGCACAACTTTTGTTCACATGTTTACCTTCTTTGCCATTGCTTTTATAAGAAGTGTCAGTAACTTGTCTCAATTGTCTCATACTAAATCAAGCTAGCACTTTGCTTCCTATTTATAGCCTAGACTTTTATGGGCTGTCAATGCAGGATATTTGGCAGATAGTGAGGATCGCCTCCAGAGATGTTTGCTGATTGGTTAATACAGCAGGACCTTCTTTAAATTTTTAGCTCATGATTTTAGAACCCAGGGCAGTCACTGAGGCTTTTTACCAGAGCACTTATTTTTGTGACAGCTGTAAGGATGTGAGGAAAGTTTATCTGAAGTGCTTAAAAATAAACTGTAACGTTTTGTTCAGAGTAGTGCTGGTGTACTGTATAGCTTCTAATGTGCTTTTGTCTGGAGACTCATTATGGAATTGCCTGGAGTTGATCTGATGGATGCTGGTTATCCTGTATGCTAGGAAAAAGTTCAGATTCTTCCTTGTACCTCTTCTTCCTTGTGCCTCATCTGTTCGCAAGAGGAAAACCTTCTCCTGACTCGTATTTGAAGCATGCCTCCTGACAAGGACAGGCTAATTCCAGGTTGCGCTGCGTTTCCAGCCAGTACTGTTGCATGAAACTGATTTGCTGCAGTGTACCGTCAGCTTCATGGCTCAGTGTAGTGTAGTTTTGCCTCAGACTAGAGGATATGCTTGAACTTCTCCTGTAGAAGGTGTGCTGAAATATTAATGTTGTCTGTAGGGCTTTTAGTTGCAAGTATGCTTTATTCTGATGGAGAAGCAAAAAGGAAAAGCATAGCTGCTCAACACATTACCTCGCAGCGGGCAGAGAGCCCAGTGAGGTGCTGATGTTACTTGCAGCAGAGAGACTCCGGTACAGAACAGCTGCTGAATTCACTTACAATTAGAATTGTATAAACATATTACAACAACAACGATGCTGCAGCATGATGCGAAAGATAGAGCCTCATATCAGTTAGAGCCATGTGAACATTTGAAATGACTGAGATGATGCAAAGCTATTTTTTATCTTCCTTTATTTCTCGCAGTTTCCTCCCTTCATTTTTATATTTAAATATTTAATTTATTGACTGTTACCTTAAAGAAATAATTTGCTCCAAACCTAAATGTATCCAGTGTTTCCTTTATTCATGAATTAAATCGATCACCCAAAAAGTGTTTTTTTTGTTCATTTTGTTTATTTTGCTCATTTTCTGTATGTTACAAGTGTATTTGAATGTATTACAGGTTTGTAGCAACTTTATAATAATAATAATTAATTGCACAGTGCTAACTGCCTAAGGTAAAAATTTTCTCTGATATTCTGATGAGTGACTGATGAGTGACTGGCCGAACTGCCTGCCAATCATGTTTTAATGACGTGACCATACATGGAAGCTCTAATGCTGTGTAAAAATGCCCTGAAGTTTTAACAAAGGCTTAAATTCACCAGAAGCTCAGTGCAGTTTACACTCAGCAGAGAGGTTTAGCAGACCTCAAGTGACCCGTGGCCTCTCAGAGAGGAATTTAACGTGACATTTAACTAGACGCTGTATTCTGGAGATGCAGAGCATTATTCCTGTGTGCCTGACTTTGATAAGACTGCTCACTATGGAGCTGGAAAATGCCTCTGCACATGTTTCCAGATAGGGAGATCACACTCAGAGGAGTTCGTTTGAGATATGGCCTGGTTATAGGTGTATTGATCCAACAGAGCGTTGGGAGTGCTTCTACTGCCAGTGCTCTCTCAACACAGTCATTTCCTGAAATGACTTTGGCTCCAAATAGCAAAGTCCTTTCCACTTGCCTTGCTTTTATAGCTGTGTTTTCTATATGGCCTGCAGAAGAAGCTGTGTTTTATAACTAATCAGTTGTCTGATTGTAAAAATTACCCTCGTCTTCCCTACATGTTTTCTGTCATCATAGTAGGACAGGGCGGGGGACACCAGCGGATTTGTTATTTCCTCTGTGTGATTAGATGAGGTGGTGGCATATGACTCTGTGTCTTAACATGTTTAATTTGAAAATGTCACTGCTTCTGCAAATTGCTCTAATTTGCATCCCTAAGTGTAATTACTTTCTGTGCTTACAGGTTAATTATGCAGCCGTCCAGTCATCCAGGACCTAAAGCATCTGTTATGAAAATGACTGTAATAATACAGCCGGTGCCAGTGTTTGTTTTTGTTTATAAAGTTGCTTATAAAGTTCTTTTTTTGATTTGTGTGGTTTGTGTGGGTGTCATAACTGTTTTGATGGGTCTTCTCACTGCTGGAAACACGTAGTTGAGTAGCGCGCCACTATTCCGATATTTTGTCACATCACGACCCCTGCTGGTCAATGTGAATACTGCTCATGTCAGTAGAACCTCTCACTCGTACAAGATCTTTGTTGTTAGAACAAAAATCTAAAAATCCTACTGACGTTATGTTATGTAAAGCTCCGCATTGTGCTTAGATTCTAAGATCAAGAAAAATGCTTTTGCTGTACTGATAAGATTTTATAAGTATAAAGGACCCCAGGAGAAAGAATTACTTGAATAACTTTCATTTTTTTCTTATTTCGAAATGTAAGTGCTCTCACACAGCATACTCTCGTAAACCATTTCACAGAACACCATTCTCATTTGAGGATATGCACAAAATGGTTTTACATTTGTATCCTTGTATCTGGTTCTAATGCAGAATCTCCAGCGTCTCTTGTCTGTTGCCATTTCCTCCACCGTTTAAGTGAAACAATAAAGAAATCGGTGTTAGCTTTCAGCTGTTAAAAGTGGGATGAAAAAAGCTCTGTTCTGTCTTAAGTGCTCTGAAGCTTTTGACATCTTTTGTCAAACCACACTCAAACATGCATCAGATGTTGTTAAATATACCAGAGAGGTTTTTCTTCTGTTTTATAAGTAAAGAATGTTTGTACACCTAAATCTTTGTTAGGGGGAGGCCAGTATAGGTTGTGGAGAAACGTGTGTCAAAAACTTGTTTAAGTATTTTTAGAATACCCTGAATGCGGTGGAAAATAACTGACAGGCTGTAAATGACAGCGAATGGCCCACAGTCTGTAAGTATGTAGTAGACATGTCCAAGTCACGAACGTTTAAAAAGTATTTTTTTCCACCATAAATGCAATGCAGCGAAAAGGAATGTAGCGTAGCGTTGTAAGCCACGTCAATGCAGAACAGTCGACGTCACCAAATGTAAACTTCAAAATCCGCAGCCTGTATTCATCATAGCTCATGACTGTCCTACGGGTTGTCTTGCCTCAGGACATGTGTGTGATTGTGTGCTTGTTTGTGGTTGCAGCTGATGTCGCACACACCACGGCTGAAAAACCACAGGCACTTGGGGATGGCAAGATGATTGGCATATGGGTGAATTTGTTTAAAATGGTGTGTAATGTTTTGTTGAGTGTAGCCAGATTTCTGTGCCTTTGCGGTGCATTTATTTTAGATAGTAAATACCATCAATACTGACAATCTGTCATGCAGGCAGAAACTGTTTTTGGTCACATGTAGTTTTAGAATTGATTTAAAGAAGCTAGATTCTAGATTTTTCTTGTATTGTTATCCCTGAGGTCCACTTTAAGTGACATTTGTCTGTGCTTTTATATCTGAAACAGTCATTATTTATTTTCACATGATTTCCAACTTCTTTTTATCACTTTGAACAGTTTTATTATTTATTGATTCTGTAAATCTTGATTGGCTGCCTTGTATGGAACTCATTCAGAAGGCACTCTTTGTTGAAATGCTTCTTATGCTTTCAATGAATGATCATAAATGAACTTCCATAGGCTGATAGGCTGAATTTTTTCACGCAAAACGTATTGACAGTGCATTTGATGTAGTGTGTGGTAAAGTATTCTTTTTTAAAGCAAAGAATGTTCATTTTTAATGCTGGGCAACAATGAAATTTCTTAATTCAGTAATGAATTCCAAAGTAGTGTATTGTACACTTTTATTTTAAAAGTACTGAACAAAAAAGCGCAATAACATTCGGTTTACAAACACTTTAAACTAATAAGGAGCTTTTAAACAGCAGTGTTCGCTTTAACACAGTTACACAGTTACAGTTCAAATATTTCTGTAAATCTCAACTTAAACATTAATGTAATTAAATAAAATTAAAAGTAAAACTATTTGCCACTGCAGGGCATTCATGCTTTATCTAGTTTGTTATAAAGAAACAAATTTCCCCTCAGAGTCCAGATCTTGGAGGGTGGAACCGTTATAGCAGAAGGGGTGGGAGGTGGGGGTCCCCACTTTTCCCCTCCCGTACGACAGCCGAGACGTAGACCATTATAACCATTCTAATTTTTTTCCTCCCGGAAAGCTGTAGTAAGTATCCCTGTTAGAGTGAGGTGAAGTGGTCGAGCACAAAAAAGCAACAGACTTTCAAAATAATAGGGTGGTGATCTTAGTCATTGTGATTTTTGTTATTTAAGTTATTTGTCATAAATGTTGAATTGTTTATTGTTTTGTTCTTTTGCACTTTTATTATCAGGGTTGAGGATGGATGGGGTATGGGGATTTTGGGAGGGGCGTGTGTGTGTGTGTGTGTGTGCGTGTGTGTGTGTGTGTGTGTGGTTAAGAAGCGAGTGAGAGCAAGAGAGTGCAGGGCGGGTTAGAGCTGGTTCAGGGTTTAGTGGCGTGAGTTGTGACCATTACAGCAACTCAATTGTACTAGGAGTAACTTTAATAAAAAGAAGCTGTGGCGCATCACTACAATAGTGATAAATAAAAACTGTGTCAACAGGAAATAAAATGATTGTCATACGTTAATGCGTTAATGCGATAATAATGCGTTACCATACCCAGGCCTATTAATTGTCCTTTAATATGGGATCTACGGTATATTTGGCATGTGCCCTGGCAGTGACCCACAAAAAGAAGTAAAATAACCAGATTTTGGATGCCAACTCTAAACTCTAGATATGGAACATTTGACTCAATAAATCTAAGATATGATCACAGGAATACTTAGTCAGAGAACGTTTCACGGTAGACAGATGACATGACCTGCATTCATTTAGAGAAGAGGAGGAGGGTTTACAGACTTATCTTTAGTATTTGTGTTTTGATGCGTGATGCTGTGTGTGTGTGTGTGTGTGTAGATACTGACACAATGAGGTTCAGTGCATACACTGGCCTGCTTGCCACCTACTAAAGGGATCATGAGCCATCCCATAAAGCTGCTTAAGACTAACTGCTGGATACACTCCACACACAAGCTGATGTGTACTTTTTATACACACACACAAACACACACACACACACACAAACTCTCTCTCTCACACCTATACACACATGTATATACTCTCTGCCTTCCACATAGCCTCAGGCGCTTCTCTGCTTCCACACACTGTGTGCACTATTTGTTGAAGTAAGGATTAATGATAATTAGCTTCGCCTACGTATGATTCTGTTAAACAGAGCGGAGTGTGTGTAGCCTTACCTTCTGCAGCGGGTTCTGCAGTGATTAGTTCGCAGGTTGCATGATGATAAGCAAGAAACACACAAAGCCTAGTGGATGCAACCACTGATATGCATTCTATGTATGTACGACGACCTTCTTTTATTGCTCTGTTTGCGTCTGACAATCAGTGCAGCATGCTAGAAAAACAGAAATCAATGCTGCTTCAGGAACAGTCAAACACGAGGTTACAGAGGCCTCATCAAAGCCCATGCGAGACGCGGCTGTGACAGATGAATTTACCTGATTTCATTAACACATATATCAGTAGAAAGCAAGTAAACTGAAAGTAAGTAAACTGATAAACTTGTGTTGTTATAATATATTTTACTTATTGGTGGAAATTATGTTCACATCTGGATCAAGGAATGCATTGCATTGTGTTTCAGGCCATTGTAAAAAACAAAAATATGATCGCAAAACGATATTTTTTGTGTAGTGTGCAGTTCTACCTCACACACGTGAACAGCTGATGAGGTGGTCAGGGCCAGCGGGGGACTCCCTGTTTTCTGCTTATGGAAGAACTTCTCATTTTCACCTGCAGGTCACCTTTGTGCTGGCCCAGGCACTGGCACATGTGGACACATGGCTGTCCTGGCAGCCTGCACACATGTTTCGTTTAGCTGTACTATTATTAAATCAGGTCTGTGTTGTCTTAGGAAAACTCTGTGTGTGTGTGTGTGTGTGTGTGTGTGTGTGTGTGTGCGCTACATCAGCTGGCTTTCAGATTCAGTGATGTGCAAAATAACGTTACTTCAATCCTGAACATTCATTAAGGATTAAAATCTTATACATGCTTTAGAAAATAGAATATAACGTGTACCTTATACTCAAAACTCACTTCATACTCAATGCAAAGCAATTATGTTACTTCTAGAGTTGTCACATCAAAAGGTTAACTAACTGTGATTGTTTATTTATCGCTTTATTCAAGTATGTACCTATTTGAATTATTGTTAACAGTTTATGTATTTCACCAAAAGGAAGTTTGGATCATGCAGCAAGTGAGACATATAATCATTTAGAACATTCATCTGTTGTACTGAAAGTATTTATATTCACATGGATTTGGATTGATTGTGTAATGCATTGGGTGCTGAAGAGTTGGGTGGATGCATCTAGAGGTTTGCAGGTGAATGAAACTAAAGCCTGAACCCAACAGTTACCCATGACCGCGAGACTCGACCCAACAAGGCCTGACCAGAACTGCTGAAGTTGAAACCCAGCTCTGCTCATCATCTGGATCAAGTTTTGTCTTTATACTAAGTGCTAAACTAAACTGTGTGTACTTCTGAAATTTGAAAGTGGAACATCTGCTGTAGCCTGCACTTTACTAGTAGAAGTACTTTGTCACTGACATTTGTTTGTGTAGTAGTTGCTACAGAATGGCTACATCCATGGCAAACGTGTCACTGAAGAGGCAACATACTAGTCTTTCTATCATCGCTCAAAGGTGTGCGTGATCAGTGTATCTGATATAACTACCAAGTCAGAATATTCCCACAGTGAAAACATCTCTCACCCTTTTGACATTTTAAACAGATCCTTTTTACTGACTTTTTTTTTGTTCTGTTATGACAGTCACAAACTACACAAAACTACAGAGAGAACGAGCCCTGAATTTATATAGTTGCAATCTTTCAAGTAAGGACAAATCTACTACTCAAGCCTGATGTTGTATGGGAAAAATTGTCCTAACACCCAAACACTGATGGACAAGTCAAACTTGGGTCAGGACACAACACGGTCTAAAGCTCAATCGAGGAACACCTGAGATGTCCTTAGTTCTAGCTATATCAACAGTCCATTTTGTAACCTTTTTGTTATGTGAGACAGGGTTTGAAAGGTGAAGTAAAATATTGGATGTCATATAAAATGAAAGATATGTGAGAATGAGGTAGCTGTCTTAATATGTGAAGTTTCTCCCCGCCGAAACATCCTGCAGGGATGTAATTTGACTGGCATCCAAGAAAACAGAATTTGGAAAACAATAAAATGGACATCAAACGCATAATGAAGCTTCAACATGGCATTTTTTCTGTTGTGTCTTCTGTTATCCAGTGAGTCCAAATAGTGTTATCATTTTGATCAATATTGTTTTAGAAGGTCTAGCCAACACAACTGCTGTCACTGTTATAGAAAGTCTCTTAATAACATGCTTCTGAGACACTGCTGAACATAAATACATTTTAAAAAAGGAGAGAAAATTCAGCACAAAAACAGCTGCCACAACTTGCAGCCCTCCCTGGAATGCATAGACATGACATTTAAATATATTTAAAGACATATTAAATATGCCTTTGCACATAAAACGGCAGCAGAATGCATCGTATTTGCACCCAAAACTGCACATTAGGCCTAGAGGTCCGACACTACACATTCTTGGTGGAGAATAAACTTTACTACGCATGAGTTGTAAACTCATTAGATTTAGGGCATCCCTTAACCTCTAAAAGAAGAGGTGAGCAACATTTTGATCAAAGCACCCTAGCCAGTAAAACAGTTCCTGACACAGAGTCCTGAGATGGAAGAGGGAGAGGAACAGAATGAAAGAAAGATGATGAGAGAGAGAGAGTGATTTAAAATGCTGGGAAGTGAGAGAGAGATGAGCAGTGGGTGCATCCAGGCTGTGTGTGTGTGTGTGTGTGTGTGTGTGTGTATGTGTGTGCGTGTGCGCGCGCATGTGTGTGAGGCGGACCCTTTGCTCAGTCAGGAGTGAAGCATCTCTTGCCGGCTGGATGTGTGTGCTTTTTGCTTTTTCTCGACGTCAGTGGTCCCAGAGCTAAAGGCACTCTTTCTTGAACACGCCGCTAGTGGAATGTCTCCCATTGTGAAAAACCAAGACTGCTTCTCGCCCATGCTCTGCCACTGCAAAGTTGCCTGCCACGACAACACCCTGTCTTTGATGTTCGGATGCAAGGTACGCTTTTCTCTCGGGACAGCTCTGGAGCTCAGATTGCTCCATCAACTTTTGCCAGGCTTTGGTACCACAGCCAGTGCTGCTCTTGGCAGGTGTATTGTGAGATGTGCTGTTGTTGTTTGCAGGGGGAGCGTAAGTCCTGGCGTTGGTTGATTCGTCGACTTGTTGATGATGGACAGAGTAGCATTGGTTGGAGCCTAGCAAGAGAGTAGCCTTTCTTGAATACAGAGTAGTGCAGTGTGTGCCATGTGTTACTGTGTCAAAAGATCAACTCTACTATATCACCCCTGTACCGCTATTGTGGGTGTGTACTGTAGATATGGGTGTGTTTTCCTTTCCTTACGCAGTTTGTCTGAGTATGTGCATAACATGTTTACTCTAGCCACCAGAGACAGCAAGGCTGCACGTTAATCAGGTGATTCATCAGTGAAAAAACTGATTCATGGCAAGAATATTGTAAGCAACTTGTCACAGAGGATTAGTACATACATAGCTTACAAACATGCAAGATACATGCATATTACTTATTACTGTAACTTTATTTTGCAAGTGATGGATAGATTTAAAGTGCTGTGTCCTTCAGCATGTGTAGATACAATGTATCTAGCACATTTGTCTGTCTGCATGTTTCTCATTAACTTGAAGCAATAGTTTGGCAAAAGATCAAACATACACAAGCCAGCCCCCTTCCACTACCCAGTTATACAGTTACACTGTAGTTTTAGGCTAATATATCTAACCAATAATAAGCTGCCATGTACATTTATTATCCAGGGCAACATTATGCTTGTGGTATTCTTATATATATTTGTATGATCGCCATTATTTTATACAATGTCAAAACTACATAAGCATCTCTATTAGAGAGTGTGATGACTTGAGCACTGAGTGTGATGACTTACAATCACTGTACAATCTACGTGCCTAGTAGTAAGGTGTACAATTCCATTATTGTTAGCCACAATGGCCTAAAAACTTCAGCACAGAAGTAAAGAAGCAAACTATGAACAGCAAACATGTTTGGGCTAAACAGCTAGGGGCAGGTGGAAAACCATCACTGTAAGTGATCTTATGCTGAACTAAAGATATAACTAAAATATAGCGCAGCCTCACTGTCACCATAACTCCCTCGGTCTCTGTGTAAATTGACTATTTTAAATTGGGCGCTAATTAGAGGCAGAGTGGATAGCAAGACTGCCAGGCTAGAACCAATGTTGTTCCCTTCTTCACGGTATGCTGGAGCTAGGAGATCCACTCCCTTAACAAGCCACCCTTGTTAAGGGGTCTCACTGCCATGCATTAGACCTGTGTGAGTGTGTGTGGGTGTGTGTGTGTGTGTGTGTGTGTGGATGGGGATGGGGTATAAATTTTCAGTACAGCACTAACAAGTAGATTTTAGATGCATTAACTAACCCAGAATGAGACACAGGTTGATGCAGAAATGCTTTAGCTTTACCTTTTCTTGAGCTGCAGAAGAGAAGAGTTTAGCTTCAGGTTCTAATGTCACCTCCACACTGCACATTCTTGTGCCCTTAATATCAGTACTTACATGGACCTCCTTACTCTATAACCTGTGAACATGTCAAAGTTCAGCACATGTCCAACTAACATTCAGAAACAGAGAAAGAACATGGGCATTAGGGTTTTGCCAGAAAATGAAAAAGGAGAAAGAGTGTATAAAATGATGTTGGCTTCCTGCATTTTATTCAAAGAAAAAAGGTTTTTGGTCTTTCTTATTGCAACTTTTCTTCTGCCACTTACATTAGCAGTTACCACACCAGTTAAGGTGGAACAGAAATTTGGAGAAAGAAGTGGATGAATACGAAGCTGCTTTCTGTTTTGTTTGATATACTGTGCTGGTTAGCACAAATACACTTAAACAGTTTGAGCAGATCTGCAGATCTCCACAATGTCAGCTGTATGGAATAATTTCACTTTTTCTATGACAGACATTAGATAAGCTATTTGTACTCACTGTTCATTAACATCAAGAGGTGGAAAAAAACACCTCTTCATCTTCAGATTTGATTCCATATGAAAATAACATCCTGCTTCATATGCAAAAAGCAGAAAGGAAAGTAACTGCAAATATGCTGTTTACAGATGTAGCTATTGTTTTTGAAATGACAAAAAAGACAAAAAGGAATGTGCAATATTACCTAGAGAAGTGTATAGTGTATTGTCTTGGAAAGCCTATATAATATAATAATTTTCATACAGTTTTTGTATGCAAGCTCGTTTTTTTGCTGTTTTTGACCAAGTATGTCCTGAATTTCAGTTTTGAATTAAGCAAAATTTCGTTTTGGTGCATCACTGGATTACGCTCCTAAAAAGAAATATACCAAAAAGGGTTCTTTGGAGTAATGTTATATAAAGACTTCTGAAGAACTTGGATTTTTGTAAATAGGAGATATGAGTGTTCAGATATTTTAGTATAATATGGAGGTATGTGATATATAGGTTATATAAGGATTTTTCCTCAAACCTTTTGTTGGAGCCAAGATCGTTTAGGAACGTTTAGTTAGAAGAATGCGGTTGGGGGGCTTGTCTGCAGAACCTGCTGAAGTCAGCATTCTCTTGATAGCAGTTTGCTTCTGCTTTTCCTTACCTCTGTGGCCTGTTTTCCTTTCTCTTCTCTTTATTGGCTCCCACACATCCATAGCTCCTGGTCCTCGGATGTATAGTAGAGTGCACAGTGAGAAATTTGCATTGATGTTCAAAGTCATTGTAGCATGAAGAGCGTGTTAAGAAAGCTCTCGAGACATCATGCTCAAACATTCACAAAGAAATCCCCAAAGGATATTTGTGGCCACTATAGAGATTAGATGAGTATAGAGTATGGAGATGGAGATTATCTCAAGGATGCTGTGTTTAGGACGGTTAAAGTGACTGATGTGTCTTTGTGCACTAGAAGATGACTTGTTGGCGCAAAGCTGCAGGTCTTTGGAATTAACTGAAACTTAATAAGCTCCCTCAGTTCATTTCTCAGGTATTAATTCTTAGAATGGAGTTTTTGGGTTAACTCCTACACCTGCTATGTTTCTGACTGAAACATACCGACTACAGGGCCACTATTGATTGAATATTTTTGCTTGGAAGAGTGACTCTTTCAAAACCCCACGTGAATGACTCTTGGCTTATGCATCTAATTGTGTTGTAATTTCTTGTAGTTATGACTTCAGCTGCTCAGCCTTCGGTAATTATACCTTTAGTTCAGTTTGCTGTAGTACATTCATTTTAGATTGCGTGCGTGTGTGTGTTTTAATTTCTGTATTGCCCGCTGACCCTTTGAGCTTCCAGATTTCCCTGCCAACTGCTGAGGCAGCCGGAGGGGCGGAGCTTCAGCCGGACATTTTTTTTCCTGTGATTGTTTATTTTTGCAGATTGCACAGACACATGTATGTACCTCTGAGTGGTCCTCAAAGTATTTCTTCAACAGTTAAAGTAAGCATATACATGAAGGCGGTAGATGGTGGGCCCTGGTCTGCCTTTCCTTAACCCCCTATCCATCTGTGAGCTGAGTGGAGTCACGCGTGATGATGATGATGAGGATGATGATGACGAGTAGAGCGTATACTAAGCTGCAGAAAAGGGGTCAGTGCACACAATCGCACGGAGATTCCACACAATCCTACACAGAGCCTAGAGCCATGCCACCTCACATTGCCATCTCCTCTCAACTCAGAGAGAGAGAGAGAGAGAGAGAGAGAGAGAGAGTAGAAGGTAAAGGAGGGGTAAAGTGCAGAAGAACGCGGGGTGGCAACAGGACACACATGCGCAAACCAAATGCTAAGTAAATTCCTTCAGTCTTATTCTAAGACTTCCCAGTCTTTGACTTCCTTAAGTACATTTGCCACTGAAGGTCAGTTCACACCCAATTACTCTGCCAGTGGAGTTTCTCTGCACAAACAGCTTTTAATCCTGAGCTAGCCACAAAGTGGCTTCTGGGTCAACATTTGTGCCTAAAATGCAACTATAAGCAAACCTTAACCCATGTGATATGTTAGACACCAAATAACATTTTTCTCAGAATTCAGGCGTATGCCGAAGGGCCACCTTTCAGAAGCCATGTCTTCTTACTTTTGGTCTTCTCCTCAATAGAATTTCATAATATTATAACAGAACTATGCAACGCACCCTTGTGTCCTAATACTGGGATCACAGAAATTTGCTATATGCAAATAAGCCTCTAACCCAGTGGTCACCAGCTGTCCTGAAGATCTGCTTCCTGCAGGTTTCACCTTCAGCCCAACACACCTCATTCAGCTGATTAAGGACTGTATATAATAAGTCAATGGTTCAGGTGGGATCTATAAGCTCTGCAGGTGCAGGGTAAGTGTCCACTGCTCAAATCAATCTGAATGTTTTACTGGCTTTACTAGTGTCATTTTATTGCAAGGTGTATTGCAATGGGTAGCAGAATTTGTTTGTTTGTTTGTTTGTATGTATGCATCTATGTATTTTTGGTACATCATGCAGCCAGAATACGGAACTACCCTTCTCAGATCCTTGTTTAAAACTGTCCACTGTGAAACTGATAATAGCTTCTTTTTGGAATTGCTTTTTTCTCCAGGTATTATAAATATCTGAAATATTGCAATATGACTTTCTCCCTAATATAATTCAGCTCTAGACTTTATTACTGAGTGTGTGGTATGGATGAAGAATTAGATGACCAGGTCACCAGTAAACACCAAGGAAAATATTACATTCCTTTTTGTGTAAACAGATTCTGTTTTTGGACAGAGTACGATTCTTTATGCCTCCATAGGAGCTGTAGCTATTTCAGGCATTGCTAGAGAACATGCAGTGTGCAGTCACAGTGAACAAATTATTGTGCTTGAGTGTTGACCTGGGCTTTATTGACTGTTCCAGTAAGCCCTACTCTACTAATAACGTAGAATGTTTAAGCAAAACTGAGCTGCTGAACTAAAATATCAGATTCATTTTACTGTATTTGTAACATTATAGAGGTAAATGATATATTTCTCTGTAATTCTAAACTAGGTCATGTCAATTGTTGCATTTGATTAATGCATCAGTATTGGCCTCAGCGTGGGTAGAGGAAAATTATTGGATAGGATCATCACCCCAGAAATCCTTAATTCGTTTTTGCAGAATGTATTTGTGAAGAAATTATGTTTAATATTTTTTATGCATTCGTTCTTTCAGCGTATAGTGAGCATTAGTAACTGAGTGGTATGTGTATGGCTGAGAATTGTACTCGTATGTGTGTTATCAGCTATCTCATGGAGAGAGAAGAGTTGCCCTTAGGCTCTGTGGCTGTATCGAGGGCTTGCTCATAGAATGGCCATCAAGGAACAGTGAGTCACTCCCTGCTGTTTTAGAGGCCGGCTGTTTTGGACAAAACTCCATACAGCATCTATTTATCTATCTGTCCATCTATCCATCCCTCCATCCATCCGTCCATCCATATGTGT
>JBBPCX010000035.1:7341226-7354830 GCA_037974365.1 Hydrocynus forskahlii
TTCTAATTATTGATTTCCCTGTACACTAAAAGATGTCAAAGTAACAATAATATTAATAAAAAAATTATTTAAAAAAAAGAGTAGATGGTTAAAAGCTCTACCAAACTTCTACATTTTTACATTACAAATAAGGTGAGTTGCCTTAATATGGGACATTTTTTGTAGTTTAATGTTGGCTTAACATTGTAATACACTACAGATATCCAAACTACAAAAAATGTCCCACATTAGGGCAACTCACCCTAACTCTGCAACTATTTTCTTCAACTGATGAAGAGCAAGAATGTTTTGAGGCTGAGCAACTTGGTAGAGAAACTTGATCTTGACAAGAATCTCTAGGTCCCCTTTATTTATTTGTTGGGTTTTTATTTTTTATTATCATTTATTCGTTTTTATTGGTTTACACAGAAGGTCATTCAATGTGCTTTACAGCAATGGAATTTAAAATAAGAATAAAGAAAAATTCGAGAAAAATATTACAAGATACTGAGAGGTAAAATAATACATAAAAGAACATTAAAAGTGCAGTAAAAGTGCATTAAAAGTGCAAATATTTAAAGGAAGGCAGAGGAGAATAGTGCTGTTTTTAACACCTAATAGTATGATAAAATGTTTGTCACATTTATGCATTTAAACAAATTAGTTAAAAAAAAAACAACAGGAAATATACGTGGCAAAGTAGTAACATAGCAAATACAGTGGGTATAGAAAAGATTCACCCCCTTCAAAATATTCAAATTTGGTTGCTTTGCAGCTTGAAATGAAGACACACACATAAAACAGACTCACTGAGCTAGATAATGCTCCACAAGTGCTCCACCAATGTTGCTTGTATGAGAGGGTTGCAAGAAAAAAGCCACTCCTCAAGAAAGACCACATTAAGTTTCGATTTTCCATAGTGTTTCCATAGTTTTTCCATAGTGCACCTTGGAGGTCCAAGTGGAAAAAGGTGTAACAGTCACATTAGATCATAAGTGAACATCAAATGGTTCATCTAGTGGAAAGTCAAATCTCACCATCCAAAGAACACCATACCTGCAGTAAATCATGGGGTGGGAGCACCCTGTTGTGGGAGCGTTTCTTACCATCAAATTCTTGAGGAAAACCTGCTGCCTTATGCCAGAAAGTTGTCAATGGGAAGAAGGTTCACCTTCCAGCATGCCTAGTTGAGCCCAGACTTAAACCCTATTGAAAATCTGTGGAATGACCTGCAGTCGCCATCCAGTTTCACTGAGCTTAAACAGTTCTGTGAAGAAGAGTAGGCAAATACTACAGTGCAAAGTTGGTTGAGAAGTATCCCAACAGACTCAAAGCAGTAATTAAAGCAAAATATGGTTCCCCAAAGTGCAGACACAGGGAGTGATCATTATTATTCTCAGAGATTGTTTTTTTGTGTTTTCTTTTCTAAACTGTTGCTATCATATACAGTAACCCCCCACTTATAATTTTCTCGTCCTCGTGCTGGTTTGCTAAGCGCCGCGCCCTAACATAAACCCTGCACAAGGACGAGGGGGCGTGGCGGACGAGGCCCAGACGTCACAGCTGTATTAACGTAAATTCAGCTACATTTCCATTTAAAAATAACTATAAATGTTTGGTACTGTGGAGAGAAGCACAAAGAAAGGTGTCTTGGGACCGTGAAATACCACCATCCTCAGAGGCGGGAAGTTTAAAATTGCTAATCTTAAAACGCTATTTATTTCTCCTTGCTGCTGATTGGCTGCTGCCCTGTGACACATCCCTCGCTGTACTCACAGGCGGGAGGTTTGAAAGTAGCCAATCTGAGCACGTTATTTATTTTTCCTTGGTGCTCATTGGCTGCTGCCCAAAATTTCCCCCGTGGAGCGTCTCGAGTGTTCTCGTGTTTCATTTTGTTCTTCTTGAAGCCCTGTATTTTTATTACTGTAAATTACATGAATTTATTACTATATTTAACTGCTTATGCCAAAGAAAACAACAGCGCATACCCAAGAACACGCACATGCATTAATTACAGTACAGTCTGTGCAGCGGTAATATCGGTATTTGCATTCCAGCACTGCTAGTTCAGTGTAAACTGTACAGTACAGACACGGGTTTAACTTTACATTTTCTTTAAGGCTTATGAGTTTAAAATGTAATTAAATTGTTTTGGGTGCATATTTGGGGGCATATTTAAGGTTTACACTATAAAAATAGGCATTTTAGACATTTTTTTTTTTTACCACAACACAACAACGCGATTTTTCACTATACGCGGGTGCCCTTGGTGCGTAACCCCAGCGAAAAGTGGTCAATTGGTTTCATTTTTTTAAATCTAAATTCGAAGGTTTTCAGTGTAGTCATAAACTGTTAATAGTGTTATGAAATACAATCATAATAGTTATTAAACAATTCATGGTAGTTATTGAACATCAGGTATAAATCCTTAAGTCTGATTGGCTGAGCCCTATTAAAAAGTACTTCATGAACACGTAGGACCACATATATCAGTTGAGTTCTGTATTGATGTAGCACCTTTTTATTGCAGTTTCATAGCACATTTTAGTTGTTGCCAGTTTACAGAAGATAAAAACCACTTGAGGCTGTGTTCTAATGGTTTTCAACCAAATTCTGTAGTCTTTTGTGTTTTTTTATTATCGTATGGTGCTTTGCAAAAGTAATGGGCCACTTGAGACTACATTTCTGGGGACTTTAGCATGGCCTTTTGTGTCATGTTTTAATAAGACTCAAAAAATGAATAAATAATAATAATAATAATTATTATTATTATTATTATTGTTGATGTTGTTATTATTGTGTGTGTGTGTGTGTGTGTGTGTTTGTGTGTGTGATTAATACGTGTGTATCTATGCAGCATGAACTCTGGTCACAAATTGAGGCTTCTTCCCATGTGATTGGATGATGTGTCTGGTTAAAGTTGTTTTTGATTAATTTTTTTCAAAATATTACTTACTGTGGTTGGACCTTCATGATTAGACACCTCTGTATGTGTATGTGTGTATTTACAGAACAGGCCGCCGGCGGTTCAGGGCAACCAGCAGCAGACCCCCTCTCCGGCCTGTATGAACCCAAACCCAGCCCTGATGAACTCGCCCTGGGTGAGATAGAGTCGGCGGCCCCATTGCTCTGGAAAACTCCCTCACTCCATCTATCAACTATGCTTAAGAGACTCATGCACACTGCACTTTTTTTTTCTCCATGCTGCTTCTATTATGCTTTGGAATAGCACGAGTGTGGATGACACCGAGGTACCTCCCCGCTATCACGCTCTTAGCAACATTAATGCTATTACACCCACATGCATGTCCGAGCACTTCGAGGGAGGTTTGAGAAGCCAAAGGTCCTCCCTGTCTCAGGGGAAGCTGGTGTACGCAAAAGAGTGACTGCACTTGCTCTGCCCATCACTGTTAATGACTTTATGCACGACCTTTATTGTTTTTTCTTTATTTTGGATACCATATGAAAACAGCCGCTGCTCTTTATTTTGTGTCAACATTTCATAACAAACGGACCACCTGAAATTTTGAAAGGCAAACCTCTTTACATTCACAGACCCTTCCATTGCTCACTGTTATAATGGAAAAAATAAATATAGAAAAACCTAAAAAAGAAAACAAGCTGTTGAATAATAAGCCAAAAAATATTATCAAAGGTCAGTAAAGTGAAATACAAAATTTGTTGATATATATTATTAACATGCAAATTATGTTCTATGCTTCTATGACTTTACCATTTTGGAAAGATACAAGGTTTCCTCACTACAGGCTGCGCTCATACTGCTGTTGCACAGTGCGTTGCCAGCTGTGGCTTTCCATCATTTTTACTTGTATGTCTTGCCCATCACATCTTCTTTAGTAACAGCGGCATGTGTCCAGTGCAGGAGCTGTGTTTGAAATGCAAAGTTGTCCAAGCTGTTTCTTCCATGCACATCCAGGCCCACGTGGTAGCTTACACATAATGGATGTCAGTTGGTGTGCTCAGCGGTTTTTGGATGTCTCTCTGCATCATTCTGACTGGCTGTCTGTTTTTTCTCCTTCTTGCCCCCATCCTTCATCCTCCTCCTCCTCTTCCTTCTGGTTACAGTACCGCTATCAGGATGATGATTCTCCACCTCCCGAGCATGGCTTTCCACGGCTGACCAATGAGGTACGTGCACCTGAGCTGGTGCATGTGTCGGAGAAGAACCTGTCGGAGATCGAGAATGTGCACGGCTACGTCTCCCATTCACACATCTCACCACTCAAGGTCAGTTACTTTCCCCACAGGCCACGCCATGAGAGACTGCTGCCATGGTCTTTTTCTCTTTGTTTCTTATGCTTTGTCTTGACCGACAAGTGTCTCCCTTTGCCTCTTTCTTCTTCTCCTCTCCTCGTCTCTTTCATTCATTTTCTCCCTCGATCACTTTCATACAAACATTATTATGAAGGGAATCAGGTTCAGTGGAGAGGACATCAGTGCCGCATACAGTACCATTCAAACATTCAGTAAAGCTATTTGCTATTTATTCTGCTGTTTGCTTAGAAAAAATATAGGTTCCTAAATGATTCTTGGCCTTGAGTTTGGTTCTAGATAAATGTTTTGATGGTATTGATGTAGAGGTTTTATAAAGCACTATCCAAGTATTGTGTATAATTTTGCCATATCATTCATCGCTACAACACATTCAGACAAATATCTGGAATGGTTGTTCTGTTTCTGTGGCACATGTATCTGATATGTTGTCAAACTCTTTCTGGCACCTTTATTTATGTTTTTATAGTGTCAGGTGGGCTGATTTACCAACTCCAGCCGTGAGTGCTGTTAAAAAAAAAATGGGGGTTTCAGTTCCTCAAACAGCGGAGCACTGCTGGGATGGTTTATTTTTCCACACAGAATGGCAGCATTGGGCCCAAATTGCCACAACCAATGCATAGTTTGATCAGGTTAATTTTCTTGATTCATTAAGGTGAGCTCATTGTGGAATTTAGCAAATCATTAGCTATCAACTTTGAGACTGCAGTTTATTTAGTAAATTAATGAATGGACCAGTAAAAATCTTCCAAAATGTCATAGAATACAATCACCGTACATTACCATAAACTTTTTCGCCCTATGAGATTATTTCAGGTAAACAAGGTTTTGTTACAACAGTGAAAACATTAAAACATTTTTCTTGGGTGCAAGGAGGAGAAAAGGTATCACACTTTTGTACCTCCAATCATCTCATAAGATATGACTGAAGATTTGTACTTATCTGTATGTATTGTAATGTTAATGCATATTTTAAAGGCAAGGTAGTGCAAAGAAGCCATTAAACTATTTAAAGAATACTGTTTCTACGCATACCATGCATAAGTTTTATTATCCAGCATCTTTGCCAGTGCATTACAAACAGATTTAACTAGGAGTGTACATTCTGCAGCACCTTAAACTTGTCTATCAACTGAACAGGTGAACCGTCAGCACTGCAGAGCGCCTGTTATATAACATTAAGCATGTCAACTCCCACCTCTGTGCTTTGAGAGGAACACCTGGCTTTGCAGATGGTGCAAGCATTGGCCCTCAGGTGAAGTACAGCAGCTGAAAATATCAGCTTCATCTCTGCAGCCATGCCATTCAACTCAGCATGCCTGTGAGCCCTGGGGGATTTGAGATTTAGCTTCATGAGTCTAAATGCTGTTAATTTGGGTAGACGGGGCATGAACAGTTGGCGGTAAAGAGCTACTCTTAAGTTTAACTTGGTGCAATGTGAATTGCCAACACTAGATGGCGATCAGTCCACAGTAAAGTGTGCACAGTAAAGTTTGCATAATCTGTTTAGGTTTAAGCAGGGTTTAAATTCGTACATGTCTGTCATTCTAAATATTGGGGAGACGACAGTGATATCAGTTTATAGTCCATGTTATTCCAGTGTAAATAAGGTCATTGATAGTATAAAAAAATAATTGAGAGTATAAATGCACATATCGGGATATTGTTCTACTAGTAATTGCCCCTTGCTTCTGGTGAAGGGCTAAATCTTAATGCTTCAGCAGACCAAGACATTTTGGACAGTGCCATGCTTCCAACTTTGTGGACACAGTTTGGGGAAGAACCTTTTCTATTCCAGCATTACTGTGCCCTAGTGCACAAAGCGAGCTCCATAAAGACCTGGCTGGATGAGTTCGGTGTGGAAGAACTTGAGTCCTGACCTCAACCCCATCCAACACCTCTGGGATGAACTGGAACGGAGATTGTGAGCCAGACCTTCTCGTCCAACATCAGTGTCTGACCTCATAAAAGCTCTACCGACTTAATGGGCACAAATTCCCACAGAAACTCCAAAATCTTGTGGAAAACCCTCCAAGAAGAGTGGAGGCTGTTATAGCTCCAATGGGGGGCCAACTCCATATTAAAGTCTATGGATTTGAATGCAATAGCATTAAAGTCCCTGTTGGAGTAATGGTCAGGCGTCCCAATACTTTTGTCCATATAATGTAGCTCTGTCTACAGCAGTTATGCAAAAGACAAAGAATGCTTGTGTCAGTTGCTTTAAGTAAATTAACATCATTGAGAAAGTGTTTTGGAGTGGAAGAAAGCTGTAGGTAATGCGGTCCTTCTAGATAAAGAAGTTTGACTTGCACTGCATAGGATTCCAAGTTCACCAAGCTTCAAGGTGCACTCAGCACTCTTTATAACTGCTTTCCACAACGTCTCATAACTAATCAGCCAAAACTTTAAAGTCTAAAGACCTCTTTGCATTCAATCATTTTATGGTGAGATCAGTCATTTTATTGTGCAATGCTGAGTTTTTCAACTCTCCCAGCAGAGCTGCACATACTGCAGGATTGAATACATTTTCAACCAAGACATTGTTCTTAAGACATTTGCTGAATAATTCCACAGTAGATGTTTAAAGCTTGGCATATCTCTTAACTGACAAGATATGCTAAACCAGGCCTGTTGCTGTAGGTGATTACAAGGAATATCTGAATATAAGAAAGTTTTTGTGTAATTTCAATCACTCTTAACACTTAGACTCACACTTGTCACTTCTGACAAATGTCGTATTTGCATGTTACTTTATGTTAAAAATGCTAATTTGTTAATAATTTCATGTTTGGAGTTGGGGTCAAGGCCAGGCTTCCTAATATCTTGAACTGGACCAAAACCAGATTCTCTGTGACCGCACTGTCCATTTTATTTGAGCTCCCACATGTTGTAGCTGACCAGAATGGTGTGTTCTTTTGTTGAGACCTGAATTCTTATCCTGCCAAAGCAACAGTCTGGGAGTCCAACTCGGGGTGCAGGAGGACTTTTCACTTGATACACGTCAGAGCAGGGTGTCTGAGTGGTCATGATTTGGACAGTGAGCTCTCTCACTTGTTTACCTGCCATATGGTGTTGGGTGAACAGCTATTTGAATACATACCTGCTTCACCTCTCTTGTAATGTATTTCTTTATGTGTACACTCTCAGGGAAGTGTGAAGTGTGAAGTAAACAGCTCCAACTTATATTATTAAAAAGAATCACAGACAGCTTCTTTGAAATGGAACATGAAGGAGAACCAGTATCCTTGTTTCAAATACAACCTGTTGTATCCTAATTGTTGTCATAGTCATATAAATGTATTTTTCATAAATCTTTTTAACTTGTGACATTATCTAGCTTGGTATCTAAGCAGAAAGGTATCTACACCATTCGAATAGTCTTTTCTTATGCAATTATCCAATGAAGCTAGACCATAATTTGTGTAATTACTTGTATATCATGTCCGCTGAGCAGTTGTCTGAGAACCACACATACATACAAAATACTTGTGTATAGCTGTGTACCATGGCGTTGAAGAGACAACACATGCTAGCAGTCTAGGAAGTCTCTTCCAGCATGCTAGAAAAACAACATAAGCCCCTCACTCAGGCCAAAACTCTAGATGTGGACCCAGACCAAGATATCTCAGTAATGAGATACAGTCGCAGAACAAGGCCATGTTTATGTGGTCACAAGATAAAGAGTCTAACTGTAAACATAGCAAAGATGGCTCTAATGAAATGTCATTCAACACTCTACATATTTTATTTGAAACACTGTTGTAGAACCAAGAGGCCTTATTGAGGTTTCAACAAAGCCCAACAAAGCTTCCACTGAGTTGCAGCACCCAGACTCAAGAAGCCCTAAATAAGTCACGACAGTATTTAAGGATTTCCTGGACGTCGCGGAAAGAAGGTTATTCACCAGACTTGCTCACCATGGCATTGAAAGATGTCGCTGCACTGGTAGTCAAAGCTATACACTGTTTGGCACAAACAGCAAGTCAATTTCTTGTCTTACACTGACACCTAGGACAAACTGTGCAAAAATAAACTAAAATAAAAGAGCTTTTTTAGGCCTGAAAATTGTGTTTCACATGAAAATTCAAGATTTTGACTGGAATATCTGGTCAAAGAAAGTGTGCTTCATTTTTTAAATATTGTTGTATATCACTGATATTGCTACAAGGCTTTAACTGGATTGCACCTATAGTGTCTATATCAGCATATGTTCTGCACATCCTAGAGTAGGCTGAGTTTGTCATTAGCAGAAAGCACTAATGACAAACAGACTAACACTTCAATAATAATAGACAGACCTCAAGTTCAAGCATTTACAGGAATTATTTTCTAAATGAAAACATACAAGATAAATATAATTGCTTGAATGCCTGTTAAGAGCTTTAAATGTCTATTGAAGCAGGAACTGGCATCAAATGTGAACATAACACCCTGCTAGTTTGGTGCAAGCGTAGTACAACGGACAGAAGTTCGGTGCATAAGTATCATGGAACTTAAGAATTGGTTTATAATTATGTAATTCTATAAAGCTATAATTTTCTGTTTTATTTGTACATTTAATTGCACAAATGCCGACAATGCTTCAAAGGTGATTTTGGCCATTTTGAGAACGAACTACACATAACTACATTACTTTAAAACAGCTTGCTAGTTATAGTAATGTGTAACAGAGCATTAATAAGTCACTTGACTTTGTAAATCCCCCCTTCTCTCTCTCTCTTCCTCTCTCTCTCTCTCTCTCTCTCTCTCTCTCTCTCTTTCTCACTCACTCACTTTCTCTTTCCTTCTCTCTCTCTATAGTAATGTGTAACAGAGTGACTTATTAATACTCTGTTACACATTACTATAACTAGCAAGCTGTTTTAAAGTAATGTAGTTATGTGTAATGTAGTTATGTGTAGTTTCTCAGAGTGTGACCTTCGACCTGAGGAAAATTCTCATTCAGCACTTTCTTTGTAGCTTAAATATCTTGATGGTTCAGATGTGTTGTAAAAATATGACAATATATTGCATGTCATATATTGCGTAGATCTATAGCTCAAGAGCACCTCCGCTAAAAGACCTTGTTTTTGTACTGTGCAAAGAAGCAAGTGGATTTGAAACTCACTGCTGATACTGAACAGTTCTCCAGGGCTATTAGGACAATAAGGATTTGATAACAACTCGCGAGATGAAATTATAATATTTAAAAGATATATTTTTTCTAACCCAGTTAATGTTTAAAAAAGAAACCAACAAAACAACACCAACAATAAAAACAAAAGCTTAAGGGAGTCCAGCGCGGATGAGCAAAGGACTCAAACGTAATTGACAGAATCATTCACATTTATATAGTGTTGTTGAAGACCTATTAAATCTTTTGGCTTCTTCAGCTAAAAACTTCCCTAAAACCTAAAGTGTGGCAGAGATTCCTGTGCAACTAAAAGCGCAACCGTGCCATTCAGTAAGAGGACCCCATAGCGACTGAGTGGGTGTCTTGAGCATTCTACTGTGTCTAGCTGCGTGACATGGGTTCACCTTTGTTTTTATCCCGGCTGTGTTTACACCTCCGAAACAGCAGGGTTTAAAAAGCTTTTTTGAACCACTTTAGGGCCTAATTTATACATTTGCCAACATCAGAAAAACAAGCACAGAATGATGGAATTAAATTGTCCTGGAATGTGGAGAAGCCTGGAGCTTCAGAGCAGTAAATGGACCAGCTGCTGCTGAGCCTGTCTGTAGTAGTCCTCAGAATTTTACTGCTAAAGCCAAGGTCACATTACATGAGCTTTGCCACAGTTAGAGCTGTAATTCACAATTGGTTTGAGTCTGCTGACTGCATTTTGTAGGGCAGTTGCTATCAAACATTAACACAGAAAACTGAGAAAGGCCTGGATTTCTTGCCTCCTGGTCTCCTGATTCAGGTCACCGGGAGAATATCAGTTATATTTGTTTGTTTGTTTTTGTGTTAGTTTAAACTGAAATGTTAATGTAAGATCATCAAGAGAAAGGTGAAAAATCTCCTTGCCTTTCAGAGTTATACTTTGCAACAAACAAAAAGTAGCTAGCTATAAACTACAGGCTAGCTAACCCCCTAACCCCCTCCAACCCCACCCCCAGTCCTGGCCAATGCAATGCTGCAGTGCTCTTTTAGCTGTTATAACAGAATTGGTAATTAGGATTTTCCTCCAGGTGTGTTGAGCAAAATTGGACAAGAAATTTGGGGAAAAAACTGAAGAAAAAAAATACTGAAGAGCAAACTGAAGTGCAAACAACAGCACCAAAGTTTTCTACATCCATGTTCATTCAGTTGTAAAAGTCTGTTTCTATAAGCAGAGCACATTATTGTTTGAGTTTAATGTGTATAGTATGCATGATCCCTTGTCACTTAGAGTGTGATCTCTAATTTTCAGCAGCTATGAATCTTCAGAAATTGAAAAATGTGATGTATGTACGTGCTTATTCGCAATTTGTTAGGTTTTTCTAAGCTGTGTAGTTTATCCAGTGCTTAAGACAACTTTGGCCATAGTTTCATCAGGTCTATACTGGTTAACTGACTATTTATCATCTATCATCCAACGCTTTAATGATAGCGGTTTGTAGCTCAGGCTAGATAGATGCATAATGAGACTGACTCACTCTCACTCACCCATTCATCTGAACCCTGAACCCTCTCTTTCGTTCTCTCTCTTTCTCTTGGCCGTGGCTCATGCAGTGCAACAACGTTCTCATCCCTCTTTCCTTTCCCTCTCTTCCCTGGCCGGGTCTACTTTCTAGTGATCCTGTCTTTTTTGTTGTTATTTTCTCACCCGCAGCCCGCGCTGGTTACCCGGTTTGATCTAACATACCCGGGGGTGACCGCAGCAAACTACCTGGCAAGTTCACCATTTTATTTTGAATGTCTTTTTTATTTTTGTGTGATTTTTTTTTGGTGCTCGTGTGTCCAGAGGAACATTTCATAATGTGTTCATGTTAACATTCTGGTGCTGTGTCACATTTGCATGGAATTCTTCAGAGGGTCTCAGATAGCAATCTGCAGAAAGTCTCTGGAGACCCCTTAGTAGCCCTTTGAAGAAGCTCATCTGTGTTTTGCAGTAACTTCTGCTTTTCAGACTTTCGTTGAAAGAAATCAAGCCTGGCTGTACACTATTATTCATGTGATATATTTTTTCAGTTTCCTTTTGTGTATATGTTTGTGATATTGCTTATGTTTGATAACTTGCTTGGTGTATTTGGAATATGTATTGCATTTATGTTCTTGCTGTGTCTTTTACCTTCCTTCCACAAATGCTGGTTTCTTACAGGTGCTTTAGAGTTAAACAGGATGATTGTCATTTAATTAGGATAGAAGGCTGCAAAAGCTGTACAAGTGTGACAATATGATATAATGGCCTGCACTTTATACAGGATGATTTAAAGTGGATGATAAGAGTTTTTGATAAGCAGTTTCTTTATGTTGATTGACGTATGGTAGTAAAGGTTGCTGTGTTCTCTGTTGTATTCATTAATAAGAACAGAGTACATGTCATTTGAAAGAAGAGCTTGCATGATCATGTCTCTTGTATGCACAGTGTAGTTGCTGAGGATGTATGTGTGTCAGCGAAAGACTTTCTGATGTTTCTGTTTAGCTCAGTGGCAGAGAGCTATGAGAAATTTCAATATGCTCTTGTTTAATGTTCTGATTTTTCTATCCCACCCCTGTCCTCCCTATCCACCCTATCCTGTCCTGTCCCTGTCTTGTCCCTTCCTATCCTATTCTGTTCTACCCTATCCTATCTTATCCTATTTTATGCCATATTAACCTGTCCTATTCTGTCCTGCCCACTCTCCTCCACTGTCTGATACTGTACCTTTGCCAGTGGTATACTTCTATCGTCCTGGCAGGTGTGTTTGGCCCGTGTTACAGTGTATTAGTCTTGTTGTTGTCAAATAGCCGATACAACTCATTATAAAAGCCCCAAATATACACGATTCACATACCCCGCAGTCAGCATTGGCGAGACCTCAGCTTGCCAGTGCTACACACCCAAACTCTTGATTGAATCTCTATCGACCTTTTCTGCCTGTAATTGCCAGTCTTGCCACCTCCTTGTGGCTCAAAAAGAGAGAGAAAGTAAGTGAGGGTGTGCTGCTTCTCCTTTATGCACAGAGAGGCTAAGGTGAGTTAGCTAGAGCTCCATTATATCCTCACTGAGTCGTGGTTAGGCTAAGCATGCCATGAATCAGCGTTTTTTTTTTTCTTCTTCTTTTTTCTCCCACTCTGCCATGTGGCCTTGGGAACCATACTAAAAGACTTCAGCACAATGCTCTGCACTCTCTCAAAAGCCAGGGGTGTGCTGAAGCAGTGGCTTACACATAATATCGACTCAGGCAGTTTTCATCTGTCACCTTTTACTTCTGAATATATAAACGCAGAGTAAAAATGTGGCTGCTCTGCCAGATTAGCCTTTAGTCCTTCATCAGCGAGGTGCCTTGAACTTTGAGGGTAATAATGTGTGTCTTAATGGCTACAGAGCACAGCTGGAGAGGGAGAATGATCTTTATCAGGTGAGTCAGAGTGATTGGAGGGCCCTCGTTCTTTTGCATGTGTGTGTGTGTGTGTGCATGTGTATGCGTGTGTGCGCGCGTGTGTGTGTGTGCATATGGTTAAGAGTTAATGGTGAATGTTGCGTTATCTCTACACCCTGGTGCAATAATTGCAGCAGCCACGTTTGAGCACAGTGTGCATCCAGCGATCTGCTGATTGTCTGGGTGATGAGAAGTGGGCTGGAATTAGAAATCAAGCGCCAAGCCTCTGTAGGGAGGAGCGGAAGACGGTGCTTTCTAAGGAGAGATATCAATCCTGTTCTTGATTAGCAGTAATGAAAATATCAATTAAGTTTATCTGAATCATTTTGTTATATACTCACTACCTTCTTAATGGAAATACTGTAGTGAAAATGTATGGTTTTCCCATTAACCCAAAAGTAATCTACAGTGCTAATGTTGTTAACACATAACAGAAGCTTATAGCCACCTATTGCTCTGTGCAAGCTGTGTAATTAAAACATCATACACATGCCTCAAACCACATTGTGTTCAGTAATCTCCACCTGCTTTTGTGGTTTTTAACATCATATGACATTGCTATCTATAACATACGTCTATGCAAACATACAGGGGAAAGCTACAACCAGTATTAGGAACCTGGTAGCCTGAATTGAAGAGCAAATTTCCAAAACTCACTTTTTTAGGCATATTCTTTGGCATATTTGTACATTACCTTTTATGTGCAACAGTATAACTGACCAAAACTCACTCAGTCCTTGCATAATACACAGTACAAGATTAGGTGAATTTCCAAAACTCACTCA
>JBBPCX010000035.1:7367335-7380976 GCA_037974365.1 Hydrocynus forskahlii
CTCTCTCTCTCTCTCTCTCTCTCTCTCTCACACACACACACACACACACACACACACACACACACACACATACATACGCACCAGAACGTCACCGGCAAGTAGGGGAGCGATTGATTGGCTGCTCAAGGACACATCCTGTAGCCTGTATACAAACAGAGGTTCTGGCGGCAGACATTGACCACTTCAAGACACATGCCCCACTCTATCTCTGACAGAGACAGCCTTTTATTGCCTGTGTGGCAGTGATTCATCCATAGTGGCACAAGTGTAGGGATGCCCAGCTTTAGTCCTGAAGGGCCACAGTGCTGCTGTTTCATGTTTTCCCTGCCCCAAAATCACTAGCATGGTTTTAGTCTCATGTTTTGTGCTGAGTTGATGCAGAAGGCTCTGGAGCTTTTTATTTAGTATGTGGGTTGCCCCTTGGCTGCAGTGACCTGTACTGTGTGTGATTACTGGGTAGGAGACAGTTTGCCTCTGAGAGCAGCCCTGTCAGAGAAAGGAGTCAGATTAGCCATAATGGCTGCTCTTTGATTAGGCAACCTGTTCACTAGGCTCTGGTGTGGGGGCACTGTGTATGTGTGTGTGTATGTTTGTGTGTTTGTGTGTGTGTGTGCAGCAGTGGTTCTAAAACCTAGTCCTGAAGTAGCCCTTGCCCTACACGTTTAAATGCATGCAGCACGAGGGTCTCCAGGACTAGGGTTGGGAACCACAGCCATAGACTAAACACCATGGTGTGAGGGACCTTGAAGTTTAAAGAATCTCAACATATGATGTGGGTTCCACACCATTTTCCTCCAAGAACCATACATTTTAGCCAAGAACCATTTAGGAACCTTTCTTTTTAAGATTTCAGCAAAGACTAGTCGGCTGTCTTTTCTTCATAAACCACACACAGACATAATTTACTCAAACGCAGGCTTGCATTATCAGAAACGCTACCTCAGTAATTTTCCCCATAGGCCAAATGCTGCCTCAGGGAATGCAGTTAATTTGTTAGAATTTTTTAATTACTTTGTTTTTGTCATGGATCAAATTCATGTTATTAGTTCCATAAGCAGAGCAGCACTGATGCACACTTCCTAACAAGGCCGTTTAAACAGACCCTCTACAAAATGTTTACCAATTATGATATTGATTTTTTTCCCATATTGAGTCTTGTTTATGGTAGAGGTTTTGTCTGTTTTGGCATTGCAACAGTGACTGTAGAGTAAAGGTCAAATTCACCTGACCTCTGCTGGGTTAATGTATAAAAAAGCTTAAAGAAAACAATTACCATCTCTATCTGACAATTTGTCTGTCTGCTTGTCTCTGTCTTGCTCACTCTCTCTCTTGCCTCCTTGACCTGTACTTCCCTGCAGCTGTTCCTCCTACGTGCCTGGTGTTCCAAAACTTCCCCAAGCCCTCTTGCTAAGCAGCACTGGTACAGGAGACAATGTCGATAGTATATTTGTGATCATGAAGAAATCTTGCACCTTTACTAGAACACATAAATATTATTGGTGGTGAAACTTACAGTTGGTGGTTACCCACACATTTACTGGCCGTAGGTGCATATCTAAATAGCTAATCATTGCTTTATCATTGAGGATGCACTGATTGTGCGTATTTTGATTCCAAGGTTGATTCCAGTTTCTGTACAGCTAAATCAGTGGATTGCTGATTTTTCGGGACTGATTTTACTTGACATTTGTTTTCCCCCAGAGCTCACACTGTTTGCACTGAATGAATACATGAAACACACAAGTACATTTCCAGTACCTTCTGTGCTCTTTAATGGGCGAAACTGACATTTTTAATTCAGAAAGGGAAAATCCATTGCATATTTAGACAGCATTAATCAAATAAAGTGCTTCATAAAAAGTTAGTGGCTTTTTACCACAAAGAGTTATGCAGAATTATACCATGACATTTTGATACGGGTGTAGCAGCGCAATTCAGCCAATAACAAATGAATAATGTCTATCAAATTTTTTCATGTTTTTTTACATGTTTGTGCATTTTTGACATCAGAACAGAAAAGTCTGAAATGTGAGTCAAATGTAAATGTAATTAGTTATGTAACCTTCTTCTGGACGTACTTTAAATTGATTATGCAATGTACACCAAATAGCAAAATGAACATTAGCTATTCAGTTTTGACAGACCGTTCAGTGCAGTTTTGTCATGCCATTCGAACTGACAAAGAGTGATTTTAAAGTTTCTCTTGAGGCGCTATTGCCAGTAACTCCTCATCACTTTTGTCACCTTGTATCCCTACAGCAAAAAGAAAGACTACTAAGGGAAATATGTGCTAAATGTATGTACAATAAACATGATATTCTGTGTGGAAAGAGGTAATAAATCCGTACTTGTACTGTCTGATAAAGAGGCAATTTAAATATTATGAGGGTCAAATAAGATAGGAATATAAAGGAAATATAACAGAAGCTCTCAATGTTAAATTTAGACCACGTTAGCTTTAGTGATACAATTCCCGAAGGTGTCATAAAATCAAACGTTAATGTCCTTTGCTTTCGGGGACTAGCATGCAGTAATCATTTAGCAGTCTACCTCCATGTCAGACACCATCTCTGAGGCTTTGCATGTCAATATGTTTTGGTCATTAACCCTGAGCCCTTTATGAATATTAAATTATATTTCTGCCTGTGTCTTCAGGATGACTGATTTGCATATGCGTTCTGAATATCAAGGCACATACAGTCTTGGAATTACGGAAATGCTGTATACACACGGTTATCAGACCCTTCACCCAGTCTGCACACATTTTAAGTCATTAATGCCGTTCTGTTTTTAATTCATGCCTTAAAAGGCTTATATTTAACATTTTCCTGGTATTTTATTTAATTTATTTCATCATGCAATTACATTTATTTGGTTAAATAGCCAAAATAGCTAGAAGTCATGTTTCCTTCACCATTTTACAACTTTTATTAATCTGAAACTGCTTTTGTTATCATGCCTTTTTCACTGACATATGCAAATGGTGTCTTTTATGATTGTCTAGTATAATATGTTCAGGAAGCAGTCTAGCCTGGAACGTGATTGCTAAAATGAATATATGTAAGTTTGTTTGCTTTTGTGATGTCACAAAACTGTTTCTGCAGTTTTGTTTTTTTCTACAAATATATGGTCCAAATATAGGGAATTAATGGTACATTTTGAGTCTGTAATAGTGTTTGCTTACTTCATCAAACTTTTTTTATTTAAAAGACTTTTTACACAGTGTGAATCCTCTAACAGCGTGGAGCTGTAGTGTAAAATCGCAGGTGCCAAGTGTGAACTATACGTCTTAACTTGGCAGCTCTCTTGTGAGGACAAACGCTATTAAAGCGAGCCGTGCTGAAAACCTCTCCCCACTTCTCTCTCCCTATTCTCTTCCATCAGGTTTCATCGCATCGCGCTGACTTCTTAAATTGGTTTTGTGGAAAAGGATCCTATCTCCCTGATTTATTTAACACAGCCATGCCGGGCCGCATTGTTCTCTGCATTCATATTAGAATACGGCCCGCTCTTTTGTGCCTGTAAAATGAGAGTTCCACATTAGCTAAATGATGAAGGCCCTTTTTAAATGAACAGCTGCATTTAGGGATTCAGCAGTAGACAGCACTCCAAAGTTGTGTCCTGAACCCTGAAAGCTGGGCCAATTGTTTTTTGGCCAGCATGTTTTAATATTATTACAGTGGAGGAAAAAAAAAGATGCATGGACATCTATCAGTATTACCTTGCAACTGATTTTCTAAATGAATTATTAGAAGAGTGAAAAGGAACGTCTCTCAGAATTCCTCCATTATTGATTTTCTTAATTAAATGTGAGACGGATGAAAGCAATGCCATGCTTTATCATCATGTAGACTTGTGCTGACATTTGATTTATGTGCATAATTTTAAAGGGAGGCGGTTATTATACCACAGTGTAGTGCTGGGGTGGAAGTATGGCGGCTATAAAAAGGAGCTTGGCACCTTCCCTTGATTTTTCACACGCCGTCTTATCCCGCAGTGTTATCTGAAATTAAAATAATTTATTTGCACAAACTTGGGTGCAACTGCATAGATTAACATCTGTGATGTGGCTGCTCTAATCCTGTTTATCAGCTGTTCCATTTGTAAAATCTTGCATTTTCCTCTCAATTTAGTTGCATCTATAGTAATAGATGTTGACAGTCTGGAAAGCCTGAAGCCAGGACATGTTTTATTTTCCAAAATCTCTTGCAGCCTTCCACCTTTTTCCACTTCTGCTGGCTGGGCAGTGTATTATCTTGCCCTCAGGAGAACTCTTAAGTGTCAGATGCAGTCGTGTGATTAAGGAGACTCCTGACTGGCCGCTGTGGCGCTTAGCACAGAGAAATGTTCTAGCATTTCAACTAGAACACAGCCAACTGGGCTTGTGGACCCCTGGCTGCGGAGGCATATGCCACAGCTGCGACTCAGATCTGAATTTGCTCACCTCAGGCCAGGCCACTCAGGGCCATTTGTAAAGGTAATCTTTTTTTTTTTCACTGCACGGAAACAAGAAATTGAACACCCTAATGGAAAATCATGGAATTCACAATTCTAGTTCTACTTCAACACAGTTCTGGTACCAAAGGTATTTATTTTTATTTTAAATAATTCACTGTACACCAGACGGGTTTTCACTGAGCCTCGGCATCTTCAGAATTCAATCATAAATCTTCTCAGACACGAAACCTTGGACAGATACGCCGCTTAAGAGCTCCTGTAGACTGTAAGTGGGTATAATGCTTTCATGAATGAAACATGCCATTGGTCTGCTGATATGATTTTTAAAAAATTGACCATAGCTTATTATAATAATGACAAAATGTCACCCTCTCCTAGCTTTTTTCCATAAGCTCGTCTTAAAACTCTTTTTTGTACTCTCTGTCTGTTGGTCTGTCTCTTCTTCCTCTCTCTCTCTCTCTCTCTCTCTCTCTCTCTCTCTCTTTCTCTCAACCTCTCTCACTCACACTAGTAGGATGACCATATCAAAGCAAGTTGTTTAATCATTGTGCTCTGCTCATATGAATCTCATGTGTCTCGGCATAATCAATACTCTAGCGTCTGTGTCCTGAGGGCATTTGGTTTTTACAGCCAGAGCGCCACAGCCTGTCAAGACAGGGACACAACACATAACTTATATTAGACGTAGTTATAGAGCTACAGATTACAGTGTAGGACAGTTGTTAACCACTAGCCAATCTAGAACTTCTAAAGAGGTTTATTAGCTGCAGCATGTATGGCTGATTGTGGTCAGCACTAGGCTCTGCAGAAATTTCAAGATTAAAAACGTTTATTGTCATATGTCCAGTAGAAAAGCGCAATGAAATTCTTTCTTTGCTGTCCACACAATGCTGAGGTTTACAGTTTAGAGTTTTATATAAAAAAGTTAGCAAATACTTGGAAGTGTAATGTGCAGATGGAAGAAATATTAACTGTGTATTTGCAAATTGAAGAAATGTGCAAAGGAGCTTATTGTGCAAAGATTACAGTCTGAGGTAGTTGAAGGAGATGTGCAAAAGGAGCTTAATGTGCAAATTACATTATGACATAGAAGAAGATGTGCAAGGGTGTTTAATGTGCAAAAAATTACAGTATGAGGTAGGTGATGTCCATACATTTCTCCGGTCAGCGTTAAGGAGTCTGATGGCAGTGGGGAAGAAAGAGTTGCTGAGTCTAGATTTCACACTTCTGAACCTTCAGCCTGAGGGAAAAGTGTGAACAGTCTGTGTTGGGGGTGTGTGGGGCCTTTGAGGATGGAAACAGCTCTCCTCTGCCCTCTGTGATGGTAGATGCCCTGCAAAGAGGGCAGCAGAGTTCTGGTGATCTTCTCCGCAGTCAGTACCACTCTCTGTTTTTAGGGTTTGGGCTAGGCCTCTTACTTCCAGTGAAGGGCAATCTTAATGCTTCAGCAAACCAAGACCTTTTGGATAAAACCCTGCTTCCAACTTTGAGGATGTGGTTTGGGGAAGAACTTTTTCTATTCCCTGACCTCAAACCCCTCCAACACCTTTGGGATGAACTGGAACGGAGATTCTGAGTCAGGCCTTCTCATCCCACATTAGTGCCTGACCTCATAAAGGCTCTACAGAAAGAATGGGCACAAATTCCCAGAGAATCTCCAAAATCTTGTGGAAAGCCTTTCAAGAAGAGTGGAACCAGTTATAGCTGCAAAGGGGGACCAACTCCATATTAAAGTCTATGCATCTGAATGCAATGTCTTTAAAGTCCCTGTTGGTGTAATGGTTCAGCGTCCCAATACTTTTGTTCATATAGTGTAGATTTCCAGGGTTGTCCAGTTGCAGCATCCCTGTTTCATGCAAAAATACCCTAATGTATTGCAGGTGTTAAAGGGGACATATTATGCAAAACTCACTTTTTGCATCCTTTTGTATTTCCATTTGGGTCTCTACTGCTCCTATAAACACTCCAAGCGCGAGTTTCTGTGAATCAATTGAAAGATTTTGGTGTCAGGAATCATGTGCTTCTACAAGCCGTTTCTACGGCTCCCTTATTCTGACGTCAGAATAAGGAAATTTGCATAGAACCACCCCTCACCTGTCGAGCCCCCACCCACTAGATTAGTTGAAGATCCACCATTTTTGTCTGCTGGTTTTACGAGCACGCATAAGACGTCAAGCTCTATGACTACAGGCAAAGGCAAGTCACACATGAAGTGTTGTGTTGTTGGCTGCAAAGAACAACACAAATCTGAACATATGGGGCCTCTGCTTCACATGTGTTAAACGCCCAGCATAAGCATGGGAGGGGTGGGGCGTGGCCGGCAACAGCTTATTTGCATAAAAGTGACAGAACCCTTAAATGGCTCTTTTTGAAAGGGCCTGAAACTGTCAAGAATAGAGCCGGTGAGATCTCTTTATGTGAGAGTGATTTTGTGCAAAGAACTTCATGAACATGTTTTAAATAGCCCATAGACCTATTATAACTAAAGTGAGTTTTGCATAATATGTCCCCTTTAATTATAAGCTATATTAACAGCTTGATTCCAGAGTTAGATACATTTGTAAACATTGCTGATTTTGAATGTGAAAGAATGGTCTTTAGCGTTTTTTTTGGTGTTTGGAATGATCCATGTTAACACTGTGGCAGACTCTGGTAAGACTTTGGTAAGACTGCATTCGTCCTGCTACTTAATAATACTATATCAGTGCCATAAACCTCAAATCATGAGTTGCCATGACAAATTGTGTTCATTAAGATAACAATGACATTTCACCATTACTAGTAATTACCATGGCAGATGCTACGGTATCTGATATCTTGAAGGACTATGTCGCATGCTTATGTAATGTAGTGACATGAAATATTATAGCATCTGCCATGAGATTCCCAAGGAATTATACCAAAACAGTAATATCAATAAGCATAACCTGTCATTATTAAAAATCTGTCATTTTCATTTCTAACTTCCATTTTGATTAGCCACAACAAGTAGTCTGCCTTGGTAACGTAGCATTTTGAAACATGTTCAACATTATGGAGTGAGTCTGAATAAACAGTTGTAGCAGGGGCGTCAGAAGCATTTTTAATGTGAGGGGGACGCATCGGTCTACGCATCTGGTTACTGTATAGGAGTTAATATTAGTAATTGAAGAGTCTGATCACAAATACATTTAACTAAAAGGCATATCATATGTTCCATGTTGCATTAGCAATGAAACCAAAGTGGTTTAAAATGTTAACCAGAGAGACTGAGGTAGATGTCAGACCTTTCTGCAAATATTATGGTGCTGGGGGCCACATGGGGTCTGAGGAATGAGCAATGCAGTGTGTGCACAGGAGGAGTTCTGTATTATTCAATACAAAGTATGTGTGCAGACCTTGTAGTCCAGCCAGTGTGACAGTGCGTGGGTGCCTCAGAACCTCTGAACCTCTGTTTTTCTGCCAGTACCAAGAAGAGTGAAGGGTAGTACTTTGCCAGCTTGTGTCTGAGAACACTACATCCAAAGGCACCACACATTTAATATAACTGTGGTAAATGTAATTTAATAAAGTGAACACTATAAGTGGACATATGCATCACTGCATTGTGGTGCAGGTAGGTGGTTGTTCCATTTCATCATTTTTGGAATTTTATGGTGCATTATAATTGGATATGACATAGTCATATCGATTTCCAACTGAAAGGACACTACAGAGAACCTAGTTATGCATATTGTAACATACAGTTACTGTTCCCAGAAACTCAAGTTGTTTAAACTAAATTAGACTGTATATTAAAAATATAGTATTCAGTTTAGTAAGCTTTTGGGCAAAATGTCTTTTATAACTACTGTAAAATTACAAAAATGTTCTGGTATAGTTCTTTCTCACACAAAAAGAATTAAATGAAATCAAACTAATGTGAAATGCTATTTCACAAATCATCATCATACAATTTAGCTGTTCACACCCATACACTGGAAAATGTGTTGTATTGAATTTCTTGAATTAAATGTGTATTTACACACAAATGAACTATATAACACATTTATATTTTTAGCAAGATGAAGCTGAAAGGCAAAATTGTGATAAGATATATAAATAAACTGAAAATGTGCTTAATGAAATCAAATCATTCAATGCGTCACTGTTTTAATGAACACCTTGAGAGTGGCAGCCTGTAACCACATTTATTACTACACCATTAGGAGGGAGTGATCTAATAACACATGCTGTCTCTTTTACATCTCATTCTTTGATCTCCCTCTGTCTTTGTCTTAGTTTAAGGATGTGGTTAGTGGTGAACCTTTGACCCATTTCTACATGTCTGATTACCTACAGTCGTTCATAACCATCTTTTGTGGTTAAGTTTGCACTTAGCCTAGATAAAGATTTGTTTTGAAGTCTTGCTGAGGCACAAAATCAGTGTACTTATTTTTTGTTCTATTTTTGTTCCAATCTCTCAACCTGTGTCAGTATAAATTCATTATTTGGAAACGTGTTTAGTTGACTGCTTCATCTGCCCCATAATTGGCTAGACAAATTGTGGGTAGGGTTTTGTAATTCGGTAGAGATGCTCTGTCTGCCTTTGACAGGTGATGCTGAGCGGCGCTGTGTGGAATAAAAGGTGGGCTGCGGGTAGAGCGGGGGCTGATTCCCCCTGAGCCCTCGCCTCACTCACGACCCTGTCTGCTCCCAGACAAGCTGCCAAAACCACGTTCACTCACGCACCCGTCCCACCTCTGCCCTGCGTCTAACAGCCTGCTGACAGCTAGTGACATAGGCCAGGAGGACACAGTTCATACACACACTGCCACAAATGCAGTTCAGTAGTATGTGGTCAGAGTCTACCTAGCAGTACGGTACTGAATGGCTTTAGAACTCAGCTTCAGAAATGTCTGTTTTATCCCTGTTTTACAGTACAAATCCTTATATGTTCTAAATATAAATCAAATATTTATATGTTCCTGGAGCATGCTTGTGAGAATCATGTTTAATGGACAGTAATATACATTTATAGTAATAAACATAATTTAATAATTACATATATCAGGCCATATTCCAAATCTGACCAAACTTAATTTAACTTCATTCGTTGCTTGATGTTAATTCTTAATTTGACTTCATTCATTGCTTGATGTTAATTCTAGAGCTAAAGGTCTAATTTGACACAGTTTCCACCAGCAGCAGATTTTCCATTTTTTTCTGCCTGGAGTCAGTCAGCCAAGCCATAGTTTGATCGAAGTTTGCCTCTTTGTCTCTTGAGTTCCAAGGAGCTTTTGCATATACTAGAAGTCCAGCGCTGAGAGAGGGACAGGGAGGAGATAGGGTGTTGATGGGGTTCTGAAATGTTGTCACAGTAATGCAAACTTGAAAAAAATTACAGAATATTAGATTTGAAGTCATGGTTCTCCTCTCAATCTTCAGTTACTTTATAACTTTGTTTGATGTTTTAACTTAGTAAAAGTCGGAATACTTTTTTCAAAACTGTTTTTTAACTCAGGATGTTACTGTTTGCTTTGAAGCCTGAATTTTTGAGTCTGTGCTTTCACCCATTTTTGTAGATGTATTTGCTAGCCATACAGTCCACATAACTCAAGTACATTTGAAATTAATAACCCAGCAAGGTTTTAGCCACGTGTGTGCTGGTTTAGGCATGCTATTTCCAAAGTGCTAATTTGCTTTACATAAGATTCCGTTACTTGTTAGCCACGTTAGTGTTGTCCCTCAAGTCCAAAACTAAAGAAGCAGCCTCAAGGCACCGAATGTGTTTTGTCTGAGCAAATACTTGTGAGACAAGCAGGGGATTGTGTAAATTTTTATTTGGGTGAATTTGTTGCCAGCATATTACTTCAGTGAGCTTAACTTAAAATTAGCAACTAAATTATTATTAAAACTATGCATTTGAACGTGTATTTTTTTCTCTATGGTCTCCCGCCATGCATATTAAAAAACACCAGCGTCATATATCTATTGATCCAATTCAGCCTCCCTCTTGTTTTCAGAACCCAGAGAAGAGCAGCTGGGAGATGGAGAGCCATTTGGTCTTAAGTGGGTTCAGAGAGAGAGAGATTAGAAACATGGGGGCTGAGTGGAAATGTCCTGCACCTGCTCTGCTGCACCTGTTTTTCCTCTGCGTCTCTCTCTCTCTCTCTCTCTCTCTTTCTCTCTCTCCCTCTCTCACAGTGATACCCCATACTCTGTTCTCTCTTTGTCTGACAAATGGCCACATTTCTTACTATCTGCTGCACTTCTCCATGTAGGAGAATTAGCTTTGTGTACTTTGATGCTTCATCAAAGCTTCCTAATGTCTTGTGTGATCCTCGAAGTTCTTTTGATCGTAGTAGCCATATGCCAAATGCCGCCTTGATCGCTACACACAGATCTGAATGCTCCATTTTGATTAACCCTTACAAGATGCAATTATTATATGAATTATTTGTCACTCATAGCACATCGAAACAAGAAATTTTGTTTATAGTACATATTTTAAACTATCAATCACATTTTTATTTGTTCTATGTTACTAGGATTAAAATTTTAAGATTAAGTTAATGTAATGTCTTGCTTTGTGCCAAAGAAAGCTCAAATGGAATATTAATAATCACCTTCAAATCTCGTCTTAAAACAACCCTTTTTAAACTTGCATTTCCGGTCGACCCCAGTTTTAATGAAGGTACCCTATTAAGTAATGATTGTTGTATTTTATTGTCTTAATTACTTTACATATTGTTATTGTGTTTGTTGATTGTTTTACTGTTCTGTTAAGGCGTCCGTGAGTGCCTTGAAAGGTGCCTATAAATAAAATGCATTGTAATCATTGTTATTATTATTCATGCACATAGTATGTAATTGCATCATTTCTTTTAAACTATTTATTATGACAAAAGCAATAGCTGATATACTTTGTTATATATCGAGGCATCAACACTTCTAATACTTCACATGAGCTGTTTTAACTGAAGAACGCAGCAGTTAACAAGCAGGCCACAGTGGGACATCCTTCAGTTACTACATTTAACATTCTCTCTGTCTCTCTCTGTCTGTTTCTCTCTCTCTCTCTTTCTTTTCTCTCTTTTTGGGACATGTGTCTGTGTAGGTGTTTTTCTGTGTGTGGAGTGGGAGTTCAGCTCGTCTATAATAGATGAGTGCTGCAGACTGGTGTCAGTGGGCTGATAAAAGCAAAGGGGCTGCTGCCCGTGCTAGTCTACAGAGTCTACAGGGTGGTGCTGGTCTTTCGTGAGCTATGCTCTTCCTTGGTTTCGAACTGGGCAATAGGACAATAAGATACCTTTACTGTGATAAATTCCATCACACTACTTTTATGAGTACATCACAGACATCATCAGGCACTTGGTTATGCATTATATAGTAACAAGCAGCTAAGCTTATCACTTTGTTTTTACCAGTCATTTGATTTTTATCCTCTGTAGTTCTTCTTAAATGGTTTGGGCAAAAGTCTGATTCATCAATATCATTATTTAACATTTTTAACAATTTTACATTAGTAACGACTTACCTCAGATGCAGTCAATCAGTCAAGACATGTTTGGATTGCAAAGTTTTCCTCTTTAGTTTAGTGCTGGACCTTTTAGGCTTATGTTGATAATACACTAGATGTCAATTGTCATGCAAATCGTATTTTGTAAATACACCCTCAACCTTCTGAACCGGCTCTAACTGCATCCAGCACTTAATTAACACAGAATCATCTTAAATAGCGCAGAATCATCAGCATTGTTTATAATGCAGTAGGACTTTCTATGAACTATAAAAAATGGAACAAAACTTTACCACCACAGACAGTCATTTCAGACAACACCAGGGCTGGAGAGGACTGATCTTGGACCAGATTTCTCCATATATTTGATTCTGGATCAGCACCCTAAATCCTGAGGCGGTCTGTAAAATCACACTTGTTCAGAAGTGATTATTTGCTGAATCATTCCAGTAAAAAGTTTATTTTTGCAAGTGGTTTTTAAAATCTGACACAACCATTTTGCTTCTATGTTTTGACTGTGAAATGAATTTTGCAATGTTATTCTTCTGCCACCCTTCTGTGGACTGTGCTTTGGTCACTGTAGGCAGCAGGATGATGCCACATGGCTACCTCTCCCACACTGTACAGCACGTACAAGGACCGTTATCCTTCTCCACCTCCTCATCCACACAGCTCCCACTTATCCAGGGGAGGGAAGAAGTGACTAAGAGCAGATGAACAGAAAGTGAGAGAGAAGATAAGAACAAAAGAGTGGAACAGAGAGGGAAAGAGATAAAGAAAGAGAGTGAGAACACTAGAGAGAGAGAGAGAGAAAGAAAGAGAGACAGAGAGACAGAGAGAGTGTGAGAGTCTTATCTATGGCCGACCAGGGTCATGATAATCCCGCACACAATGGAGTTAAACAGGACGGATTTCGTCTAATCAGAGCCTTTATTCGGCCAGTAAGTTCACACACACACACAGCAGTACTACATTAACACAAGCAGTTTCATACACACAAACACACAAAACAGGCAACCCAAACATGTTGTTGCTGACATATCCAAGCCTTGTAAGCACTTTTTATTTCATTTTAACAAGACCAGCTGCCCATTGTGTGAACATTTAATAGAAATTGTCCGCAATTACTGTGTAACATACATTAAAGTTAAGAACACTTCCTCATTCCTTAACTGACTCCCTCCATTGTCATTTTTGAAAGACAAGATTTTGTTACATGCAAAATATGCATGCAAAACAGCTACAAAGCAACACATTATTCAGCCATTCAACTCTTAAAATGAGTATGTATTTGGTGTATGTGGGACTACATGTCTTCATAATTTTTAGGAATACAGGACAAATCCGTAGAATAAAATGTAATGTTTTTGCCACAAATGTAACTTTTTTGGAAAAATTAAAAAGGGGAAATACTGTCTTTTGTTTACTGAGTTTAGGGTTAAGTTTAGATGTGTGAGTGTGTGTGCGTGTGAGGCAAGGCAGTGACTCCTGAAATTAACTGGCAGCCCAATAGCCCATTTTGTTCTTATTCTGAAAGCTGTAATCACAGGGATAGCATCTTTAGCTAAACTATTCTTAGTCTTTCCTTTTACCTTTTCCACTTTGACTGGAACTGCTGTTCTTTTTTGAGCTCTCTCTCTCTCTCTCTCTCTCTCTCTCTCTCTCTCTCTCTCTCTCTCTCTCTCTCTCTCTCTCTCTCTCTC
>JBBPCX010000035.1:7381076-7393115 GCA_037974365.1 Hydrocynus forskahlii
CTCTCTCTCTCTCTCTCTCTCTCTCTCTCTCTCTCTCTCTCTCTCTCTCTCTCTCTCTCTCTCTCGTGTGTGTGTGTGTGTGTGGTCTGCTCTGTCAGCCCATTGATTGGCTGTAATCTGGTTGTGGCCACACGGCCCAACACCATTCCCCGCGGCACTAATTATGTGCAATGTGATTTACATCACAGCCCTGCCCCGCTCTAATCTAATCTGATTTAGTCCTGCCACTCCAGCCCCATCTCAACTGCGTACATATTGAGTTTGTGTCACTCCTGACCCTCCGTTTGGCCTGGCGGCACCCCGGACAGTGCAGCCTAGCCTACCCTAGTACAGCCTCAGCATCCGTCCTAGCCAGATCATCGAGCCATTGTGGCGGCATCTGTAGGTCAGGAGCAGAGGACACAAGGCAGAGAGAGCCAACTTGGCCAGCCCTCCACACACACAAAGTTGCCTGTAATGGAGAGTCAATCAGGGATGAGGAAACATTGGCTTGGAACTTTTAGCATTACAGCAGTGGAGTAATTTTCTCAAACCAACCTTTGCCAGAGCCATGGGAAATTGTTTGTCATTTCTTTTTGTTTTGATTTGCGAGCTGGATTACTTGACCAACGAAGCTGGTGACTGTTTGGTCTGTTTTTTCATTCTACAGATATAAACTGACAGAATTTCCGTCCACACAGAGTGTTGAGGATCATCCTGTTGTATGTGATCTGGACACTGTGTAGTGATTTGTTCATTAAGTTGATTTTAGATAATCTTTCACTGACGCTGCTCTGGGTTCTTGGGCCACTCACTATGAGCTACACACTAGTGAACAATGGCTCCTACAGTGACAAGTTCCACCGGGGCAGTGCCCCTACTCTTCTGCTGCCACCTCGCTATGATAGCCTGGGACCACGGCCCATGCGCAAGCGCCTCAGCGTGGACATCCTGAGGAACCGGACTCCTGAACTAGGTCCTGTGAAATGGCCTTCGCTCGTCACCATCTGCAAATGGAAGAAAAATCTGACAGAGAGATTACTAAAACGACACCATGGTAACTGGGCTCAGGTCAGCACAAACATGGGCTTTGGCCTCAGTTAGCATCAACTAAACTATAAACTATGAATATAAATATTGTGATCTAGTCCATGCAATATAACTGTAATTGCATACTTGCGTAATTAGAAGCTCGCCGAACAAAAAACAACAAACATGCATCATTTAATTTGTAATACTCATGGATCTCTTTGCCTTAATAACTGTGTCAATCCTATCAGGGAAGAATCCTGTCCATTTCAACCAACATCTCCTTGAACTTTGTACTTTATGTCCGAGCCGAACAAATATTTGACCCTCTGGTATTATTACTGTTAGGTACATAGGTGCAAAGCTCTGTGGTGGACGGACATGATGGAACATTGGGACACTTTGAGCGACCATTAAAATCATCAGACCTCTGTCCCAAGTTCTCATTTTGGAAAGGCTGTAGTGTGAAGTCTAGCTGAATGCACCCAATCAATTGAAGAGTGGGCTAAAATGGAGAGGAATGCTTATCTTAGCACTAAGGCTAGTCCTCATATGAAAATTAAGTCCTAATGTGTGAAGAACACACTTATGTTGGACAGATAGACAGTCAGTTAATCTTATATTTACCTTGATATGCCTGAGTTTATCTTCATTCTAGAGTTTATTCTAGCGCGATTATGTAGGTTTACCTGACAGCAGAACAGACAGCCGCTGTAAATCCCCACACTGTGGACAGTTGAACTGGTGTATTGGGGATCCTGTAATTAAGATATTAAGAGTCGCCACACCAGAGTCTTTAAGCTTCTCATTTTCACTAATATTCTGTATTATTAACCTTTTGAGCAGTCCTTCAAACGGCTCTGTGATATCAGCACTTTCAGTCCCACTTTCATTAGGTAATGCTTCTCTCTCTGCCTCTCTTTCAGCCCCTCTGTCTATCTCACTCTCTGCGGGCTGCTGGCTCTCTCTGAGAGGTTTTATTGAACCATTGAACCCGTTTCATAATTTCAGAAGTTGCTTACACCGCCTGGCCGTCTCCCAAAAGCGCACAGTGCATTAGTGTCTGAGCGTGGCTCATAGAAGCCATGTGCCTGAGGAGAAAAGCCTAGTGACTTCGAAACAGAGCCTGTGGAACTGTCATCTGAAGTGTTATGTTTTATTTATTGTGAACAGTTTTATTCATTTTGTTTTCACCCCATGTCATCAATTTGTGAAGCAGTTGGACATTTCCGTATTGTACCACTAGCTACTAATACCAGAGGTTAAAAGCCAGTGGATTGGTCTTTCTGAAGGGACTTTATATACTGCTTGTTTGGAAAGATGTCAATGTTAGCTTGTTAGCATTTACCAAAGGGTTTAAACATGTTAAAGCAGTTGCACACAATGCTTGGAGTACCTATTCAGAATACAGAAATAATTAGTTTTTAGATTAGTTCCTCATTATATTTTGAAAAGACAGTTTTAATGTATTTTGTGTTCATGTACTTCTCGTATCATGTATGCATGTATCAACTGTTTTAAAATCAGCGCACTGCATATAACAACCACACTTAAACTTCTTTACAAGAACTGAAGTTTAGAGGGATGATTCAACTGTCTCCTCAGTATTGGACACGTTTATGAGTGTTAGGTTTAGTACTGATGTACTGGACTAGTCCTTTAGGGATTGTGGGAGCAGCAGTGGTCTGAAGCAGACATTAAGAGGAAGAAAAAGGATAATATTTTTAAGAGGAAATGTAAATTAGAACAAAAAAATGACAGAAAACAACTGTCCACCAGTAGCACCTTAAATGAAGTAAAATTACAACATTGGTCTTCATGAATTAAAACGAAAGCCCAGAAACACACAATAACTCCTCCTTTAATTTAATGCAGTTGTACTTACTTGTAATAAGTATGTAATTTGTATTATTATTAATATTATTATTAAATGGACATCAGTTAATTTTATAACAAAATTTTTGTAAGTATAACGAACAGAACAGTATAGCAGCAATAATAATCTATGAGGGTTAAAACCCTAACCCTAACCCTACCACACTGTATCAGAAAACTAGAGGGTCAGGTCAAGGAGGGGTAAATGGGTTGGAGTGGAGGTGGCATGAAATCTGACAGAGAAATTGCTACCTTACTGGAGAAGATGAAAAGTTGGATGGCATGTCGGCATGTACTTGTTGGATGATTAATAGCAGACCTGAGCTCTCTTCCTTTCTTGTCTGTCTTTTTTTTTTTCTTTTATCTTTCTGTCTCTCTACAGCACTCCAATCAGTGCTACACCAGCACAGCCTCCAGCTGTTCACCTCTGCATCCTGTCATTAAATTATAATCAGCTCTCCGTTTCACATTGGGGCGCTGTGGAATCTCTGGCCACTCCACAGCTCTCTGCGCGCTCCACGTAATCTAATTACCCACACCCTGCAGGAAGCGCTCCTCTTGCTCTGCATTATTTAAACCATAATTCAGAGGGACGCCTCGGCCAGGGTCAGGTCACCCGCGCTGTCAAAAAGCTGGCCCGCACTGTCTTTAACGGGTCACAGTGCAGCTGCTTATGAAATCTCTATGCAGAGTTTAAACTAACAACACGGGCTATAAACACACCACACGCGCACACACACACACACACACACACACACACACATATTACAGCACCACTCGTTGCCTTTAAAGGGCACAGCGGAGCGGAATGTGCACTCAGAGCCAGACCGCAGCACTGTCACTCTTCATGTGAGAGAAACTTGACTGTGTTGAAAAGTTCCTTCCTTTGTTTTAAACAAGCCCATCAGGAATGTCATTTTCTCTTTTCGCTCCCTCCCTCTTACTGTTTTTCTTTCTCTCACTCACTCACTCACTCACTCACTCTGTTTCTCCTCTATCTCTCTCTCTCCAAGTAGTGTGAACACTTTTCACCACAGACTAGTCATGCCTCTTTGGTATGAAGGGCATGATGGAGGAAATCATAGTCTATATTGCTTTATGAAGGATTTGTATTCCTCAGAGTAATGGAGTCACTTGCATGTTCCCTGGTGCAGTATTGATAAGCTGTAGATGCCACCCTGTGGTGAACTGCTGTAATAACCGTGGTTTCCCATGGCAGGTTACACTGTCAATGGACTAGATATGTCATAAACAGGCATTGTGTATTATGTTACATCTGCTATCAGTATCGTGATATGGACCTTTGCAACACTGATATGAGAGAAGACTGCAGCACGTGAAAATCGGTATAAAGGATATCAGCCACAACATGTAAACCACTGACAGGTGAAGTGAATAACATTGATTATCTTGTTACATTGTCACCTGTAAGACGTCAAGTTAACAGCCGGTTCTCGAAGTTGATGTATTGTGAACAGGAAAAATGAGCAGGTCTGATGGACTTTGACAAGGGCCACACTCTGATGGGTAGATGAATGGGTCAAAACATGCCCAAATCAGCAGCTCTTGTGGGGTGTTCCTGGTATGCAGTGAATTAGCACCTACCATAAGTGATCCAGGGAAGGATAGCCAGCAAACCAGCAACAGGGTCATGGGCAGCCAAAGCTCACTGATGCACTTGAACAGTGAAGGCCAGCCCGTGTGGTCTGTTCCAAGCTACTGTAGCACAAATTGCTGAAAAAATGCTTGCTGTTATAGGCAGGTGTCAGAATACACATTGCATCATAGCTCACTGTGGATGGGGCTAAGTAGCTGCCGGCCTGTTAAGAGTGCTGACACTGCCCACCACCAAAAGTGTCTACTATGGGCATGTGAACATTAAAACTAGGCCATGTAGCAATGGAAGACCAGACCAAATACACACCTTCATGGAAACAATGTTCTTTAATGCCAGGGATCTCTTTCAGCAAGGTAAAGCACCCTGCCTCACTGCAAAAACTGTTCAGAGATGGTTTGAGGAACATGACAAGCAGTTTTGTGACAAAGGTGCTGATTTGAAGTTGGTTTTAATGTTATGGGTGACAGTGCTGTGTGTGTGTTTGTTTAAATGAAAAAAAATAACACAGATATTTACAAGATATTAGAGATAAGCAACACTGATATTATAGATGTGTGCTTGAACAGTGGTGAATAATTTTTAACGTGACATGAAATTACGCACAAGAATCTGAGCAATGCTTTGGTTAAAAGCTATTTGCTGACATTTGGTGACATTTTCATGGTTCTCTCAGAATGATTGTGTTCATGACGTGGCATAACAGTTTGTTGGCATTTGTGTCTGCAAGTTAGCATAAACACCTAATTGTGACACATAAGCAGACACAAAATGAACCAGTTTCATAAACAATGCAGGCCATTTAGAGTATTTGTGCTTGTTGGTGTGTTTTCTGAAACATCTTACATGCAAGGTTTCTAAATTAAAGGTGTCCTTAACAGTATGTAAGTTTTGTCATTAAGTTTTCACCAAGGACTCAGGTTCTGACAGATGCTTGAGAAAGTGCTGAGCGTGAGTCTGCTGACGTTATTAGTGAGAATAAATCATTCATGGCCTTGAGAGTCAGCACACTTCTCCAGTCCAGTTGTGAGTCGTGATTCTTGGTTTATTTTGGGGCTACATACCTCTCACGCTGTGAATAATGAAGATGCCACTTTTGAGCTTGTGTCTTTGGAGCATGTATGTTCACTTGCATCCACCTATAATATCACGTCAACTCCAGATCATTGGAGAATGAGAGCTGGTAGCATTTGCTGATTGCTCACACATACAACCTTTCGGCTCTAAGTGCAGCCGGAGCTCTGCCAAGCCTCCACTGAGAAAACGAATGAACTGAATTTACTTCATTCAAACGTGCATAATTTGCACATGAATTAACCACATCAGTGCAGTTATTGCTAAAAGTAAGTAAATGAAAGACACAATTATGTTGATTGTACTTTGTTATAATGTAGTTGATTCATGTGGAAATTATGTACCTTTGTACATGTAAATCAAGTAAATTCAATTCAGTAATTTTTTCAGTGCATGTGTCTAATGTAAGCAGGTGTACAGAACTACTTAGTCACTAAGCTATTAGCCTCAAAGATTTTTTTGATCGAACTTCAGGCTCTTTGCAGTTTATTCAATAGAAAAACAGGCTTTTATATCAAAGAAAGGCCACCTGGATGATTGGATTTTGAAACCCCTGTCACAAACCATGATCAGTTGGGTCATTCATTCATTAATGTAACCTGACAGCTGTGTGGCTGTGTTTTGTGAATGGAATGACGAATATACTGATCTATTTGAATCTGCAGAATTAAGAACTAGTTGTCAGCCCTACATGAAAAGTTTTTCGATGATTATTTATGCAGTTGTGTACAACAAACCAGGTCAACTGGTATTTAGGATTTGTAAGATACCTTGAACAGGAGTTCCCTGTCTCTGGATTAATGCTGTCTAGCTGTTTATTTCTGTTGGATTTTGATATTTTGATATTTCTGTTTACTGTTTCTATGATGGGTCACAAGACTAAGCTTTAATTCTAGCTAAACTACCATGTCAGGGTCACTGCTGTGCCAAGAAATGAACTACAGTCTGTCATTTTAACCCACCTTTATGCTGAGTACAGTTCATAAAATGCACAATGATTTTAGGTACATGGTGTACCTGATAGTGCCTTATCAGTGTATGATTCTAAATAAAATTCATATTATCCTACATCATAGATCTACACCAAACAATAAAAATGCTTTCCCAAAGTTTAATATAAAGAGATTTTATACCTTTAAAAACTGATTTTTTATTTGGTATTATTCAAATGTTCATACTTTTATATTACAGAAAGTAGCAGAGAGTGTAGTGCATTAATGAAAAAATAACTCCGTATTTATTTAATGGGTGGAAAGACATATTGGGCGGCAGTGTTTGGAGTTTAGTCTTTTGTTGTGTCAAGGAAGCTTTACTTGTTATGTGAAATCCCAGTAAGAATCTGAATGTATGTATGTGTGTGTGGGGTGTGTGTGTGTGTGAGTGTGTGTGTGAGTAACATGATTTTGTTTGCAGTTAAGCTGGAATGGACAAAATGTACTTGAGAAACAGTAGTGCCGCATTTAAAAGAGCCTGTGATGAATACTGAATACAGGGGGTCCTCAAGTTACAGTCTCAACCTACAATGTTTCAAGTTTATGACGCTCACACCCATTCCCACTAGGCTTACACCATTAGCCTCAAACTTACTGACTATGTGGGCGAACTAGTAGGCGAATTGTAGAAGAATACACAGTAATGCAGCATATGAATGAGGGAGTTTCCTTTTTCCTTTTTAGTTTTGTTTTTATGATTTTACCACTGTGTTAGGATCGGTAAGTGACTTAGGCTAGAGTGTGTTTCGACTGTACATTTAATTTATTCAACATTTGAAACATTTGAACAGGAGGAAATCGAAGTATTAGTCAAGACAAATTAGTAAAATTGTAAAATATGCCAAAAAATGGAATAATAGGCTGACCTCCATCAGCTACTTTGCTGCTTTTCATAATGCTATTACATTCAGTTATTTTCCTGCTCTGCCTAATCTAAATCTGTTTTTATGCCATTATTCAATGTTCTAGAAATACTGACAATAGCTATGATATTTTCAGAAAAACTGTATTGAGATGTTATTAATCAAGATAATAACTGAAGCTTACATGCCTCCCTTCACTCTGTGTGTGTTTGTCCTCCAACAAACACATCCCCCACAACTAGCCTTCGTATTCCATACAGTCAGAATAGGGGATTGAAGTGTTCATCTCATCAGTAATATTAAGGGATTTAAGCATTTGGGGAACAGCAGAAGAGCTGATTGCCTGGGTCTTAAGCTCAGATAAACCACTGTGGTCGTATGTTTGGGGCAGAAACTGAACTGACTGGTGGACTGATTGTTTTTGTCTTTCTCTTTCTCCAAGCCCCAGCCTTTCAAGTCAGTGAAATTCATTCTGTAGAATCTGAATCGACATCCTTATCGGAAGAAATGGTTGTGACATAGAGGCACCGTGGGGCTGTGGCCAGTAGGGGGAGTTATGCTGTCTGGTCCGGTTTGTGGAGGTGATTGTAATATAGCTGGATGGTTTATCTTGAGCGGTTTAGCATCAATTACTGTGTGTAAAGCCCCTTGTTTTGATTAAATGTGACTGAGGGATCCATAAATAGACCTGTTAATGATTCTGAGAGTTGCAGTGGGCTGTGGGCGCTGTGTGTTCCTATACTCAGCTGGGTTATATTTAGCCTCCACTAGATTCCAGAAAGGATTAATTAAGACTTGTGTTCAAAGCAAATTTTGAGCATTGTATCTTAAATCTAATCGGGGGCAGCTGTCACTCTTTTTTCAGATCTTTTCACTTTTCCCCCTGTCTTTCTGCAACATTTAGAGAGGCAAGTGCATTTAAAGTAGACAATGAAATAGATAATATCCATTAAAAAATTTGGAATTGTGGTTCAAAAAGACAGATTTATTGTTTTCAGACCCGTTCTGTAAATGCATAGGTTTCCAAGCTTCCAATAGGTTTCCAATAATAACTGAAAACTGTGGTACACTGAAAGTATAAATTAACAGTCAGAATGCCTCCTATTTATTAACTGTTATTGAATATTGATATAAATAACAAGAAATTAATAGAATGAATAGAACATTGCTGAATTAATAGAAAATTAGTTAATTATCGTAGAATAAATTATTGAACCCAAAAGCATGACTAAATTGTATAGATTATCTAAAAAAATAGTTTGCTAGTTTATAATTATTCTGTTAAAGTTCAACTTTTTTATGTTGCAGGTGTTTTGGTAGCCATTAAACCAGTTTAATTGTCACTGAAATCTAAAGCCATTTACATCGATCTGATACAGATTCGAAAAAAAATCCAAAGGACACTCTAAAATATGTTATTTTCTGAGTATATGGAAAGCCAAAATGAGTATGACATTTTCTGCTGATTTAATTGCGGAATTTGTATTTACTTGCTGACCAAAAATGAAATTACATTTATGCCATTACCTTTGCACAGACATTTTATGTTTCACTAATGTTATTAAACTCAACTAAACTATAACTGTGCACTGAACTGTGGAGATTTCCTCTCTGTAACTCCAGGGATTTCCCTTAGAAAATAGATCTGACCAGAGGCTCCCAAACCTTTGCATGTGTTTCACTGAAAGGCTTATGAATAACCTTATTAATGACCTTATTAATAATAATAAACATTAATATGGATAATGTTTCCACACTTTTGGTGATGGATTAGATCTTTTAAAAGTAACAAAGTTGATTTAATCATATTGAAAAAAGACCCTGTCCCCAGAAAAAATTGTGTGCTTTTATACAGCGCTTGGTTCCCAGCTGTGCAAGGATAGATTGCTTCTGCCTGGAGCAGGGGATGCTGTCAAGTCCCACTGCCAACTGAATCATCTACTGACAAAGAGCTCAGCTCTTTCTCTCCTGCTCCACGCTCTCTCTCTCTCTCTCTCTCTCTCTCTCTCTTTCTCTCTCTCTCTCTCTCTCTCTCTCTCTCTCTCCCTTTCTCTCTCCGGCACACACACATACACAGACACACTCTTGTTCGGTGCAGAGAGAGCAGGCGCTCGCTGCAGCTGTGTGTCCACGGCTACCCCTGCTGTACACAAAAGACAGAGGCGGGATAAGAGAGAGAAGAGAGGGAGAGAACAAGCAAGAGACACAGAGAATGACTGCCCACCTGAACAAACAGCAGAGCTACTGTTTGGAGATGCACGGCGGCCGTGGGCCGGACACTCACTGCTCGTGCGCCTGGCAGCAGGACATCCAGCATGGATACAGTTGCCATTCATCTTCCTCACCGGCGATGGCCATGTCCACTCTGCCGCGGCAGCGGGCCAAACTGACCTCCTCGCGCTCCGAGAGCTCGTGGAGGAGCCCCAGCCGAGGGGCCGCACTCCGGGCCAAGGGGGGCAGCTGCGAGTTGTGGGGCGAGTGCAGCTGTGCCCAGCACGCATGGAGAGAACCATACCAGGTAAACTCAGAGAGAGAGAGAGAGAGAGAGAAAATCGGCTTTATTTCTATAGGTTTGTTACAAATACAGGTAATTTTAGACTTACGCACATTATAATAACATAATGGCATGACAGAATTTAATTTGATAAGTACTAAATAGGATGTCGCTGAATTCACAATTTTTATTGAGTTTGCGTCACAAACTGTCATTTTGAAGTGAAGAAAGAAAACGAAATTATTTTAAAACCAAACATAACAAGCATAAATCACATGTTGATTTCAAATGTTAAAAAAGTAAGAAAAACAAAACAAAAGAAACAAAAATGGACATACAAGGTACAGAGACAAAATCCAGAAGAACATTCCACACTTCAGTTGACTTTAAATGTTACTATCCAAGAAACAACAATAATAATAAGGCCTTCCCCATCTGAATTTTGCTTTAAATTTGCTCGCATGTTAAAAAAGAAAACTGCTGTGTCTTTAACAATAAAGACATTCTTTTTTATATAGTGACAGAAAACACAGTGTCACTCAGAAAGCTCCAGTGGAGACATTTGTCGCTCATGATATATCAGATAAGGTAAGGTTAACATGTAACCTACTATGTAGACGCGACAAACAATTCAGACTGCTAAAAAGGGTCAAGAGAAATATGAAATATGATAACTATGCTTATAATTTAAACTGATTAGAAGTACATGAAAAAAATGGTGTTTTGAATATAATCAGAATCACTTCTGTTCTTTGATAATGGGCAATAACAAATTCAGACAAACGATTATCGTTTGTTGAAATATTGCAAAAAATTCAGTTACACAGTCTTCTGTTTCAGTCATGTGGCCTTTTGCTTGTTTTGTAATAATCTGTTTTCAGCGCAGCTGGCTTATTACACGATTTTTGACCTTTGGGATCTGTGTGATATGTGTAATTTAATGACGCAAATGACAGGAAGGTATTTAGGCAACTGAATTTCCTTTATGAATTTAGGTTGCCAGTTTGGAACATTAGGGAATTAATAGTGTAATTTATTTTGCAACTGTAGATAATAGAGGCTAGTAAAAATCCCACCATCAACATTTATGTCCGCTGCATCCCAAGCAGAAACAGATCAGGCTGGAGAGAGTAGCAACTAATTTGCATGATTTCACAACAAAAATCATATCTGGGCTATCCTAATAAGGCTCTTTCACACTCACCCAAAATGTCTCATTTTTAAAAAGTCTGTATTAGCTAACTAGCTTGAACAGGATTTTTGCCAGCATTCCATAAACCTTGTAAAATATTGCAACAATTGCTATTAAAGAAGGAACTTGTGGGTAGAGCATGGATAAATTCAGTTAGGCAAAATATGTTGGAGAAGTGTTATAGAGTAGTGGTGTAATGATGGAACATTTTAAGCAAAATATATCTCACATTAATATGAAAATGTCCAATATTTCAAATCTAATGCTCTAGCAACAAAACAATATGCTATGTTAATATACAATGTGGTGCGATATATAAAAAAAATCATGTGGTAACAAGCAGTTTAAATACTTTTCAGTAAAACTATTAATGGTATGTTGTATTATTACATCGCAAGGTCAAGGAACACACAATACTGAGGAGGAGATTAGAGTAGAATGGGAGGGAGGAGAGGAAAACAAAGGAATTGGGAGGAGAAGATGGGGCTTGGCCTCGGTTCAAACTGAATGTGTCTGCACTGGGATGACTTTGCTGTGCATTAAGGCAGTGCCAATCCTCAGAGTACTACAATCAACATAATGGCATTATTTAGAGGGAAGTTGGAGGGGAAGCGAAATCGATAAAGTGGAGCTACCCGTTGTCTGTCTCTGTACTCTATACCAGCTCAGTGCTTGGTGAAGTGCGCACTGAGCTGTGTTCTATACCGTTCTCATGATGTAGTGATGCTGGTGGAGACTGTAGTGTGTTGTGTAATAGAAGGCAGTGTGATGAGCACTATAGGCAGGCTGCAGTATGCATGACTACATCAGCTGAGGGCAGGAAGCTGTGTGTGTGTGTGTGTGTGTGTGTGTGTGTGTGTGTGTGTGTGTGTGTGTGTGTGTCTGCGCGTGTGTGTGTGTGTGTGTGTTTGTTGTGCACCCCGCGC
>JBBPCX010000035.1:7393215-7405543 GCA_037974365.1 Hydrocynus forskahlii
TGTGTGTGTGTGTGTGGGGGTGTGTGTGTGTGTGTGTGTGTGTGTGTGTGTGTGTGTGTGTGTGTGTGTGTGTGTATTAGAGTGTGTGTGTGTGAGTGTGTGTCCTGTGCACTGAGCACAGTGTCCTCTTTTCAATGATTAGTGCATTCAGCTATATCATATCTGACTTAGTCTTAGATGTCTAGTTATTTAACATGCATTATTTTTGCATTTGTTTGCAGAACATGAAAATGTAGCTTTTATTTTCTTTTGCAAAACGAGACAACAATAAATCTCATATGGATTGAACATTTTTAATTGTTGCTTCCAACATAATTGCTCTGTGTGTTTAGGTGAGCTAATTGGCAGAAATAACTGTGACTTCTAAAGCAATGGGCCTCAAACAGTCCTCAGGGCCTCACAGACAGTCCATATGTTGTGAGTTGGGTTGGAGCACAAATGGAACCACCTACACATTTAAAAATAATGGTGCCAGTATGAGCTCATACTGTGATGCCACAGAAGAGATGAGTGAGTGTGAAGAACCTTTTTAAATCTTGAAGAACTTACACATAATGTAAAGTTTCTTTGAAGAACTCTAAACCAGTAAAGAACGTTTCCATTGTGTGAAGGTCCTTTTGAATTTTTTAAGGGTTTTCCACACTTATTTATAAAAATGATCCTTTAGGGAACTGAAACGTTTTTTCTATGGCATCACTCAAAGAACCCCTTCTGGCACCTATTTTTTAAGAATGAAGGGGGCCCTGAGGGCTATAAAGGATATTGACTGCATGAACAATTATAAAGCATCTCAGTTGTGTGTGTGTGTGTGTGTGTGTGCGTGTGTGTGTGTGTGTGTGTGTGTGAGTGAGAGAGAGAGAGAGAGAGAGAGAGAGAGAGAGAGAGAGAGAGAGAGATGTGTGTTGGAGGAGCAAGCAGAGGTGGATAGTTCAGGCTCAGACAGTAAAAACGTAAAATGTTCCTTAAGATGCTGAATAACTCACCTAAGAGCAGGGATTTTCTCAGACACAGTTGAAGTTTATGTTGAGCAAGTGAACAAGTGGTCAGTGTTGTAACAGCAGGAGTGGAAACTATAACACTATTTTAGCAATATTGTTGTAAATCTCATCACAGTACCCTTTTCTAAGCATGGCTCATCAACTGTGTATTTCATTGCCAAAGGAGCTTAAATAGTACTGTGTAACTGAAATATTTGAAAGTATACTGAATAAAATCATTTTAATGTGGAAGTTTTGTCTGTTCCAGCTTATTAAACTTCAGAAAAGCTAAATATGTTTATGTTAAGTTTGATGAAAATTTCTTTGTTTTGTGATACAGTGGTTTTGCCATAATTCCCTGCTTTGTAAATTGTGTTAGGAAGCACGTCCTTTTCACTGCGTCATCACTCATTGAGTGAGCTGTGGCACGTGTGGGGCAGCTGGTTGTCTGGTGGTTAGAGAGTTGGCCCTGATAACAGAAGGTCATGGGTTCGAATCCCAGGACTGCCAGTGGCACCTCTGAGGTACCCTTTACTGCTCCCCTCTGTTCCTGGCTGCCTGCTGCTTCATTTGGTGAATGGGTTAAATGCAGCTGAAGAATTTCACACTGTTCACACTGTGTGCTGTGGTGTGATGGGTCTGAACTCAGACACTTGCACATTTTACATGTAAATCCTTGTGATTGTGATCTGTTAATCATGGCCACATCCACATGTGGCCTTATTAAATACTTGTCTGGTAAACTGTCATAAATGCCATGTATGGGAATAATTATGAAGTTGGCCTATTCATGCTTTGCCCACAAATGTTTTCCTTTTGCAGAAACTATTGTTGAACAAGCTTTACAGAACACAGATAAAAATCTAGAGAGAGGCACATTTTGCATGTCACCAAGCACATAAACTGTTAAGTCTCATGCACCTAATTTGTACATAACACTTACGCAGAATGCATTCAATTTGTGCACAAAACTGGCACAAAAAGTATGTCAGGCTCTAGGACTTGACACATGAATGCAAGTCAGACTTAAGATGATCTTATAACATTTTATGCTGAAAAACTCAGAAGATCCAATATATTCAATTCCCACTTGTCCTCCTTTCTGAATATGGCCCTTATAAAGAGGGTTAACTGATGATGAAAAATGTGCATATCTTTACTCCTGCACTACTAAATTCATTCTGACGCTCTTTACAAATGCTCATCCCAGTGCAGCCAAATGTATCCACATTAACATATCCATTGAATATTAGAGTGGCTGTCACAAATTCGCCTGTCAGTAGTGGAGTTTGCTGCCTGCCATGTACTGGTTCCCATGCCCACTGTTAGAAATGGCTGTGTGCTTTGGAACACCGCAGTGAATTAGGCCTTTGGGACAGAGCCTCAAGTGCGGACTCTGATCCTTGTAGGAGTAAATTTACAAAGCATGTTTTCAGATAAAGAAATATATAACATGATTTGAATGGAAACACTGGACACTAGGCTGCTGGTCCATCATCTTAAAGCTGGCAATGCCATTGTGTCTTCTCCTTCCATCTGTTTGACTGTAATGGGACAGGAAAACCAAGAGGTGACCCTTTCAGTATTTACACATAAGTTTTAACATGCCTATTCTGACTTCACTTCAATCACTGCGTTGTGTAAAATTTTTTGTCTGGTTGAAGCATCAGATTCAACCAGTCATGGTGCCTTACCTTTTTGTTGTTGCTTGGTGTATAACCTTTAGTTTGCTCATAAGCAGGCTTCCAGAAATAAGTATCATCAGCAATCACAACAGATGGTAGATTGCTACACGTGGCTCAGTTTAAATGTGTCAAGCTGAATGTTTTGAATGTTATAAAAATATTTCTTTTTATATTCTGAGTTCTATACTCATAAATATAAATATAAATATAAATACTGAGGATGTTAATGGGTTTTTAATGACAAAGCCATGTTAGAAAGATTTACGGAGTACTGACTGGATACTTGATCTTAAAATTTCCCCAAAATATTGGTACGTTCAACACATCTTGCTGTCGCATCCTGTGGTCACCCCACACCCCCACCCCTCAACGTCACTGAATCCTCTGAGTTATGAGGTTGTTTAGCAGTCAGAATATCAATAAATAAGCTAACGCTCCTGCACACTGAAATAACACAAAATGAAAGCAGATCTACTTTTAAACTACACTACTGCAACGCCATCTCAGAATGTAGGCAGCTACTTCCAAAGCAACTACCACACCTATTTAAGCAAGCGTGTTAGTGTAGGGTTTTTTAGTTTGGTTTAGCTTGTTACAACAATCTTATAATTCATGGTCCTTGGTGGAAAAAATGTGCATATGGCAAAATATACCTACCTTGGAATGATTTTCATTTTCCTGAATGTGCGATAGCAGCAATTTTTGACAACGACTTTTTATTTTCCCATGTTTAGTCTAGTGTGTTAAAGAAAATACAGAAAATGTTACCTACTACAGAATGATAGCAAGCTCCAAGGGCCTGTTGCAGGAGTGCAACTGTCCAAAGCCTGGGTGCTGAAATCTACTGGAAGGTGCAGTTTCAGCACCTTGGTCAGCAGCTAACTATTGTGCAGTGAGAACAGCTCTTAAATTTGAAGGTGGCACTCAAACCTACACAATGCACAACTGATTGTATGCCTCTCTTGCATGTGCTCAGGTCAAGTAAAAGGACCTTTATGAACACACCCTGATTAATGTGTCCTGTCCCTCCTCACCCTATGTTTGCTTACCTCTGGGTAGAACATGCAGTGCTCATGGGTATGTTATGATGTAAGGCTGCTGCCTGGAGATTGCAGATGATGCCGCACATTCATCTTCTGATGAAAACCAGACAGGAATTGCAATGAGATGTGCGCCGGCATACAGACGGCATCTCAGAATGATGTATGGGGCTGGTCACGGGATCATAGATGACCGATCGTGGGTTGAATGCTGCTTGAGTTTAGGCACCAGAGCAGTGTTTAAATCCCTACACAGCTTTGCCTGACCACTAATTGGTCATTCACTAGGGAGAGCTCCCTCTTTCTCTGAGTTACTGTTAATCAGGGTCCCTGTGTGCAGGTACATTGATTAGCAAGTCGCCTAAATGAGAACACTGTGTTAGTTTTTTTTTTCTTTTGTCAGGCTGAAATAATGAATGGAAAGCATCTCTTCAAGAGACACTTGGTCTTTTGAAGAAGTTGTTCTCAGTTTTCCTTTTGCTCACTGTTGTGGTCCCATAAAGCTTAAAGTCTTTTGAGCTTTATTAGACAAAGTCATTCTCTATTATGCTCACCCTTAATGACTTGAATAATTCAAAATGTATATATAGACCTTTTTAGTGTTTCTAATCATGACATCTGTAAAGATTAGATGGTGTGATGAGACAGTAATTGCACAGGTCATCAAAAAACATTTTTTTTGTAATCATCAGAAACCACAACACACTTTTCTAAACCAATTTTTCATGCTGAAGTCAGATAGGCGCACACTGTGGCATAGATATAATGATCAGTGTCAGTCAGCTACCACTGTTTCTTCAAAAACGCTTATAATATAGTTATTATATGCTAATTATACCACTATCATGCAATATATAACTAACTTCATCACAAAAACTGTATGTGCTAGGGAAAAGCTAAACACAGATTTGAAATCAGCATGAAAAACACTACAAAACCCACATGAAGTTATCTCTGATGATTTTGACCTGTTGACCTGTGTTATCATAGTGTTTGGAAAAGGCCCCAAATACAAAGATGCCTTGGGGGGGCTCGTTATCCTCACTGTTCACCCTTTACAGTTTTCTGCCCACTTAGAGGCTCAAATGATTTTCAGGTCAGATGGAGGGTGTCTCGCCCTCTGCCACAATGCACAAATCTAGTTATGGAATTTGATGCAAATGAAAATCCCTGTATATTATCTATAGATGCTTTATTTGTTAAACTATTTGGTGAAGTTCTAGATTATTAACAGTAATTGGGTTAAGGTCAGGGTTTGGACCATGTTTTGGTATCTAATCAAAGTGTGAAGAATCTAATCTAGCTTAGACTAAAGAAAGTTTTTTGTCTGTGTGTCTTTTCATATGAAAGAAAAATATTGTTTATTAGAATACTTTTATTTCTGAAAAATCTATTAGAAATGTAAATAAATGAAATCGTTCACAGACCAAGAGCAGGTCTTTTCCTTCCCATGTATGCTTTTACCTAACACATGAATAAAGCTTCATTTAGTAAAGAGAGCAGAGATCTTAAGAGAGTATTAAGATTCTATGTGTGACATTGGTAATTTTTCAGATTCTGGCTGTTTTAGATGATGTCTCTTTCTTCACTAAGTTAAGTAGGCTGTGTGCTCTTGTAACTCTTTCTGAGTCTGCACTGCTCTCTTTGCTGTTGTTGATGGTTTTTAACATGTGAGCACATGCTCGTGCATTATTGAGGGTGGTGCGGTGGCTCTATGTATAGAGTCTCTCTGGCCTGAATTATTAAGAGCGGTAAACTAGAACAAGTGCTGCAGCTGCAGCTTGTCTTTGAGATTCCCAAAAAGCCACCAACGTGTTTAACACATTGACTCTACCTGAAACCCCTATAATCCTGTTTTGAACCTGGAGTTAACAGACTTTTGATCAGAATCAGCTAGCGCTGGCTTTTTAATCTGTCCTGAGGTGGTTAAGAACACAATTACTGTTACATAGCCCTGTAATTAGTTTCTTGTACTCTGCAATCCTTTGGTTGTATTTTTGTCTATACTCTGGGATAAATTCCACAGATGTGGCTGTTAAGCTTTTAAAAACAATATTAGACTGATTGATTTGTTTAGAACCTCCCGCATCATTTTTGTTTGTTCCAAAATTTTTATATGAACAGAAATAAAGAGGACTTTTATTCAGAATTAATCATAACACCCACAGTGCTCGACTGTGTTGTTTTGTTTGTGGGTGGTTGCTGCCAGTGCACTCATAGATCACATAATGAGAAAAAGTGTCTGGGGAGATTTAATAAAGAGTTTTGTATTGAGAAAAATATTGATGCTCTCTTAAGAAAACCTTGTACATAACTTTGAAATGGCAGCTTTAGCGGAAGCAGGGAAAAGATTTTTAATTTCAGTTTTAATGTAATGAGAAATTATCATTGAGGGCCATTCTTATTGATCCATTCATCAAGAAATGTTCAAACACTGTGATGAGCAGTTTAATATATGAAAACAAAAATGTTTTCATCAGAAAGTTATATGTATATCATCTATCTCTCTCTCTCTCTCTCTCTCTCTCTCTCTCTCTCTCTCTCTCTCTCTCTCTCTCTCTCTCTCTCTCTCTCTTGCTCGATCGCTCAATGGTCTGTGGTGCAGAAGGGCTGCAGAGTTTGCAGAGGGAGATCTGCCCCAGTTTGGTCGCTCTTGTAAGCCTTGTGGGAGTTATTCACAGTGTTTCCAATGTCTTTACCCATACACAGCGAAGGTGCTCCTGTTCTGCACCAAACACACATACATACATATATTCACACACACTTTTCAAATGCACTTTTTAACTTTATGCTACTCCCAGCTCCTGAGAATCCCTCACACACTCCCCCTTCTTTACGCCATGTGTGCTCAGACTCTGCACTGCACATGCTAAGCACTCTACTTCACCCTGTAAGCACATCTAAAACTCACTGCCACCCACCCAGCTGCTTACAGCTCTACAGCTAAAAAGTGAGTGTGAAAATGTTTCACCATATTACCGTGCTATCATACTATTTAACAAAATATAATAGTACAAGTATGTCATACTTTAAGTATTTCTCGAATTGCTCTTACATAGCTGTGTCATTTTCACTGTATACAGTGTATGACTGTGTACAGTGGGTGCAAGCAATATTCAGCTCGCATTACATATGGACAGTGATGCAGAAAATCTAACGTTGAATAGCCATTTACAAATATTGAAGCCAACCTTCTGCAATCAACAGGAGATATTTTGGCCCATTCCTGTTCACCAACTTTTTTTCAAATCAGCTAGGTTTCTAGAATCTCTTGTCTATATTTCTGTCCATTGCTTTAGCCTGATTTATGCAGAAATACATTGTCTGAGACACAAACACAATGTAATATGAGCAGAAGGCTTTGAGGAGTGCGCTTGTCATGTTGATAAGAGTTTTTGGTCTCCCATGTTTTTGATTATGTCAGAGTGATAAATGAGGCAATTTTTCCTCTGACGATTTAGGTAGTCGAATTGGAGATTCTAAATTGCCGCTAGGTGTGAATGTGTGCATCAGTGCATTTGCCTTCGTCTCTGCCCTGCAATGAACTGGCAACCTATCGGCTCATTGGAAGGATGGATGGACGCATGGTTTAGGTACTTTATCTGTTTACTGAGGTTCATATTAGATTCTCCTCTGAGTCAGACATGGAAATAGGTTGTGAGGCTTTGACTGATATATCTCGTTGTCTCTGTGAGCTCATCAGCTGATGGGAAAATTTGATTGATGCTCAAAGTAATCTCTCTCTCTCTCTCTCTCTCTCTCTCTCTCTTTCTCTCTCTGTCTCTCTCTCTTCAGGAGCATTAGCATTTTAATTTTCCATTGCTATTTTTTATTTTGTTTAATTATTTGTCTGTTTAGTACACTGTTTTTTGCTCCATTTGTAGAAACTTTCCCCCAGTTTGCAAAGTCTCCATGTGTCAGATATTCACAAAACAACCAAAAAGTCTGTCGTACAGTTGGTTTTGAAGCTGTGGCATAGTTTGTTTACAAAATGTGATTACAATTTACGACTCTTCTCTTTGAGAAAGCATTTATATCCCTTTGAAGCTGACTACGGTGACAAGCACGGTTGTGAAGTGTTTCTTCTTGAGTCTTACTTAAAGAGTGTGCACCCCATACACCAAGGAGTCGAGTGACTTAAGCTGCTTCTAAGTACATCTAATACTGCTCCATATGATTGCCAGTCTCCTTGTAGCGCAAGACATCCATCTGTCCGTGTTTCTCCCCTCCCTGGGGTGTGAGTTTGAGTGGGTTCTTGAGATGCTCTTGAGAAAGTCTCTTGTAAATAAGCTTCTAGAGTTTTCGAAAGACATTCAGCTGTGTTGATCTCCAGGACACCCAGGAGGCTTCGTTCAACATGCATTCTACATTTGATCTGCCTGTGTGTTCTCCTCTGAAGATGTTCTGAACTCCAGACTGCACTCACAGAGCTCTCAAAGGCATCTGTTTCCATCAGCTTCAACAAGATTGTTCGTTCTACTTACTAGATTACTCATGACATTGTGGTGAAGTTTAGTTTAGACTTTCAATGGATAATTTAATGTTATTGGTCCCAGTGGAGACCAGTCATACTATTCCGCCTTCTTGAGCTTTAAGGGGATTTTTTTTTTCGACCACACTCTAAGGGTAATTCCACATATAGTTCTTTTAAAATGAAATTCAATTGAATTCAATTTTGTTCAATTGAACCTGAAAGGAAATCAGCTAACCTCAGTAATTTTATATGTTCACAATGCAACCAACCTTCAAGATTCAAGATTCTTTATTTGTCACATATACAGTTATACAAGAATGTGTAGTGAAATAAGCCCTGAAACTGTGCAGTATAATTACAATAAATTAAAGAGAAAATTAAAGGCTAGAACAAAGTAATAAAAAATATATAGAAAAAATATGTTCAAATAAGCATGACAGAACATGATTACAGCGTCCGACTCTTCCCTTTATGAGAGTCTTTTAGTGGTCAGCTTTGACACAGATGAGATTTCAGACCACTTGTGCATCATACTACAACTTCTTAACGTAATGCAGGATTAAAGGTGATGTTGTTTATGTTCATCATATGCCATGCCTGAGTGGCTGCGACAGGTTTGAAGTAATAGAAAAATACTGCAATAGTGCCAGTAATCAGTCACTGTTGTTATTGGAATAATCTTTGATCAAAATAATGTTTTGTTGACCATCATGTTTTATAATATTATAATTTGTCATTTTGTTTATTATATTGTTTGTCAGCATTTAAAAAAAGCATTAAACCAGTTGTAAGTCTGGTGTTTCTATAGGTACTGGGTTCCCTGTGGCAAACTAGCATCATCATTTAACAAGAGTAGAATAACAAGGGTTAACATGGGGAACAGACCACAAAGGAACTTTACTGTTACCATCTCAGGGGGTCAACTGAGTTGGGTTTGTTTTGGGGTCCACTCAGACAGTCAGCTCATTTGACTGAAAGCTGTTGAGATACTGTAGTGGTAATCATATACCAGTTCCACCAGACTTTCTTTTCCATATTCCACTTTTCTATATCCTACAACCTGTAGGGTATGGAAGAGCATGGTGAAGAGCATGGTGATCTGTGTCGTGTGTAATTTTGTACTGTTACCCATAGACTTGCTGACTGTTCATGCCTCCTTCAGAGGAAATTAGGAAATTATGCAGATTAAAGTATTTTATGTGTATGCATAAGACTCTTTAGAACTGAAAAGTGTGTGTGTGTATGTGTGTGTGAGAGAGAGGGAGAGTGTGTGTGTGTGTGTGTGTGTATGTGTCCAAATGTAAGTGTTCCTCAAACCACAGTAATGGAACAGGAACTCTTAATTAATTTCCCCTTCCCTCTCTTGTGCTCTCTCTCTCCTTCTGTGTGATTGAAGCAGCAGCTCTTGAGGCTGTAGACTCATTAATGCAGCAGAAGTGGTGTGCACAGCGTAGGGAACACTTCGTCCTCTGTCATTGATCCTTCTCTCAACAGTGCTGCCTATATGCCACCTGAGCTCCTGAGTAATAACTCTAGGCTTATGTGTGAGTCTGTGCACTAGTTTCTAGAGGCAAAACGGGACCATACTGTTTCCACTGTAATCAGAGTCCCTTTTCTACTGATCTGAGGTCATTTTTATGCTTCTATAATGCTACTTAAAACCTGGATCTGGATGAAGCTGTTGATAAATTGTTGTTGAAGGAACCCCTCTGGTTCTCCCTGTGCTGAAATTGATGTGTGTGAAAGTTTGTGTTTATGAAAAAGCTCTTTTAGCAAGTAAAATGTTACTGTCTGACATTACATTTACCCTCAGACAAGCTTGTAATTTCCATTCTAACAGAGCACTATTTGAGACTAATCTGTTCATCAGATCTTTGGGAAGAAAACAATCACCCTATGTATTCCACAGTGTCATCCTTCATCTCATCTGTAATCCTGTGATTCAGTGTGTATGTGTGTGTGTGTGTGTGTGTGTTGTTCATTTTGGCACATAATATTATGTCTACTGTGTGTGCTATATTGGAACACTGTTTATCAATATGGCATCGCTGAGCCGAGACCCTGTGCTAACCATCACAGCTCTAAACACAAGCAGCACTCAGCAGCCATTAATAGAAAATAGGACAGTTCATGTATTGCCAGCCAACACTGATCTCTTTCCTTCTCTCTCTTTCTTTCTCTTTCTTCCTGCCTCCATCTTTTCCTTTTTTTTTTTACAGGCAAGCCCTGCCCCAATTATAGTCAACACGGACACTTTGGAGTCGGTACCTTACGTGAGTTCCACTGTTTTTCATTTGTTTTGTTTTGTTCTGCATTAATAGTATTTGTAGTTTATAGTGACATTTACACTGCCTCATCAGACTCGGCATCCATGCTTGCATGTAGTATAGCAATGTGTGTGATCTCTAAAATACAGTCTGCGTTGAGAGTTTTGAAGTGGAGTGAGTTGTGGTTTATTTAGGCGCGTTTATCTGGCATCTTGTGGTGTGAGACAGGTCTCTCAGCGAGAGAGTTTTCATAAATTAAACAGCCTCACTGGGCTACTTATTAAAGGGAAACGAAAGCAGGGGCTTCTCAGTGGCCACAGGAGAGGGTTTTTTTTTTTTTTTTTAATCAGCATCAAACATGAATGCTTGTACTCTGTGGTGTTTGGCAGCAGTGAGAAGTCGGCTGGACATGGATGAATAGATTAGGGTGGTGACAGACAGGTCTGAGATCAGTGGGTGTGATGGATAAATGAAGGCAAAAGCACAGAGGGAGATTCAGATGTTGGTAAAACTTATTAGCAAGAGGGTGGAGGATATATTTGGATGCAGCAGATTTCACTACACTTGTGCATCAGTACTGGTACAATACAGCTTTCAAATTCAGATACATCACTGCATTATATCAGTATGATAATATGTTAACACTTTTGCATTATATTTTTATATAATACTTTACTTTAACTTATATTCAAGTAAAAACCTCTTAAATACATCTTAATTTCCCTAAACGTTAAACCTATTCTTGATCTCAAACCAAAACCTGGACCTCACCTTTGTCTTAACCCTTACCCTGGTCCTAATCTTAACCATAAGCCTAATTAGGCACTTGTATAATATGGTTACTGTAGAAAATCATATTATGGAAATAATCCATTCAACGTGTTTACCAGCACTTGATCTGATAATGAGAGTGTCTATATGAGTCACTCAGTAATAAGATTTCTTTCTAAATATACATTTTCCCTTGCTCGGCTACTCACCAGTAAACTCTGTGTAATTTTAAATGGGTTCAAGCACCACACAGTTTGGTCAATTTTCATGTTTTCTGGTTCTGTCTCCATGCACTGTCCATGCACCAAAAAATGACTGTACATAAACCCATAATAATCTGTCAGGGGCTGGAATATACTATGTAGGGTTTATATTTTCCTAACTGTAAAACCAAAATATTTAATATGACTTTAGCCAGCTTCAGGTTAGGAGTGCCCAAAGGTATCAGTATTGGTCCAATGATAATTTCAATTTCTTGTATAATCTCTCTGATAATATTTATTTTCTCAAGCGTGAAAATGAATTAGCCAAAACAACAAATGAACAACAATTTCAAAATGTTAGTTACATCTGCATAAGCCTACAAGAAACTGCAGTCCAGTGCTTGCAGCTGCAGAAAATTAGTGTTCACAAAGCTGAGCATTCTTCTCTTCTACCACTCACTCCAAAGCTGTATCATGTTGTTCTTCTGCTTATACTTTTTCTGCATGGTAGAACATGTACCAAGGCGAACTCTGGAACAAATGGAGACTGAACATTAATCGTTGAGTGCAGTAGTTATGCTTGCAGAAGCAAATTCAGGTGAACTGACACATTGAACAAAGTGAATGGAACTGTTAATGCCAATATAAGGACTGCTTGCTATTGTTTTAGGTAGGATGTCTAATTATCAGTATTGTATTCTGTGCTGGCAAGTGTGATTGAATGGAAGAATTCGATCTTAAGCAGCAACATCAGCATTAAGTGCTCAGCAGTTCTATAAATCATTCTCCAGTTAGGCCTTGGAGAACTTTCTTAACTTTACCCTTTCTCTGGACGAGAGAGAGAGAGAGAGAGAGAGAGAGAGAGAGAGAGAGAGAGAGAGAGAGAGAGAGAGAGAGAGAGAGCGCGCAAA